>OX589600.1:25662127-26262127 GCA_951329385.1 Polia nebulosa | reverse complement strand
TGTTATTATAATCAATGTCCACCGAGCAATGCAGCAAAATACTGCATAGTGCCTATCAAATTGATGTCAACTGAGGTAGCGAATACATTTGCTGGTCAGAACAACGTGCCGACGCTTGCGCTGTAGTGAAGCGAGGGACAGAAGTGTAACAAGCACCGCGCATGTTTTCCGGGTGATCCCAAAACGTTCTTTTCGTTTGTGAAGGTATAGATGACATTTAAAATATCTGAAAACAATTTTTTGGTATTCTCGGCAGCAATACAAAAGATTTTTAAAAAATGAACCAGGCTATTATGATACAGGTCGGTTAAATTTTTGACATTTTTAAAAATGCGTTCAGGCCACATGTGACGCGAAAAATTTCTGAAAACAAAGTTTTTCCTAATAAAATCCCGAAACCTATGTACATTTTTAATATCAGACATATTGTGATAAAACCGTCTGCTTATTTTTTATAGACATAGCAGAAATGAGCCCCCATAAAACTGAGACATTTTTGGCCGGCTACCCGCTACCCGCCTAGTCGGGTTCAGATTCATCTAGCCTAGCGATTTTATTCGGTTTTGGCCGTAAAACGATTGAACATGGTTTTGGTCGTGGGCTCTCGTACTATAATACCTAGTTAGGTTCCGTATCCGAAAGGTCCAAACGGAGCCCTATTGTTGTCACTCACGTGTCCGTCTGTGCATCTGTCTGTCTGTCCGTTGTCTGTCACAAAATTTTGTTCCGATTAATTTTGTTAACTTCCTATTGACTTAACTTGAAATTTGGTGATAATGTTTATTATTACGTATATTATACTAACAAAATGTAAACAACAACGAAACAAACTTAAAAAAAAAAGCAAAATATTGATTTACCTCATAATGGTACGGAACCCTTTTTTTTTTTGGCGGTGTTGGAAATCATCCAATGACATCTTCCGCTCTGGGTGAAGCGGGAAGGCATGTCAGACCCTTACTGACTAAAACCCACCTCTGTTCCTTCCCTGCCTGAGTGCCCACGGATGCAATAACTCTGTTAAGAATTTATTCGAACCCTTAGGAATATGGTACGGAACCCTAAATGTGCGAAGTCCGACACTCACTTGGCTGGTTTTTAGGATCTGATATTTTGTTAAGAGCGCTCCCTTTGCTTCAAAACCATGTTTAAATATTTAATATCTGCCCATTATAATTGTTCGATTCAATATCAAACATAAATATATTTTGTAATTATTTAATAATCGATTATATTTTAGTCGATTTGAATTGCTTGTGGTAAAATATTTAATTTGTAATTTTATACTGGCAACATCGCCATTCACTTCCTTTCTTTCTCTCTCGACTATGCATCAGTGTAAGGGCTACACAAAGATCCCAGTAAATTGCTAATAAATTCGGTTTTGCATCATTCAAAACAGCATTTTTATTCTACATGCTGTTAGTGGTCCTTCGAACAATCAGTGAGTGTTTTTTTTTGTGAAATTTGCACTGATTCGGCAAGTTTGGCCGGCGTGGTTGTGCGCCGACAGTGTCGGTGCGCGGCGGAATTTCACCCAAATTGGGTGATAACAGTCTATTTCAGCGAAGGAAAGCGCACAGTTCGCGTTTGTTGAGCGTCATCAGCATTCCAAAGAAGAAAAAACAAAGAAATTCGGCGGATTTGCTCAATTTAGTGTGTGGATGCAAAAGTACCCACTTTAGGAAATTGTGAAAACATCGACGAGTTATTGCACTGGCTGGTGTTGGCAGCGTCGTCTCCTATTTCCGGCGACATTACCGGATCATACGTCACTCGACTTTGACATTACTAATGTCAATTGAGTTTGACACTTAGACGTTGACAGCTGACGGTTTACCTGTTCCCGCTGTTTTTGTGAACCCATGAAGGTAAACAAAGAATAAAAAGTGCTAAAAGGTTTGTGTTTTAGTTATAAAGCGATATTTCGGCTAAAAAGTGAAGTGATAGTGCGGTTGTTCAGGGTTTTCAGCTATCCAAATGGCGGATTTAAAGAAGCTTAAATTAATACGCACACAGTGTAAGGCTACGCTAACTCGGATCGAGAACTATCTGAACGACCCCATAACTTTGGCATCTGCTACGGTAGATCTTCTTGCGGCACGCAAGGAGAAGCTAATGTCGGCGTTAACGCAGTACGAGAGTGTCCAACTGGACATTCTAAGTGGGGATGACAAAGATACAGAAGATGTGGGACAATTTGAGGACAGATATTTCACAGTGTTGGCGAAGATCAATGAGACTCTAAAGGTAATTTCCAAAACTGAATCGTTTCAGACAACATGTGTTTCTAGTTCTAAATTACCTACTGTTGAAATCCCCACGTTTGATGGCAAAGACTTTACCAAATTTAAACCATTTCATGACCTTTTTATAGCGGTGATTGACAACAATAATTCGTTGACGGATGTCCAAAAGCTATTCTATTTAAGAAAATACCTTCTAGATGAAGCGTTGGCAATTATAATAAACTTGCCACTTATCAATAAATCATATAAAGAAGCTTTACAATTATTAGAGAAACGATATCATGATCCGACTCGGTTGATTTTTGGTCATTTAGATATAGTGTTGGACATGCCGTCAATGCAGAAATGTACTGCATCTGGTCTACGGGCCTTAATTTCTAATTTAAATCAGCAATTACATGCATTAAAGAATTTAGAGGAACCTGTTGAACACTGGGATCATATAATAATTTGTGTACTTTATAAGAAAATAGACCCTTATATTAAAAGGGCATTTAACTTGGAGCGGGATGTTAGTAAGATTCCGACTCTTAAAGAATTTATTAACTTCCTCGAGAAGCGTGCTATGGCGCTGGAGGATACAGTTTCATTTAAAATTAATTCTAAATCTGCAATGCAGGTTGCAAATGTTTCTTCACAGGCACAAAGTCTGTGCAAGTTTTGTGATAAAAATGATCATGTTATTTTTAAATGTCCCAAATTTAAGATGGTCCCTATAGAGACTCGTCTGTCTTTTGTAAAGGATAATAAATTATGCTCCACTTGTTTGCGAGCACATGGAGACAAAGTCTGCAAATATAAATTTAAATGTAAAGTTTGTAAAAGCTCACATAATTCATTATTGCATAGTGAAGATAAAAAGGAGGAGGCTCCTGTATCATTATTTTTCAATAATAATAATAATACTTCACCATCCAATGTTCTATTACCTACTGTTATGGTAAAAGTCTCAGACAAATATGGTCGAGACATTCTAGTTAGGGCATTGCTCGATAGTGGCAGCCAAGCCTCACTTGTGACTAACTCATTAGTAAATAAATTAGGGTTGACACCCACCTTGCAGGATACCAATATTATTGGGGTAGGAAACAGGGCCACCAAATTAAACAAAGTTGTCAGTTTTTCTATTAATTCATGTCAACATGAAAATATTAAATTTAAGATTAACTGTCACATTGTTGAAAAAATAACTACACCTCTGCCGCAGCAATTTATTGATATTTCTAAACTAAATATTCCCACGGAAATTCAGCTATCAGATAATAACTTCAACATTCCATTGGAAATATCAATATTGTTGGGTGCGGATATTTATTTTAATTCATTGTTGAACAGTTGCTTTAAAATTTTAGATGGTCCTACATTGCAAAATACAGTATTTGGTTATGTTGTCGCCGGCAGGGTGAGTGTTTGTAATCAGACTTTGTGCTACAATATTGTATCCAATACAGCTATCTGTAATGAAACCAAGTTAGAAAATGTGATGGAAAAGTTTTGGCTGTCTGAGAGTTTTCCTGAGCCTGTAGCCATGGTATCAGATGAGTTTCAAAGGGCACAAGCTAGTTTTAAACAGTCTGTACAGTTGAAGGATAAAACATTTTATGTTGATTTACCTCTAGTCACCCCTAAAAATGAGTTACAACTTGGAGATTCATTCTCAGTTGCTTGGCAGCGTTTTTTATCTTTAGAAAGGAAACTTCAAAAAAATCCTGCATTATTTGTACAGTATAAGGAGTTCATTGACCGATATGTCGCAATGGGACATGCTAAGGAAGTAGATATCAATTCATATGATATTAATTGTGGCTCTGTTTACTTTCTAGCCCATCATGCTGTATTCAATGAGGAGAGCAAGACCACGAAGTTGCGGACGGTTTTCGATGGTGGTATGCAAAGTAAAAGTAAGATCTCATTGAACGATGTTATGCTGAATGGGCCGGTAGTGCAGGGTGAGCTCTTTGATATCCTTCTTTTATTTCGGTCATACTTGTACATTTTAATATGTGACATTGAAAAAATGTTTCGATGTGTTTTTATAAATCCAGACCATAGAAGTCTTCAGAACATTTTGTGGAGAGATGACCCAGGTAAGCCTATGGCTTGCTTGCAGTTACAAACCGTAACTTATGGTATGAAAGCCTCTACCTTTTTGGCCACCCGATGTTTGATAGAGTTAGCAAATAGGTATGGAGATAGGTATCCTCTAGCTGCTAATGCTATGTTTAAAAATACATATGTCGATGATGTACTAACTGGGTGCGATGATGTAGAGCAGCTCTCCTTTTTGAGAGACCAATTGGTAGAGCTACTTAAGTTAGGTAATTTTACGTTGCATAAGTGGTGCTCAAACTTACCTTCTGTTCTGGACAGTATTCCAGTAGAGCGTAGATTCTTTGATGATGTAGATCTCAATAATAATAATGTTGTCAAAACGCTAGGACTTAAATATAATGTCGATTTAGATAATTTCCACTTTCAAACCTCACATTGTGAGGACAATTTAAATACCAAAAGAAAGGTACTTAGTTATATTGGTAAAATTTTTGACCCCTTGGGTCTAATAGGTCCAATTATTGTAGGGGCCAAATTAATAATGCAGAAAATATGGTCTGCAAAAATTGAGTGGGATACTATTCTACCACACACCTATTTACAGCTGTGGATGAAGTTTATTGCTGATTTAAAATTAATGGACAAAATTTCTGTTCCTAGATCCATACAATGCCATTATGATTCTTCCATAATAGAATTAGTAGGCTATGCTGACGCCTCATTGAAGGCATTTGGTTGCTGTCTCTACCTTCGAGTTGTTAAAAAAGATGGTACCGTAAATAGTAATCTTGTATGCTCGAAATCCCGTGTAGCTCCTCTATCGCGAAAGCTGACAATACCTCAGCTAGAGCTGAACAGCGCTTTATTGCTGGCACAGCTGGTACATAGAGTGAGCAAGGTACTTACCTCTAGATTCTCTCACGCGGTTTTCTTGTACACTGATTCACAGATTGTGTTGGCCTGGATAGCATCTCAAAAAATAAAGGCTAATACCTATGTCAATAATAGAGTTAAACAAATTTTGTCATTAACTGATAAATCCTCTTGGTTTCATGTGAAGTCAGCTGATAATCCCGCTGACTTGCTCTCGCGTGGTGTAGAGCCGCAAGGCTTGCAGAGTAGAGCTCTATGGTGGCATGGTGCGCCAGGGTTAGCGGATCCAGCCTACCAGCATGGAATCCATGTCCTCAAAAATTTTAAGGAACCAGAAATTCTGGACCAAGAGGTAATCCCTTGCTTTGCACATAGTGTAGAGCCAGTAGATTTTGAATTATTTAATAAATTTTCTAATTTAAATAAACTTCAAGCTGTCATTGCGTACATCTATAGATTTTACAATAATATTTCCAAAAAACTGCATTGAGTGCTAATGAATTGCACCATGCGTTATTGATAATAATTCGTTGTGTTCAAAGGTATTATTTTGCGGAAGAAATTAATCTATTATTATCTGATAAAAGAGTAAAGTCAAACATAGCTAGTTTGTCTCCCTTTATTGATGCCTTCGGTATTCTTCGGGTTGGCGGTAGGTTGCAGAATGCAGGCATTCCACAAGATAAGATGCATCCTGCTATTCTCCCTAAGAGTTGTCATATCACTTCCTTGATAATTGAAAGAGAGCACCTCAGATTGTTGCATGCTGGCTCTAGATTGGTACTCAGTTCGCTCTCACAGAGGTTTTGGATAATAAGTGGTATTAGGGAGGTCAAAAAGGTAGTACACCGTTGCTTAAAGTGCATTCGTTTGAAGGCAGAAACTGCAAAGCAACTTATGGGCTCTTTACCTACAGCTAGAGTCACCGTCACCAGGCCTTTTCAGTATGTCGGCATTGATTTTTGCGGTCCATTTAGTATGAAAATTGCTAGGATTCGAAAACCGCTCGTAACTAAAGGGTATATTGCACTCTACGTTTGTTTTGCCACTAAGGCAATACATTTAGAAGTAGTATCAGACTTAACTACTGAAAATTTCTTAGCATGTTTTAATCGCTTTATTTCAAGGCGAGGCATGCCCACAAAGGTTTTTTGCGATAATGCGAAAACATTTAAAGGAGCACAAAATCAATTAAATGAGCTTTATAAGTTGCATAATTCAAAGACTCATAAGGAGTCTGTCTATAAATTTTGTAAAAATAATTATATTCAGTTTATGTTTATACCTAGCTATTCACCACAATTTGGAGGGCTATGGGAAGCAGGTGTTAAGAGCGTCAAGCAACACCTTAAAAGAGTTGTTGGTAACTTGTGCTTAACTTATGAAGAATTCAATACGGTTGCAGTTCAGATAGAAGGTGTGTTGAACTCCCGACCTCTGCTTTCCCTAGACCCTAGGGAAGGAACATATTTAACGCCTGGACACTTCCTTATTGGGACTGCTTTGACTAGTTACCCCGAAGTCGATCTGCCGGAAATTCCGTCACATCGCTTAAAATTTTTAAGGTGGTTACGAAATTAAAGCAAGACTTTTGGAAAACTTGGGTATCAGATTACCTAACACAATTGCAAAACCGTCCCAAGTGGAAATATAATGTTCCCAATTTGAAAGAAGGTGATCTTGTTTTGATAAAAAATGTAAATTCATCTCCTCTAGAGTGGCCACTGGCTCGCATTGTAAAGGTATTTCCTGGGAATGATAAAAATGTAAGAGTTGCTGAAGTTAAATGTAGGAACAAAACTTTTGTAAGGTCTATTTCAAAATTGTGTCCTCTTCCTATTGTTTAAAATTATTCTCAAAAACTAACGGTATTGTTTTTTCACATTGATGTAAGATGTGCCTTTCCATAATTTATTTAGGCTATGTACCCACCTACTTCATGGGTCCTTTATAGACTTAAGTTAGCTATTAAGCATTATTATATATACGTAATATACTTGGTATATTGTTTTCATCTCTACCGTTCTTTGATTAATAGAGTAAGACGTAAACATTTTCAGTCAGTTTGCTTATGTTTTGATTTTATAGAGCTACTCCAGACTATAGATTTTTCTAAGCTTGTATACTTAATTAATTTAAAGTAAAATTCATTTGTTTAAGTTTATAACTCTATATACTTGTGTTTAAGTTTATTTGCTGGGTTATAATGACTCTTTCTTTGTATAACTTCTCGCCCGCGCAACTATGTTCGATTCAATATCAAACATAAATATATTTTGTAATTATTTAATAATCGATTATATTTTAGTCGATTTGAATTGCTTGTGGTAAAATATTTAATTTGTAATTTTATACTGGCAACATCGCCATTCACTTCCTTTCTTTCTCTCTCGACTATGCATCAGTGTAAGGGCTACACAAAGATCCCAGTAAATTGCTAATAAATTCGGTTTTGCATCATTCAAAACAGCATTTTTATTCTACAATAATTTAAAAGCATAATTATGTTAGCAAAATTCAATATTCTCCGAAATACTTATGTATTCCCTCATGTCTTTCGATAACAACGCGCTGGTACTCCTAAAAAAATGCAGATGTGACAAATGTTTGTAGAATCGTAGCCCAATCAAGATGCTGCCAAGGTGTTGGATGTGTGTGTATTCACACGTGCACATTGTTTCTACGTGTGAAAGATATTTTTTTATAACACCGAGAGCTCGTTTCACATTGAGCAGGAGAGAACTTTAAAGGCCACTCGCTCATGGGCTGATGGAGCCATGTGGGGCCGTTCCACCACAACGAGTGTCTTATTAAATCCGACGGCAGCATGCCGCGAGACAGACAATCGCTAGGATTCTCTTTCCCGGACACGTGACGGAAACAAGCGGCAGGTAAGTTTTCCTGTATTTGAGCAATGCGGTTGCTGACAAAAATAGACCATCTATGGGGAGATGAGTGGATCCACGAGAGAGCTATGGTGGAGTCCGAGAAAGCGTGGACACCTGTAATAGGTACACGAGCGGAAAGTTTTTCCTTGACTACGCGAACGAGTTTAGATAGAAGTAAAGCGGCGATTGTTGTCAAAGAAAAATAATCATCAGCGGGTTCCCAGGTTAATCCAAGGATTTTGAAATTATGGACATCATTATCCATGCCAGAAAAATTAACTGGTAAGCGGTGAGACTCTGGGAGAATCTCTAATAAAGCGGGTGAATTGGTAGCCCATTTGACTAAGTCAAAGGAACCTACCTTCATTAAATCAATTAAATCGCGGGATAGACGCATAGCTGTCTGTTCGTCCGAAACAGAGTAGACGTAGTTGTCCATGTAAAACTGAGTTTCTACCAATTTAGAAGCCTCAGGAAAGC
This sequence comes from Polia nebulosa, assembly GCA_951329385.1. Taxonomy (NCBI): domain Eukaryota; kingdom Metazoa; phylum Arthropoda; class Insecta; order Lepidoptera; family Noctuidae; genus Polia; species Polia nebulosa. Next base: position 26,253,585 of record OX589600.1, on the reverse strand, counting down.
GGTCGCTTTGCTCACACGCCAAGTTACGCAATGTGCGCATCGCTAAATAAGGACTAGGTTTCAGTCCGAAGGGAACGCGGTTAAAATGAAAGGTGCGAATAGGCTCACCTTTGCTAAAACGATACAAGATTCGTAAATATTTGCGGTGGTGCTCTCTTACACCGATACGTAAGAACATTTGTTTTATATCCGCTGTCATCGCGACAGGGAATGTACGAAAATCAAGTAATAACAAAAACAAGTCTGCCTGCAAATTAGGTCCGACATGCAAAATGTCATTGAGCGACAACCTCGAGTGAGTTATATAATCCGCGATAGTTTTATTATAATTCTCGCGTAGGGTCATTAACTTACGCTCGAGCGCAAGTGAGCGCCCAGGGGCGTAGCCGTGCGAGCTACCTAGCCCGCCGGGTGAGCGCGCAAAAGGCAGATCGACAAAGTATCTGCCGTCTTCAAATAAGACTGAAGAATTAAAATTATTTTCACACTCTAATTCGTCCGGACTAATAAAACGTTGAGATGGAATTTCCTCTAGCTCAAAAAACTTATGTAAATTTGACTCGACTTCAATGTCGGCCTGCGCGGTAAACGAAGATGCAATGTGTGTCACATCACTACTACAACAATCAATATCACCCATAAGTACATAACCGAAGCTAGTCAGTACAGCAGCAGGGGCGCGCGGGTACCTGAATCGACCCTGTCTCCCAGGTAAATAAAGGGGAACAATTGTGCTCCAAGCACAAGATCTATTCCGCTCGGAACATTCCAAAGCGAGTCGGCGAGCGGTAAGCTATTTAAGTATGACATGTTATCATTGTTATGTAATCTAATTAATTTCGCGGGAAGTCTATCTGTACGGTCTCATCGCCGTACATTTTTCTGCTTACTTTGTAACCTACTCTAGCCTAATGATATGCGTCATAATTTCACATTATAAAATAACATGACTAATGAAGTAAAATATAGTGAACTCATAACTGTGTAGCTATCAACAACTGAGAGAAATAATCGCCTTCCACTCTAGTACTGTAACTAATTCATAACTTAATAAACTTAACTATTGCATCTTAGTGGAAAGTGTTTCTCTATACTTTACTGAACTTTCAAACCTTCACGACTAATCAGTGTACGGAGTTAACTACTACAGCCCGTACATTTATGGTCCTTCGAGCCTTCGTGTATATCAGTGCGGTTGTGACTCTTGTTACGGTAGCGAATCGGTTCAGCTGGTATCCCGGAAGAGGGTCGCCCCAGTTGGATTGAGAAGGTGCAAATACCTAACGAGAGTAAGGCCACATTGAATACCGGAACAAACTTTTACTACCAGAAGAGCCTTCGACTACTGGAAGAGCCTTCGGAAACTGGAAGAGTCTTTAACGATAACTAGAAGAGTCTTCAACTACAAGGGAGCAACAGCCTATCAAGATGAATAAGCTACCACTACAATTAACCTGTTTTGAAAACATCAAAGCATTATGCAGCAACTATAACAAGGATAGCAAAACAAGAAAAACAAAAGAATACTTGAATAAGCGGCTGTCCTCGTTAGAAGCTCAATGGATGGACTTCAATGCACGGCACACATTGCTATTGCAAGAAATTGAAGATAAAAACATAAACTATTTCACGGAAGATGTCCATGGTAAGACAAAGAGCATGTACGAAGAAACTAAAGCAGACATTTTAAAAATGTTACAAACCACTGAAGAAAATGTAAAATTCGACCTGACAGACTTGTCGCGGGGAGAACCTGATGACAAGACTAAGACTTTGCTAACTAAACAGGAATGTAACTTCAAAGCCATGGATCGGGCTATGGCAAAAATTGAGTTTGAAGTCCTTATGGAAAAATGGGAACTTGAAGATCACCTGTCAATCTTGAAGTCGAAGTGGGAAGCTATTGACAATACTCATTGGGAACTGGAAGCCTTACTAAAAGGCTCGGAAGATACATACTATGATATGTTCAACAAAATGGAAGCCAAATATGACGGAGCAAGGAAACGACTAAAAAGCAAGATGTGGTCCAACGCTCATCACCAACACTCAGCTCCGAGAATCGAGATTCCAGAGTTTTCAGGACACTATAACAAATGGATTTCTTTCAAAGACCTGTTCCTGGAGACGATACACAAAAACCCGACATTGAATAAGGCCCAAAAAATGCAGCATCTGAAAACTAGGCTGAAAGGTGAAGCAGAAAGACTCGTGCAACACTTGACCATCAGCGCCGACAATTACACTTCGTGTTGGGAAATACTGAACCAACGTTACAACAATCGTCGACTACAATTCTCATCTTACATGAACACTATGTTGCAGTTGTCTGTAATACAGAAACCAGACGCTTACAACTTGAGGAAGTTGCATGACGTAACAACTGAATGCCTAAACGGCTTAACAAATATCGGTTTTGATATAACCAGTTGGGATCCTATGATTGTTCATTTGATGTCACAAAAACTAGACAGTGGGACCTACAACGAATACATAAAGAACTTGCACGATAACAGAGAAGTGCCAACACTGCAAGAATTTCTGATGTTCTTGGAAAACCAGTTTATGGCATTTGAAACCATGAAGACTTCAAAGAAGGACATACAGAGCTCAGAGAAGTCAGCTGGAACTGAAAAAAATGCATCTCGGAAAACCTTCGAGCATAAGAAATGGCATCCAAAAACTTACCACACGTCATACGGGCAGTGCCCTCTTTGCAAAAACGATCATGTTTTGATGCGATGTCAGCAATTTATTGACTCGGATACTAAGCAACGAAACAGCACAGTTGCAAAATTGCGTCTATGCAAAAACTGTTTGTTCAGACACGATAATCAAACTTGCAACTCTGTAAAAACTTGTAAGGAATGTAAGATGAAGCATCATACACTCTTACATTACAACAATTCCAACAAAAATACACCTTCAACGAGCAATGACAACCAACGCTCAGGTCAACGACCCTCGAGGGAACCTGAAACGTCGAGTTCAAATCATCTATCAGCCAACGAGATGGAAGTCTTACTTACAACCGTCCAAGTTAAGGTCAAGTCCATAGATGGGACTTACTTAACTCTTCGTGCGCTTGTAGATCAGGGCTCACAAGTCAACCTGATAACTGAAAATGCAGCGCAACTCCTGAGGCTGCCAAGAAAAAAACTAACTGCAAGAATATCTGGAGTTGGAACTGCATCAGGCGACTGTAAAGGACGTTTACACCTAACCTGCAAATCAATCCACTCCGAATATACCTTTAACACTGAAGCATTGATAATGAAAAAACTGATCAACAAACTACCGAATAACACATTTGAACGGCCAGAGTGGTCGCATTTGAAGAACATAAAATTGGCAGACCCAGATTTTAACATTTCAAGGTCTGTTGACATATTGCTTGGAGCTGACGTATACGCCGAAATAATCCAAGATGGAATACTTAAAGGTACCCCAAGGTCCCCCGTTGCGCAACAAACACAGCTGGGATGGATTTTGTGTGGAAAACTAGACACTTTTAACTGTAACGTCACATATATAGCAAAATTTTGGGAGTGTGAAGACGTCACCACAACAAACACAGACCGATCTGAAGACGATCAGTGTGAAACTTACTACAAAGAAACTACTCGCCGTGGATCAGATGGAAAATATATTGTGAAGATGCCTTTATGTCCAGATTATGAAAATAAGATCGGAACATCGAAAACGATTGCAGTTTCACAATTGTTGCAATTAGAAAAAAGGTTTCAAAGAAATGGCCGACTTGAACTGCTATACAAAGATTTCCTTAGGGAATACCTGGAGTTGGGTCATATGAAACTAGCAAAACCCATGACATCTTCAACTGCTGAATGTTTCTTACCACATCACGGAGTACTTCGTGAAGAATCTACTACCACGAAGCTCAGAGTTGTCTTCAATGCATCTCAGAAAACTAAAACGGGATACAGCCTGAACGACATACAAGGAAAGGGTCCCAACCTACAAAAAGATATTCAAGAGCTTATCATAAAATGGAGAACGTACAAATACGCCTTTACTGCTGATTTCGAGAAAATGTACCGATGTATCTGGCTGTCTGAGGAACAACAACAATTGCAAAAAATTATTTGGCGAACTACGCCGTCAGAGAAATTGCAAGAATACCAACTCTGCACTGTTACTTATGACACTAAGTGCGCACCGTGGCTAGCCATGAGAACCATCAAACAACTTGCATACGATGATGGCTACAAATACCCCACGGCTGCCAAAGTACTACTGAACGAAGCATACGTCGATGATGTCATAAGTGGCCACAACTCACTGGAAGCGGCCCAGGAACTCCAGAAATCGCTTATCGATATGTTAAAAGGAGCCGGGATGAACTTACGCAAGTGGTCCAGCAATCATACAGCATTACTAAAGAACTTAAATAATGATCAGATCTCACGCAAAAACACTTTTGATTTCAAGCAAGAAGAATCCATGAAAACACTCGGACTTGGTTGGAATCCTCAGACCGACACATTTGCGTTTAACTGGAAATTTGATGAAAAATGCCGTCCGGAAATAACCAAAAGGCGGCTTCTTTCAGAAATATCACAACTTTATGATCCACTGGGTTGGCTGTCACCCATAACTATTGCGGCAAAAATAATATTTCAAGAAGTATGGGTCAACAAACTTAGCTGGGATGATCAGTTACCCCCTTATATAGCAGATAAGTGGCTGAAACTAAGAGCTGACATGCCCAACGTAAAAAACATAAAAATCAAGCGCTGGATCGGTTTAACAGAGCAGAAGATCGAATTATTTGGATTCTGTGACGCCAGTGAAAAGGCTTACTCGTGCGTGGTTTACAGCTGCGTGAGAGATGAACATAACAAGCCAACAATAACATTACTTGCTGCTAAAACAAGAGTAGCACCCTTATCACAAACGATCACATTACCGAAACTTGAACTTTGCGGCGCACTTTTACTAGCGCAACTCATCGAAAAAATCAGAGTAGCGCTGAATGAATTCGACATAACTACAAGCGCTTGGAGCGATTCCCAAGTGGTACGGGCGTGGATACAGGGAGATATATCTAAGAGGGAAAAATACGTCGCCAATCGAGTTGCAAAAATAACACACTTAATGCCTGCCACGCAATGGCGTTATGTGAAGTCGCAAGATAATCCTGCAGACTGTGCATCAAGAGGATTGCTACCAACGAAGCTTAAAACATTCAATCTGTGGTGGGAAGGCCCTACATTCCTGACCACCTTCCAAGAAAAAAGTCGTGAAGAAAATATAACATGCACATTTACAACTAGCATAGGCAACGTTTGCCAAGCGAAATCGAACTCTATGAACAATGAAACCAATAATTGTATTCATAACTTATTAACTAATTGCAGTTCATTTACCAAAGTAAACAGAATTGTAGCATGGATACAACGATTTATCGGAAACGCACGTAACAACACGAAACGTGACACCGGATACCTCACTTTATGCGAATTAAACAAAGCAAATGAACAAATAATAAAATATGTGCAACGAACGGAAATTACGCAAGAATATAAACAACTTATGAAGAAAGAAATGATTCCTACGAAAAGTAACATTTTCAAACTTAAACCATACTTAGATACTAGCGGCATACTCCGAGTCGGGGGTCGACTGAACCACTCCAGTTTACCTTTTGAAATGAAGAATCCAATCATTCTACCTAAGGGTGGACGACTGACTGAATTGGTGATTCAACAAGCTCATCAGACGACTTTACATGGAGGAGCCAGACTAACTTTAGCGCACATCCGGCAACGGTATTGGATCGTTGGCGGCAACAGAGCGGTGAAAGCTGAACTACGGCGCTGTGTGCGCTGCCATCGCTACAACCCGTCGCAGTTGGATCAACTTATGGGAGAACTGCCACCACAACGAGTAACACCTTCGCGGCCGTTCACCCACACGGGGGTTGACTTCACAGGGCACGTCGAAGTCAGACTCAACAAAGGGAGAGGGGTGCGAACCTCAAAGGGTTACATATGCATTTTTGTATGCATGGTGACAAAGGCTGTACACATAGAACTTGCATCGGACTTAAGCACTGAAACCTTCATAGCAGCCTTCCAGAGAATGTGTTCCAGGCGCGGAACACCAAGTCACGTCTACTCAGACTGTGGTACAAATTTCATCGGCGCATCAAGGTTGCTTCAGAAAGAGTTCGAAGACTTCAAGCAATACTTGTCACCTGACTTCTTCTAGAACATCGCAGACATGGGGGTACAATGGCATTTTAATGCGCCCGCTTGGCCAACTGCTGGCGGACTATGGGAAGCAGCGGTCAAGTCAATGAAGTATCACCTTCGTCGGGTGCTAGGAGACCAAAAACTGACGTATGAGGAGTTTACTACCCTGCTTGCGAAGATAGAAGCATGCATGAACTCCAGGCCGCTTTGCCAACTCACTGAAGACCCCGAAGAATTTTATAACTATCTTACACCAGGTCACTTCCTGACGGGGGGACCAACAATGTCTTTACCACGAGCTGACTACACTGAAAACAAAATGGATCTACGCCGACGGTGGCAATTAACAGAACATATGCACCAACAATTTTGGAAGAATTGGTCAAGCGACTATCTTGCACAACTACAAACACGCAGCAAATGGAATAATCCCAAGAAAAATCTCAGCGAGGGAGACATCGTACTAGTCCGGGAAAACAATTTGCCGCCAGGAAAATGGGCTATGGGACGGGTGCTAGAACTTCACCCTGGAGCGGACGGATATGTTAGAGTGACAACGCTGAAAACACAAACTGGCGTCATTAAACGACCCATAATAAAACTATCAGCTCTACCCATCAACACTAACATCAAAAATAATGAAGAATGCAAGACAAATTTACAGGAGACCAAGGCAACCGAAAAAACTTCCACAAGAAAAAACTCTGAAAAAAAATGTCTTACAAACATTTTCATGTATCTGTTCACACTGTTAATACTTGTGAATGACTCAGATTGTTCGCAACTAAGGTCGGGCACTCAAATTACCAACCTGGAACCCGAGCGACCGATTTACTATGACACCATCGGCAAGGTTGAACTAATACACGATGAATGGACTTTGCTCACATACTACAACTTAACAAACTACTGGCAAGGCGTTCAACACATTGAAAAATACATTAACGGTGTAAGTGACCTTTGCCAAAAGATCCACCAAAGTTATTGTCAAGCTACAACGGATCAACTTTCCCACGAGATGGAACTACTCGACTTTTACAACACGATCCTGCTGGCTCCCCAAAAACATTTATCTACACGCAAGAAGCGCGGCTTGATCGACGGAGTAGGCATGGTAGCAAACAGTTTATTCGGAGTCTTAGACCAGAAATTTGCTGACAAATACCACAAAGATATTGAAGCCATACAGCGCAACGAAAACTACTTGCGTGAACTCGCAAAAAACCAAACATCGATCATGCAACTACAAAATGACGTTCTGAAGAAAAACGATGAAAATATCAAGCTTCAATGCAAAATGATAGAACAATTTATGGACGAAACGAAGAAGAACATGGACAGCATTGAAACAGAAATACAAACAATAATGGCCACTAGCTACTTCAACTCCGCTTCGCTTACAGCATCCCTACTACTACGAAATCTTAAGGAAATTCAAACTATGCTGCTGAACACCCTCACTAATGTTTACAGTGGGCATATGGACGTGCACTTGATATCACTAGTCAGCCTTGTAAAGCAACTAGAAGACATATCTGGCAGACTGCCGAGAACTTTGTCATTGCCGACAGACAATATCAGAGAAGATATCAAGGAACTTTACAAGTTGCTATACGTGAAAGCACGAATAACAAGAAACTACTTCATGTTCGAAGTTCACATTCCCTTAATTTCAAATGAGGACTTCACTTACTATCGGGCTATCGCCATACCATTCAAGACGGAGTCAAATTACAAATTGATGCAATTATCGTCGGAATACATTGCCGTGAACTTTGAGAAGAATTCTTACATCTCACTAAACGAAAAAGATTTCAAGCTATGCATCAAAAGACAAGAACATAACTTCATTTGTAACGCAAAGATACCTGTGTTCAACTTACAAAACAAGAATGCACCTTGCGAAGCAAAACTACTGGGTCATCGTACTACTACGTCACCGTGTGACGTAGATAGCGTGACGTGCGAGGAGGCATGGATCAAGTTGCAAGAATCAAACAGCTGGCTGGTTGTTTGCTGCGAAAGGTGCGAATTACGTACTGTTTGTGAAAACGACGTAATATCGCAAACGATTACATCGGCGGCTATAGTTACTTTGAGTCAAGGATGCGTGCTGCGGTCAAAAGAACTCACCATCACTTCGCACAATCAGTACAACAGCAACCTCAACGTGAACTATGACATGCATGTTCCGAACCTGAACTCGCCGATAAACAACATTGTCAACGTCACACTTCATAACGCGGCACACGAACTCTTCACTCTCAAGAAAAACGACTTTGAAGAAATTGACAAGAAGCTGCGCTTCCAAGAAGAGAACGAACCAAAACTACCATCCACTATCACGGATCATGACGTTCACCAATATGCAATTTGTTACCTTTTACTAACAATTGCTGTCATCACTTTCCTGTGGATCGTAACTAAGAAATACTACGCACTGTTCAGAAAGCGGCTTTCGAGGAAGAAAAATAAAACGCCAACGCATGAGGACATCGAACTTCAACCAATGGGATCTCGAAAGCAGACTGCCAGAGAAGAAAACCAGCAGTCGCCTACAGACATCGGCCACGTTCAACCTCAAGGACATCAAGACAACATTGCCTTTACTTTTGATTAATCATTTTACTTTACTTTAAGATAGATTTTGTACAGGCGTTTCTTTCTCTCTCTACTCATCTTAGCTTCTTTAGGGGGTTGCCAATATGTACGGTCTCATCGCCGTACATTTTTCTGCTTACTTTGTAACCTACTCTAGCCTAATGATATGCGTCATAATTTCACATTATAAAATAACATGACTAATGAAGTAAAATATAGTGAACTCATAACTGTGTAGCTATCAACAACTGAGAGAAATAATCGCCTTCCACTCTAGTACTGTAACTAATTCATAACTTAATAAACTTAACTATTGCATCTTAGTGGAAAGTGTTTCTCTATACTTTACTGAACTTTCAAACCTTCACGACTAATCAGTGTACGGAGTTAACTACTACAGCCCGTACACTATCTGTAATACAATCAACAACTAACGCTTGCATCGAAAACTTCGTATGAGGGTCAAACCGAGATTCTATGTTGAGATGAATAAAACCGTGTATTGGTTTCGATGACATTCCAACACCTTGTAAAAATGAATTGCGTAATTTAATTATGGGTAAGTTCAAACGTTTACAACAGTCCACAGTAATTAAATTATTTTGCGATCCGTTACCTAGTAGGCACCGAACCACCTCCTTATCTCTGATGTCGCTATAGTATGCATATAACTGCGCGGTCGCTAGCAAAATGGTTGACCCAGTTTTAACAGCTGTAGTGAGCGAAACAGATGTATCCTTAGTAGGCGCTTGCGGCTCGGGCGATAATGACTCATGTTTTTCTCGGAAATGCAAGAGAGAATGGTGGTTCTTCTTACAAATTTTACAAACGTTACGTGACTTACATTTAACCAAAGAATGGGATAGACTTAAACAGTTTATACAGCCACGTTTTGCTTTTATAAATTCAAAACGTGCAAGCGGTGTACTAATATTTTTAAACTGCGGGCAATAGAACAGCTGATGTCGTACGTCATCCTTATCGCAAAGCGTACATTTGCCATTCGAAACCGGTTCATTACGCGATACGAATGACTTAGCGGTATTATTTTTTGTTTGATGATTCGCTGAACTAGACTTAGCGCGCGGTTCCGTCTGTAAATTATTACCGTATGAGCGTTGTAGTACCTTAACATATTCTTGCATGAATGTTATAAACTCCGCATAGGAAGGTAATTCTTTTTCACTCACACGTGATTCAAACTGTAAGACAGTTTGCGCGTCAACCTTTCTTAAACCACAGTGTAATAAAACAAAATCCAGTAAGTCTGGAATGTCTAACTGCTTCAAGGCTGCGACGGACGCTGAATATCGTTCCACAAAAGTATTGAGGCTCGCGGCATTTCCGGCGCATTGTTTAATGTCCAGTATATTATTGAGATAATGAATCCCTAAACTACGCTTATACCTTTTTACGAGACTGTTCCACATAACGTTGTATGTATCACCTGTAGGAACAATGCCCGCGGTCAGCTTCAAGGCATCATGAGTCAACCTACTGATCAAGTACTGGACACGCTGCGAGTCAACCAGATCGGTATTTAAATGAACATTGCTTCGAAACATTTCATAAAATATGGGCCAATTTTCCGCTTTACCATCAAACGTTGGCAAATCTATGGGCGGTAATTTTATCCGAGTACCCACTTTGTGTTCCGATGTTTCGTTTTTCGAAAGTATGAGATTACGTTTATATTTAATATTAGAATATAAGTCTTCAATAGAATATAGACTCGAATAGTCTGGTGCGGTTTGGTCAATCTCGAATTGCAATTCATTCATTTGTTCTACTATTTCCTCAAATTTGTTATATTGCTCAGTAATTGTTTCTGACTGCGCTAAGAATGTCTCATTTGAACGTGAATCAAAGTTCGAGATGTTTCTGGAATCATTATATATGCGATTAACTCGCTCGAAAATCATTTGTTTTTTAGCGGTAAGCTGAGCCAATTTAGCTTCTTGCTTGCGGGACGCCAGTTTGGGGCACTAATAAAGTTATGTGCCTACCGTAATGACTTGTACTTAATTTGTACTGAATTTTACTGATGCCTATCCGGCTCGAAGAACCATCAAATGGAGTTGCCCAAGCGTGTAAATAGCCGTGGGTCTCTGCGGATGTAGAACGGTAAATACGACCAAGCACTTGGAGGGAATGCTGGCCCAAAATTGCCTATATTTGTCTGTATAACTTCAAGTTAGGAGTGGTCGGCAGCAGTCGGCGAATGTGGCCCTACTCACAATTTGTAAAACAAGTGGTACCTTACTTTCCGGGCTGTTCTCGATGGTTGCACGTCGAATTGTCGAGTGGCCACTCGTTCTCCTCACACCAACACTCCTGATTATGCTTGTTCAGTAGTTAACGGACGCGGTAACTATGGGTTATTTATTATTCCCGGTGGATCCCCAACGTTTACGGGATTTACTCGGGATTTTAGCGTATTTGCGGGGACGATATTATTTTAAGACATTAATTTAGTCTGCGGTGAGATGCGCGCTGTGCCTCGCGGCGTTAGACACACACACACACTGGCGTCAAACTGACGTGACGTCGATTGTTGCATTTTAAATTGTCTATAGCTCGTCGTAAAGCCGGCCACTCACGTCTGTCTGACAAATTAAAGCGAGACACACACGCGACGTGATACCAACCCCACCCAACTTGCAGAGTGGCGGCAACTCGCCACACCAGTTGCTGAAAGTGTATTACACTTTATATATTATACAACCTCATGGAGAAGAAGCTCTGTTCTAGTAACTGCTAATATACTTGATGTGAAAGATTGATTACAAAGGCTCACGTAAGTTATTTGATGTTGTATCTTGTTTGTTGCTAATGATTGTGTTGATTCTGTGTATGTGCTATGTTAAGGCCCTTGTTTCTAATTATATTAAATGGTATTATGGAATACCTATTCATGTTCTTTGCCTTGTCGCTGTTATTTTTTCTAAATGGCAAGATATTTCACGTTGTAAATTGGCACAAGCGATAGATCATAGAATTGGATTTATTGTGATAAACTATTATTTATGATGTGTGGGTATAACACCACAAGAGAGCTACCGTGGAGTTTCTTGGTTCGTTCTTCTCCACGAAGACCTAGTTTTGCGAACGGGCCATTAGCTTTTCGATTCATGACAAGCCTATTGGAAATAAATACCTTGTCTTGTCTCTGCATTTTAATTAATCAACCTTTTCCCGACACACCACATTAATAGGAACTTACATACCTATAGGTACAGTAAATAACTAGTACATCAAAGCTTGATGGGTAGGTAGTTATAAATATCTACTCTTAGTTACCTCCATCCTGCTGACACGCGCGACAAATCATATTTTTTTTTCAGGTTTTTTTTTAAAACTGCCTTATAATATGAATGAGTATGGTTAATTTAACAGAAAGCATTATAAATAACGTTTTTTTTTTTAATATAAATAAGCAAATGCTTACGCGGCTCTCACTTGTTGTTGTTGCTTTTTGCTTATCTGCTTATCTGGTTTTAACATAATTCACATTTCACTCGACGCACTCGCGTAAACACGCGTAAGTCGTAAGCAGGGTGGGTCGTAACAACTCGCGATCACGTAATAATTTAACGTGTTAAATAAATCAGTTAGGTATGTTATTTTACTAAATGTGATGGTGATGGTGATGGTGATGATGGTGATGGTGATGGTGATGGGGATGCGGATGCGGATGCGGATGCGGATGCGGATGCGGATGCGGATGCGGATGGGGATGCGGATGGGGATGCGGATGGGGATGCGGATGGGGATGGGGATGGGGATGCGGATGCGGATGCGGATGGGGATGGGGATGGGGATGCGGATGCGGATGCGGATGCGGATGCGGATGCGGATGCGGATGCGGATGCGGATGCAGATGCGGATGCGGATGCGGATGGGGATGGGGATGGGGATGGGGATACAGATGGAGATACAGATGGGGATACAGATGGGGATACAGATGGGGATGCGGATGGGGATGGGGATGCGGATACGGATGGGGATGCGGATGCGGATGCGGATGCGGATGCGGATGGGGATGCGGATGCGGATGCGGATGCGGATGGGGATGCGGATGCGGATGCGGATGCGGATGCGGAATTGTTAAATGCTTTGTGTTAAAAATTTTAAGCAGACTTTGTTAAATACATGCTTTTTTTTATTTGTGTCGCGTAGGTACTTGTTGTTACGGCCAAAGAGCTAGCACGGTGTCTGTTAATTGAGAGATCGCAATCGCAATCGCAATCCTAATCGCAATCGCAATCGCAATCACCATCCGCTTCCGCATCCGCATCCGCATCCGCATCCGCATCCGCATCCGCATCCGCATCTGTATCCCCATTCCCATTCCCATCCGCATCCGCATCCGCATCCGCATCCGCATCCGCATCCGCTTCCGCATCCGCATCCGCTTCCGCATCCGCATCTGCATCCGCATCCGCATCCGCTTCCGCATCCGCATCCGCATCCGCATCTGTATCCCCATCCCCATCCGCATCCGCATCCGCATCCGTATCCGCATCCGCATCAAATCCCCATCCGCATCCGCATCCGCATCCGCATCCGCATCTGCATCCGCATCCGCATCCGCATCCGCATCCGCTTCCGCATCCGCATCTGCATCCGCATCCGCATCCGCATCCGCTTCCGCATCCGCATCTGCATCCCCATCCGCATCCGCATCCGCATCTGTATCCCCATCCCCATCCGCATCCGCATCCGCATCCGTATCCGCATCCGCATCCGCATCCGCATCCGCATCCGCATCTGCATCCGCATCCGCATCCGCATCCGCATCCGCATCCGCATCCGCATCCCCATCCCCATCCGCATCCCCATCCGCATCCCCATCCGCATCCGCATCCCCATCACCATCACCATCATCACCATCACCATCACCATCACATTTAGTAAAATAACATACCTAACTGATTTATTTAACACGTTAAATTATTACGTGATCGCGAGTTGTTACGACCCACCCTGCTTACGACTTACGCGTGTTTACGCGAGTGCGTCGAGTGAAATGTGAATTATGTTAAAACCAGATAAGCAGATAAGCAAAAAGCAACAACAACAAGTGAGAGCCGCGTAAGCATTTGCTTATTTATATTAAAAAAAAAAAACGTTATTTATAATGCTTTCTGTTAAATTAACCATACTCATTCATATTATAAGGCAGTTTTTAAAAAAAACCTGAAAAAAAAATATGATTTGTCGCGCGTGTCAGCAGGATGAAGGTAACTAAGAGTAGATATTTATAACTACCTACCTATCAAGCTTTGATGTACTAGTTATTTACTGTACCTATAGGTATGTAAGTTCCTATTAATGTGGTGTGTCGGGAAAAGGTTGATTAATTAAAATGCAGAGACAAGACAAGGTATTTATTTCCAATAGGCTTGTCATGAATCGAAAAGCTAATGGCCCGTTCGCAAAACTAGGTCTTCGTGGAGAAGAACGAACCAAGAAACTCCACGGTAGCTCTCTTGTGGTGTTATACCCACACATCATAAATAATAGTTTATCACAATAAATCCAATTCTATGATCTATCGCTTGTGCCAATTTACAACGTGAAATATCTTGCCATTTAGAAACAATAACAGCGACAAGGCAAAGAACATGAATAGGTATTCCATAATACCATTTAATATAATTAGAAACAAGGGCCTTAACATAGCACATACACAGAATCAACACAATCATTAGCAACAAACAAGATATAACATCAAATAACTTACGTGAGCCTTTGTAATCAATCTTTCACATCAAGTATATTAGCAGTTACTAGAACAGAGCTTCTTCTCCATGAGGTTGTATAATATCATCATCATTCTCCTGCCCTTATCCCAATTTATTTGGGGTCGGCGCAACATGTCTTTTTCTTCCATACTCCTCTATTAGTCGTCATCTCTGTAGTCACCCCCTTTTTACCCATATCCTGAGGTTGTATAATATATAAAGTGTAATACACTTTCAGCAACTGGTGTGGCGAGTTGCCGCCACTCTGCAAGTTGGGTGGGGTTGGTATCACGTCGCGTGTGTGTCTCGCTTTAATTTGTCAGACAGACGTGAGTGGCCGGCTTTACGACGAGCTATAGACAATTTAAAATGCAACAATCGACGTCACGTCAGTTTGACGCCAGTGTGTGTGTGTGTCTAACGCCGCGAGGCACAGCGCGCATCTCACCGCAGACTAAATTAATGTCTTAAAATAATATCGTCCCCGCAAATACGCTAAAATCACCCTCAGGTTCTTTCCTCTGCAATAATGTTCGACAAAAGATTATGTAAATACTTTACTCATTATCGAAACATCCAAATTATACCAAGAGATAACGTTTATAAAAATGCGAACTGGAGAATAACGATAGTATAGTGAGTTACTAAAGCCATAATTTTTAAAGGAAAAGTAGCATCAATGTGAAACATTTCACAGACTTTCAGTTTGTGGAACGTCGCTCGATGTAGGCGTTTTATATTCTTACACATTTTTCTTTCAGCATCTGAAATATTCACATACAAACTAATTATTTGAAATTGAAGATACAAAAATTGAATCAATCATTAAGTGTTACTCATTAATGAATAGAAAGTGCCTCCGCAGACGGCGCCGTGACCCTAAAATAATACCGTTGGGAACCGGCAGTACACTGTTGCCAGCAGCTCCGTCAGTTTACCTTACTTACAACGGTCGTTTGTTTAGAGTGAGTGGCCAACCACTCGAACCCAACAACTCTTGAACTGTTTAGTCCAAGAGCGAGCGAAGCGATCTTAGAGTACCCCGACACGGACAGATTAGATTCGAAGAGATCCCCTTTGTGTAAGGTTCCTTTAAGTGTCTACTACCCGCGAAGTGGCAACCTCATTGAATAAAAAATCATAGCATAGCATAGAAAATAAATATTAAAGAATCCTACGTCACGTTTGTTACAAAGTGGATAATAGTTATTTGTTATACAAAGTGCAAAGTTGCTTTTTAAGCACGTGCTCAATTTTGATGACCAAGCAAGCGAAGGATTCTATAATTGAATCACGAGCGCAGCGACTGATTCAAAAATTAGAATCCTGATCGTTAGCGAGGGAATCAAAAGAGCACGAGGTGAAAAATCTTTGCACTCGAGTGCAACGCGTAACTTTTCATCCCACCTCAGCGAGGAAATGACTAAATGCAAAAAAAAAAAACATTACCAATCACAAGATACTTTTATTTGAGTTTAGGTATTAACTACTACATTATGATAGTTAATTAATACAGAGTAATCTTTATATTATAACAAATAATACTTAAGTATACTTACTTAGGTTACTTAAGTTGAGTGTAATATTTTTGTCAGGTACTGCAATGTTGGTGTTAGTGACTTGTGTACTGTTTTTCGGTAAACTATATGTCTTTCTTAATAATTGTACCGATTCATCGGTTGGCGTAAATGTTCGCGAGAGAGGGCGATGGTTAGGTGTTTCGTAACGACTCATTTTTGATGTAGAAGGGCCAGGGCCTGCAGTCTCGACATTGATAGCGATTGCTACGTCCTAACAATTGGTCGCTACGTCGGAAAAATAATTGATTTTCTTGAAATATGTACAGAGACCAGCAGATCAGTTGATTAGTTTTCATGATAAATAGTGCTTGCAAGTTAAAAATTACGCCGTCTCTGTACATATTTCAAGAAAATCAATTATTTTTCCGACGTAGCAACCGATCGTTAGGACGTAGCGATCGCTATCAATGTCGAGACTGCAGGGCCAGTCCAAGGATCTGACTATTTTTCATTGTAATGGCTCCTACGATGCCTTTACATATTTTAAACTTATTTTGAATGGAATCCTCTATGTATTCCTCTACAACCGCATTGGACTCAAAGAGATCAGCTCCTGAATCGGCCAAAAGTGTGGCTGAAGTTCGTCGGAAACAATGAACCGTGTACAACAGGGGTTCTGTAAGAAATGTTGCTTTTATATTTATTAGCACCCATAGGCTGTCTAATATCCTTTCCGTTGCAATATTGTAGAAAACATCGATTGATTGGAGTTGACCACAGAAAAAACTTTTTCAAAATTTTATTGTTTCTTTATTTGCGAAATACCCATGGAAAATTGCAGCTTTCTAGTACTAACAGTCTCTTAACTATGCTTCGGATGGACAGTTGTTCTTGTTACGACTTCGGAACCCTAAAAAAGCTACCTTGAACATCTGTCTACTTTTTGGATTTTTTGAAACTTGTTTCTGAAGATTTTTGTACAAACTCAAGAAACTTTTGTTAAACATTCTCAGAAAAAAAAAATATAAGTAAAAAAAAAATAAAAATAAGCTAGAACTAGATTAGAGTCAAGAGCAAACTAATCTAAAAAAAAACGTTTTTAAACCGCTACAAAAGCATCTCGTTGATGTTTTAAAATATTCTACGGACATTATGATGTGATGTAAAGAGTTCCTCAAGACAAATCAATAGAAATCAAACTGGATGGGTTTATCTTGTTTAGTTCAGAAGTTCTTATAGCCATCTTCCATCTCCGTCATCAGACCAGCTCCATGGTACCATATCATAGTATTGTCATCAAAGATACACAAGTACACCAAATTTGAGTCCAATCGGACATCAGAAAGTGGGTCTAATTTAGCTTGCCAGATTTGATTACAAACCGACAGACAACAGGACAGGTGACGAAATAAAAGCTTGTAAAACGTGGATTTCTGCAGTAAAATTAGTTTTATTAGGAAATGCGGCATGCGACGCTCTCTATTTTGTTTCTCCAAAGAATCCAGTGACATTTTGATATCAAATTTAAGTGTCAATTGAAGCGCCCGCCATATATCAAATAGTCAACCCAGTTTTCCGCTTTTTTTTTAAAGTGAGCGCCGGCAGCCAATTAATGTGGTACTTAGAAAATAATTGATGTTCGATATGCACCGAAATCCCCGCACTTACCGCAATCTCATCGCAAGCCTCCTCGCGAAAAATTAAAAAAATCAAATAGGTATAGCGCCACCACGTAAAACTAATTCAAACCGCCAATTGATTAAGTGTTGCCCGCATGCAAACTTCATTTATTTCTTGTGTCAAAATATTGAATTATATCGGCACTCTTAGAAACAACCTTTTTAAATATAGAATAAAATAAATGTTCAAAGTAGACAAATAATTATCCGTTTAAATATTATCCTTTACAGTTGTCGGTAAATTATATCGTATTTTGTATGTCCTGAAATTACTATGAATACTATTAATTAAGTAGATTTATAAGGAACATTGCCAAAATGTGCGATAGAGATAGCACTAGAGATTTTTCGGCACTCGGAAAGGTATAGAGTAAATAAAACATTAATTTTTTTAAACTTTTTATTATGTATTGAAGTACACTAGAAGACTAAGTTAGAATCAGTTTATTAGTTTTTACCGCTGCATTTTTTTTTTACAGAAAACGTGAGTTTTTCGTGACTAAACAGCCTAAGGCCTAAGGATGTAATTGTACAAAAATATTGAAAGGATATGTTCAAACATACGAATTTCTCTCCGACGCAAGACAATGCTGCTTTTTTGTTTTTTTTTTTTGTGGGTGGGAAATCATTCAATGACTTCTCCCGTTCTGGGTGGAGCGGGAGGGCGTGTCAGACTCTTACTGACTAAAACCCACCCCTGTTCCTCCCAGCCCTGAATGCCCAGGGGCAAGGTAACTCTTTCGAATTTATCCTCAACTCCCGGGCAGGCATCGGCCATGACGGCCCCGTCCTGTTTGCTGACAATTCTTTGAGGCGCGCGTAGAACACCACGCGCCGTCAACTTTCGGGCCTGGTGCTGATCGGACGGCGAGCTACCCATTACTCGCCGTCCGCAGGCCCGGGTCTACGGTGGCCGGAGATCGTCTCGCGGTGCCGGAAGCCCTTGGCGTCTCCTGCGGCGGCTGCTGCTGAGGGCGTTAGGGCGAGGCTGTCGTTGCAGCCTCTCCCTAACCCGTTCCACCTCCTCCTTTGCGAGTATTACTGCTTTGCAGAAGGAGGAGAAAGACAATGCTGCTTGAAAACCGCCAATTAATACTGAATTTTTACAAAAATTGGTCAGTGACATACTGCAAAAACATTACATAAAATTAGCACTTCGCTAATTTTATGTAATCTGTTCATGCGGATTAAGTACTTTCGAAATTCAGTTCCTCTCCCCCTCTTAAGGCAGTTGTAGAAAATTAATCATTCCCATTTGAATAATTTATCAAAATAACTATTCGTATGTTTTGAGTGTGTGGATGGCTTTAAGAGTCGAGGAAAACTAAAGAAACGATGGATGGATTGTGTAAAGGATTATGAATTGCTAGAGAGGGCGAGAGACAGAAGAAGAGGTAGCGCACATTCAACTTATTGTTAGAAACATAGAAGGTATAAGGACGGCGATGGACGGGCATTTTTGCAGCTAAGACAAAAGAAACAGCGCAAATGCTCCGAGGAACATCTTGGATCCGATCCTCAGGTCAGATAAAGTGTGGGGTTTTCCGTAATGATTTTATATTGCAGCTTGAGTGCCATTTGATTTTAAGATTCTTTCAAACAAAATGCAGCACCAACTTGTTGGGGCCTGGACGTTTAGAAGGGGTGCGAGGGGCTGCAGCTAACTTGCAGAGAGCTGTGAGACAATCTAAATGTTTAGATAATAGACATCAAATTATATTATCAATTTTAATTTACCAGAATCATTAAGTGGTATTTTGTGGGTGATGTGATTTTGTGCATGATACTTATTTTGTAAATTAGTTCTAAAAAACACTTTTAACGTCAATATTTTTTGTCAGTTTTTGCTAGATGTTGCTAAGATTCACAAACCACCAAGAGACAAAAATTTTAGAGGCTAACAACTAGTTCAACGTACAGTTTTTTTGCTTTAATAATATTACTGGGATTACACATGTTTCATGTCTTTTCCTGAAATCCGCAGAGAACGAAGTCGCGAGTAGAAGCTATATTATATGTCACTATCTAGTAAACTATTTTTGTTCACAATTCAAAGGCGACTTCATTCCTTGCTTAGGCTTACTGCATTCATGCCTAGGGGTAGCGGATAAATTCTGAAAATGAGTTACCGCACCCCTGGGCATTCAGGCAGGGAAGGAACAGGGGTGGGTTTTAGTCAGTAAGAGTCTGACACGCCCTCTCGCTCCACCCAGAGCGAGAGAAGTCACTGGATGATTGCCCACCCCCAAAAAAATAAAAAAGGCTTACTGCATTCACTGACAGATTAATACTTGACGTCTTGATGTATGTTAAGTATTAATCTGTAGGTAAAAAAAAAAAAACTTTCGTTTTAACCTATTTTTGAGATAAAATATGAAAAAAAACGATATAAAAACACTAGAAAAAATTCCTTACCTAAAAATATCTTGAGCGGAGAAAAAAAGTGTGAGGAACTATCCAACATTATTGAAGTGAAGTTTGAGGGACTTGAAATCGATTTTATAATTATCAGCCATTGTTATTCATTTCTCGTAAAATGAGAAAATTGACTCCCTGAGGTAAATACTCCAAATATTGCACTTTATTCAGTTTTGATCTTTTATTTCATATCATTTTGTTCATAATTTGAATGTGTAGTTACGAAAAAGAAACAAGACGATATAATTATATCGACTAAGGACACAAGAATACCCACTAACACAGTGTAAAGACTAGTTGGAGTTGCCCAAGCGTGTAAATAGCCGTGGGACTCTGCGGATGTTAAGGACAGTAATTACGGCCAAACACTTGGATTGAATGCTGGCCCAAAATTGCCTATATTTGTCTGTATAACTTCAAGTTAGGAGTGGTTAGCAGTAGTCGGCGCATGTGGCCTTACTCTAAGCTATCAAGAACAAGCGTTACCTGACTTTCCTGGCTGTTCTCGCTGGACGACGACGAGTGGCCACTCGTTTCTTCACACCAACACTCTTGATTATTCTTGTTCACTAGTTAACGGACGCGGTAAATATGGGTTATTTATTATTCCCGGAGAATCCCCAACGTTTACGGGATATTACTCGGGATTTTAGTGTATTTGCGGGGACGATATTAATAAGACATTAATTTAGTCTGCGGTGAGATGCGCTCTGCCTCGCGGCGATAGGCACACACTGACGTGACGTCGATTGCTGCATTTTAAATTGTCTATAGCTCGCGTAAAGCCGGCCACTCACTTGCCTTACAAGCCAAAGCGAGCCACACACACCGTGACCCACACACCCCATCCAACTTGCAGAGTGGCGGCAACTCGCCACACCACTAGTAAAATACGAATTGTAATAAATAATATTTTGTTTGCTGCTGAATTACGAACGTTTACTGTAAAACAACAATTAAAATTAAAACAATAATTTAAATTACGAAAATCTGACTGCTCCGATCTGAAAAAAAGTGGCATAGGTCCAGCGTCAATAAGGCCTACCGGGAGTGCCGCTCGGAATAAATAACGTAAGCGCCAAAATAAATCTACGTATTTTATAACATAAAAGTGTAACAAAATCTATTCAATCAAACGTTTGATAAGTTTATTTTCCTCTATACTAGGCTACAATTTTTTATTCAATGAGGGCGCCACTTGGTGGGTAGAAGAGACCCTTAAGCAACCAGCGCTGGCAGCTAATTTGGGACAGAACGCTGGCAGTGGAGGGACTCCCTAACTAATATTATCTATAACTATTTTCTTTTACCTCTGTTTTGGCCAAATAAACGTATTCAATCAGGAAAAGGAAATGTTTTGAGAATTAATTATAGATGATATACAGGAGAAGTCTGAAGAAACAATTGTGAAAAAATTATATGGCTACTGAGACGAAGTCCAGTGCAAAAGTATGGTATGAGCAAAAGTATATTGGAATACCAGCAAGGAGCGATGCTACTTTTGCAGCACTTAAGAGCTCTATGATAAAAATAAACTTATAAATAAAATTACCTGTACAATCGAGCCTCAAAATAAACGTGCATGAAGTTTGGACATCATTCATCGCTATGTAGAACCTTTCACTGTATAAGCTTAAAATAATGTTGTACATCAAACTCTTAATCACCATCATGTACATGAGAATAAAAGATAACTCTGCCACAAACTGCAATAAAGATTTACTACACGTATACTTGTGCGAAAAAGACATTGCACATATTGTATAAAGAAGATAATTACAAAAAAATGTACAGTAACATATACTCACAACCAAGTTATCAGGTGTCAATGCACATGTAGCTAATTTTAATATTACTATTGAAGTTTGTAACCTAAATAGGGCATGCATAAAAAATTCAACACTTTGAAACACCACCTGTAAAATGAATGCACTTTATTATAATCAGATCACGAAACATTTAGATATTGTCGTATATGCTAATCAGACATACCATATGCTGGAATGAGTTCTTGTAGATCTCATAACACTCCAAAATATGAACGTAAGCTGTAAACATTTTTCTGGAGTAACTTTCAATGTCATTATGATCAATCTGTAGCAAACGTTGAGCTTGAATGTTCCATAAATCAACTTTATGGCCTTACATCTTTAAAAGTCTGATAGCGTAAGCAATGTTTAAATCAAAACATACGAGAGAAAAGCCATAGAAGAACTGAGTTATGGAGAGCTTTAATTTTAATATGGAATAGGCGTATGCAGAAATTAAACTACCAAACAATCCGATGAAACCGATCCAATTCCAAATGATGAAGTTTCTGACAAAAGTTTTTTCGCTAAGAAACCTGTGAATATCTTGAATTTTCAAGACAAAAGATATATTTTGTTTTGTGTGCCACACATTGATTATATAATTTATGACAATTCCAATGGAGTATAAAAACAAGTCAATATAAGAGTTAATATACTCTATATTTACATAATTTCTTATATTTTCATTGACGTGCGTCTCATAAATACGATGAATATATAAAGTAATTGACAATATTATCATGACACACGATGACACAAATTTTGTGAAAAAGCTGTTTGGATATATGCGGTTATTCTTGACACGGTATTTGGGACAGAAAAACAATGTTTGCAAGAAGTTTAGAGGCTGAAGCATCAACTCAACATCTTTGTCCACTAAGTTATTTGACGGAACAGCCACATGAAAAGTTTTTATTTTGTTAAAATGGATTTTCCCTTTTCTCAAAAACTTCATTATGCTATGACTTCGTGATCAAAAATGAGTAATTAAGTACATATTGCTTCACTAAAAGTAAATAACGAATGAAAGAAGGATGACCTTTAATGCTTAAATGAAAATCCATTAAGCATATTAGGTATGATCAACAACTATTATAGAAACAATGTTACATTACACCTGATACCTCTTGAGGAGCTTATAGCTAAAGTAATAACTGCCGCACGGGTCGATCCATCAGGTTAAGCTACGCTTACCGGGGTTGGTCCATAATTGGGTGACCATATTTACATACCGAGACTTCTCCGTGCCTCGGAAAGCACGTTAAGCCGTTGGTCCCGGTCGTCAATCGTGGATCTTTAACAGTTGTTGCGGGTCGTCAGAAGCCCGAAGAGTCTGACAACCAGTGACCAAGGGGTATCGTATTACCCAGTAACTGGGTTGTGGAGGTCAGAAAGGCAGTCGCACCATGTAAAGTACTGATATTTAGGTGCATCCGGTTAGACTGGAAGCCGACCCCAAGATACTTGGGAAAAGGCTAGGCAGATTGACCTCTTTTTGGAGGATAACCTATTATGATTAAACGAACTTACCAAGTGCATCTGCTGGTAGTTTGTATATTGAGCAACGTGCCCGGGATATACTCGAGAGCCGGGCACCTGCCCAGGTCAAGCCAGAGACCTCGGTTGCTACAGGCTCCGGACTGTTGAGTAGACTGCCTACGGTAAAGCTGCCACACTTTGATGGTCGTTTGAACCACTGGCTGGGATTTCAGAATCTCTTTGGAAGTTTGGTTGATGCGCGCTCGGACCTCAGACCCACTCAAAAGTTGGCCTATTTTTTGTTGGTACTGGAAAGTGAGGCCCGAGCCTTGGTGCAGCACTTGTCGGTGACTGACTCAGCCTACCCTACCGCTCTGGAACTTCTCTCCCGGCGGGCGCCGTCCCACACTGGTTGCGATAAGTAGTCTTCCTCTTCTTACTTTATCTCTTCTCTCTTCAAAAGATGCTCGCTGTTGATACGACGGACCTTCCGTTCGATCCTGATTTTCGTACAATCGATACAGCTCTCTAGACGAATTGTTGAACGTTACCTCGTGGATCAGGCGTTTTCGTTATAATGCTAAGAATCCAGGGGACAAACGCCTGTCACCGGTTCTCTCTCCTCAAGAGCGACAGGAGACGCTCCTCTTTTGAGTCCGCTCTGTGCAGGCTGCACACTTTGAGCAGGAGATCAAGACTTTGAAGTCTAATAGGGCTAAGTTGTCGGGAGCCGTTAGCAAGTTGAATGAACCACTTTTTGGACAATACAGGTCTTTTGCGCGTTAAAGGACGTTTGAGGCACTCTAGTCTTCCTTGTGGGATTCGCCACCCCCTTTTGCCTTTCCCCCAAGGAGAGTCATTTGATCAATTTGTTGGTCACTGATCGTCACATTTTTTTTTATTTTTTTATTTTTTTTATGTTTGCTAGGTTCGCGTTTGACCACTATCTCACCTGATGGCAAGCGATGATGTCATTGTGGTCGAAGATGGAGCACGCTTGCCTAGAAGCAACCTATTCACTCTTGACTTAAAGACTCCCAGGTTATAGCTATCAGGAAACACAGACTCCGGTAGGGAATTCCACTCTCTAGCTGTACGCACAATGAATGTTTTAATAATTTTTACATTAAGAATTCGCATGCCAGTTGCAATGCGTTGTTGGACATTCTGCAGCGAGAGTCCGTCGTCGTACTATCCGTAGGATCGTCTTTCGTTGCAGGCCTCTACTATGCAGCCCATGATGGGAGACTTGGCGGCTGATCGTGTCAATGAGACGAGGCCCTTTGTAGGCGTCGTAACGGATTTTGTTCTGTGACGTGGCAAAAACGGCATTCTTAATTAAATTAATTTATTTTCCAACGTCATAAAACATTCAGATTTAGTTTCGGATAAATAGTAAGACTATTATTGGTCTATGGTCATTATACAGAGATCGTTTAGAGTCAGAGGGTTTAAATATTTATGGAATGGCATTTCTGTGATGGGGCTGGATTCATTTTTGCGAGAATACGAAACAGAGAAACATGAAAATTGAACTCGTTCCGTAAGAATTAATAAACCGCATGACGTGTCTTTATGCAAATTGCTAAGCCGAGAATTCTTCTCTCGCAGCCGGAGGAGACCGAAAGAGGCCGCCTAGGGTTTTCTAGGTGTTATTCCTGGATTTGCTGGTTCTGGCTATTATTGGATAGCTTAGAAGTGCTGCAGATAGATGATGCGTTTGGTGCGTACTGATCTTTGATCCGGCGAGAGTGCGGACAGTGTGGCCGACCCATTGTAGAGGTAGATCACATACATTCCAATCTCGTTTGAGGAAGCCCATCAAGGTATATACGTCGTCCATTCTTATCTGTTCCTATCCGATATCTTCCCCGTAGGACGCGTTAGTCGTGTGGTATTTCATGCTGTCTTGAAATACCGACACCAAGGGGCTTCCGTCCGATCAGCCTCGCTGTCCGATCAGCACCAGACTCGAGAGTCGACGACGCGTAGTGTTCCACGCGCGCCTCAAAGAGTTGTCAGGAATCATGACGGGGCCTATCATGGCCGATGCCAGGGGTTGTGGATAAATTCGAAACAGAGTTACCGCGCCTCTGGGCACTCAGGGCAGGGAAGGAACCGGGGTGAGTTTTAGTCAGTAAGAGTCTGACACGCCCTCCCGCACCATCCTAGAGCGAGAGATTTCATTGGATGATTTCCCACCCCACAATAAAAGAGGCTTTTCTGCTAACTGAGAGGAAGTTAACTAGAAATAGGGTACCTAACTGGGCAAGTAAGGATTAAGGCAGTTTTCTCTGCGTCACACTTGAGTTAGAATTATACCAACTTTTACACAAAACTGACGTCACAAGCCTCCACTCCTGAACTTTGATGCGGTTTATCTTTGTAATTTTTTATTGATCTGATAAAGCAAAAAATACGTGTCCATTATTTTTTGATAATCTAACTTACGGACTTAATAGATATATTATTTTTTATCCTGGAATCATCCCTATTCCTAACATTTTCCATTTGTGTGGAATAATAGGCAGCATATTTATGATTGTGAAGTACTCATAAGGATTATGAAAGAATAATCTTCTCCTAAGGATTATCACAGATAATATAATACTAGCGTACAGATGCCTCATCCCATACAAAGAAACGGTACCGCCTTAACTAGGGTTTTCGTCAGGCACAAGTAACTTTTGTTCTTCGTTCGGGCCCGTCCTCTACACCTCGTTAGATGGTGTTAGCAGCGAAGGCTTGCAAGCTGAATGAATTTACTTAAAATCTTACCTATATTTTGTCACACATTGGGGAATTATTTTATAGTATTTTTGGCACTTCCTAGCAGTTTTACTGTATAAAAATGTGTTACTATTCAAACTTTAAAAAGGCGAATGAATAAACTCTAAACGCGGCTGCACATGGGCTCGTGTATAACGTGAAGAAATGTGAGTACATGATCTTTCGGGTCGCCGGTAAGTGTGCAAATTATTCACCTACCCTCACCCTAAATGGCTTGAACATAAAAAGAGTAAATCAATGCAAATATCTGGGACATATACTTGCCGACGACCTGAAGGATAATGCGGATATTGAGAGGGAGCGCAGGGCATTGGCGGTCCGCGGTAATATGTTGGTTAGTAGATTTTCTCGCTGTTCGGACCAAGTCAAAATAACACTTTTCAAGGCGTATTGTCAGGGTCTGTGCTTTGGGGGTCTGTGGATCAGCTACACCAAAAGGTCGCTAGATGTCCTACGCATCCAGTACAACAATATTTTTAGAATGCTCTTGGGACTGCCCCGGTTTTGTAGTGCGTCAGAGATGTTTACACAGAGGCGTACTGACGGCTTCCACGCAATTGTGCGTAAGAAAATAGCGTCTCTGGCAGCTAGAATCCGGGCTAGTGGCAACAGCATTCTGAAAACAGTGGCCAAGAGTGTGTTTTCCCCGTTTATGAGGCATTTTATGGAGAGGATGAGCGTACGTTAATCTTCTGTGTAGAATGCTTCTTAAACTCTAATTTATGTACTAACACTATATATAAGGTATTTTACTAACACTATGGATTTCTGTTATCCGACTGTAGAAAAATAAATAATAATAAATAAAACTTTAAACAACGCCATCTATTGGTAGGTACAAGAAATATAGATGTCTAAGAATTCGTTACAATAATCGTCCTAATTTAAATTACAAGCCAATTATTCCACAATTTTATGCTTAGGGCAGTTTATTAAATAAGAAAATACAGTTTTTACCATATTTATTTTCAAAATATTATTATTACTTATACCTCAATAAGAAATCGATGGATATTACACCATCTATTGAGATTTACTTGAACTAAATTTTCTTTGTTCGAGATGAAACCCCGTGGGATTATAAAACCTTAACCTTTCATTCTTTTACTTCTGACAAAATTATATTTAACTTTCTAGTTAATAAACATAATTATTTAATTAAATTGTAATTTATTTAGAGGTCAGCATTGAGACAATGTAATCATGCAACCCACTAGCTACCTAGACATTTAATTTGATTACGGCTCATATCGGGGACAGGTTACAAATGACCAAATATATCAAACAACATTTTTATTAAAAAAAAAACCGGCCAAGTGCGTGTCAGACTTCGCACATTTAGGGTTCCGTACCAAATGAGGGAATTTAAAAATAAATCTGATTAATCAATATTTTGGTATATATAGTAAAATATTTTTTTTCTTAACCTACATGGTGTCCCACTGCTGGGCAAAGGCCTCCTCTTTCCCTGTCCAAAGCTCTCTGTAGTAAAATATACGTTCCATTTGGACCCTTTAGTTACGGAACCCTAAAAAAGACTAATTATAATAAAAAAATCTCTTGTGGCAACATAAATCCCATTTTATGTGGAAGCCTTGAAAAAAAAACTGTATTCCAGGATTTTTAGACATTGGCGAGCTTGTTGCAAAAACACCTTGAGGCCGCAGTCGTAAACTGTGTTAGGATTAAAATAGCCAAGTAACTGGATATATCTATCAGTGCCGCACTTTACCAGGCCATTCATCGTAATTGATGGAGCAAAGCTACCAATAAAATTAATTTAAACGGAGTCACGATTGTCAGCAGTGAAATCAAAGAGGAAGGGTAGAGTCGAAGCGTCTTATCAAAAAATTAAACATCATAAATTACCATAATTTCATTTAAATTACGATTAGGTAAGTAAAATAACAGCCTTTACAAAAAAGCAAATTGCAATAACACAATACTGTAGTGAGTGATAAGGGCTAACAGATGTAGTAGATGACAAACATCTATGTAGAACAGACCAAATACACTCATCTTGCAGAATGATGCACGATGCAGCCGTAGGATGTTTTTGCACAACTTCTTGTGATCATCATCTAAACGATGGAGAAAAAAACATTCCATGAATGATGATAACATAATGACATAATTCTAGCAATTGAGAATAGATGCATGTTTTGAAATATTAAAAGCATTCATGTTTTCTTGAAGGAATAGCTGGACATCACTACCCTTGTTTACACCCACATATTACCAGTCATCTTTCACTTCCCTGTACTTAGGTTTTTTTTTTGTGTGGTGGGAAATCATTTAATGACATCTCCCGCTCTGGCTGGAGCGGGAAGGCGTGTCAGACTCTTACTCACTAAAATCCACCCCTGTTCCTTCCCCGTCTGAAAGCCCAGGGATGCGGTAACTCATGTTCAGACAGCGGATAAACTAATAACCCTAGGCCAAAAATGTATTCTTGTTGTATTATTTCGTATTGTTATACCCAGCGGGTGGCGGCGATGTATGTAAACATCGTATATAAAGACATCCTGCGATAAAGTCTAATCATAGTAGTAATATTATTCATCACTCCACACTGCACCCGTGCTATCCCTAGTTTATAAATAGTTCTAAAAGTCACTCACCACAGTTTGAAGCCAACATAAATTCGCATGACTTTTGAGCAAATTTAACAGCATCATAGAATGCCTCAAACTGCAGACATAGAGAGAATTGCATAATCAAGTTCTTTATCATCCAGGCAGAAAATAAGACTAAATAGTAAAGGTTTGCTTGCTGGAAGAGTAAAACAAACAATAGATAATTGTTTAATACATCATAGAGTTTCTAATAATGTTTATTGATATACTACTAACTTTGGGTAAGAAAAAATGAAGGGATATGTCATTTGTGCGCTTAGAGTTGGATTCAATTATTATGCTTACAGATTGTATGACATACATTATACACGTGACATTTCAGTATGTAGTCAGCAGCCTATTTCATACTTTGGACTTTTTACCCAACTACCCTAGGAGATAATATTTTTCAAGAATATTGTGTTTCTATGTTTATTTCAATGGCACACCCTGAAGTCTTAACAACTGAATGGATTTCAACCAATGAGTAATCATTAGATTGGGTTTGACTGCTGAAGTGACATGGGCTATTAGAATATTGAAAAAGATATATATGGCAACCGCCATTAGCCTTTACCTCGCCCCTGGGCATGTAGGGCAGGGAGGAACAGGGGTGGGTTTTAGTCAGTAAGAGTCTGACACGCCCTTCCGCTGCACTCTAGAGCGGAAGAAATCATAAGATGATTTCCCACCCCCAAAAAAAAAAAGAAAAAAAAAACCACCATTAGCCTATTGAGGTAATATTTTTTGTGACATCTATAATAACTGTAATCAACTACATCAGAGTACTTGAAAAGTGATCCGTTTTGATCTTTTAGTTGTTTCTTGCAGTCGGAATTTAAATATTCACTGACAACCGTTATTCATCATCATCAGCCATTTAATGACCCGACTGCTGTGGCACAGGCCTCTGATCCTGCATGCGGGCCCAATGCGGGTTAGTGAATGCCACATGACTTCGAATTTTTGGATCTAGGACAAAACAGTGCAGGAATACATCGTGAGGAATCACGATGTTTTCCTGCACCGTTTTGAGAGCAGTGGTGATGAAATAAGTTACACAAAGTAAAGCGCCTGCCTGGGTTTAACCCCTACAACTGGATAGTTGCGGCCACCACTGCTCTCAGTGGTATACGTCGCTTTGCCTAGGTACTTTTCACTTGATGATCGCACAAATTTGCTTGTACGACTAATTAAAACGCATTTAACGTTATTCGCTCTAAATATGAACAAAAATTTTACTAACCCCTTCATTCGTATATTTATTTATTTTTAAAACAACTTCGATGTTGACCAAACCTTTACAGAAGGCCTCTATTCCTTGATATAACACCTGAAAAAGTTAACAAGAATTATTATTATTCTCAGACTGCAATAAAATATTAATCCACGTACTACATTTCAGTTCAAGTGGACAATCTATATACATTCATTAGAATAATACTGACGTATGTACATCTAAAAAATAAAAGGCAGACAAATAGGTTTATAAAGAGCAACAATAAAAAATTATTTGGGCATTTACCGGTAGTTGATAAATGTTTTTGATAATTTTGTAGCACTCTATTATTTGGTCATAAGCCTGAAATATTCTCTTACTCTGTTGTTTACTGAAACCATGTTTCCGTATGAGTGTTAACTCAATATTCCATAGAGAAACTTTGTCGTTTAATAACGCCATTAACCTTATTGCGTAGATGAGATTTGAATCCAGACTCAACAAAATTATAAAATTTATAATGATATTCCTCGGAGGTTTTAGCAAGACTAAGTATACGTAAATAGACATTGTGATGTAAAATCCTAAGATTGTAGCGACGCTCATCCAACTTCTTATGATAAACCATTTCAGATTAGTCTCGTTATTAAGAAATCTGTGTACTTTTTGTAAGTGCAAAACAATCAAAACGCTTTTTTTCGTTTGTGTGAAGTTGATAAAAAAGTTCATAATGAATCCCATGCACCGGAAAAAAAAGTCAAAAAAAGATGCGAAGACCAAAAAATTAACTGAACTGTATCGTCGGAAATTCTCATCTAGCATTATTTCAAGAATTCGATAGATATACATTGCCAGAAATGTGACTGCACCACATATTAATATGAACTTGTTAAAATAGTTATTTGGATAAATGAAGTTGTCCTTGATTCGATATTTGGGATTAAGTACTAATATTAACATTGTATTTAGAGGTGACAACATAAGCTGAACTTGTTTATCTATTTTGTTTTGCCAAACTGATTCATCACTTATGCTTATTTTGTTTTCAATATATCTCTTGAAAGTCTTCATTATTGTGTAACTTATTCACGGTGGGAAATATAATTATAAACTGGCAAGGAATCGAGCAGATTTAGAAATGAAACGCTTACAGAATTTTGAGTGACAATGTTTGTCACACATTATTTGCTTTCATTACTAAAACTGATAAATATTGACTTTCATTAACTAAATTACGGTTTTAAAATTTCCAGTTATTAAATTGTGGATATATACATTTTATATGTATGCGTGTGTTTAAAAAAGTTACAAATTGTGTGATCTTAATCTGTGGAATAAAGTAAATTGACCTTTCCCTAAGTAACGCTTCATAAGTACCTGAACAATTGAATATGAATGTTTTTTCATTGTTAAACAATGTTAAGGATCACGAGAGAGCCTACACAAACGATAAAATCTTTATTCTCTATTGAAAACGAAACATAATGACGGAAACATGACTTGACGCCAATTTAACTAATGCCAGTTTTTGACATTATCTGAAACGTTTTAACAGCTGATGTGGACCTGTGCTGCCATCCGGTGTACGGCATTTCAGAAAACCCGCCTTCCGTAGCGGGATTATTGTAGTCTTTGGCTGTGGTTTTTGGTTGCGGGATCCAAGAAATTTTTATATAGTTTCTTCGAATTTGTCAAGCTTTAGTGCCTTGGTTTGTTTTAAATACACGCATCAGCGAATAATTGCTAGTTTGTCGTACCAATTTTGTTTTTCCAGTACCAACTACAACAACGATATTGTGATTGAGGAGGTGGCCTCACCGATATAGTTTAGTGACTGCGTGCTACCCGTGTGCCTGCCCTTCTCGCACAGTGCTAATAGCTTCGCTGGAAGCAAAGTAACTGCAGTGGGTAAGTACACACCGAATGTACTTCTAAAATATACAGTTGAAATATGGTAATCTGACAAAACGTTTAGCAAGGCGGTGTCGGATGCCGGTGGAACTTCGTCGAGCATTTCCGACGTTTGGCTCCCAGATTGGAGTGGGCCAGTGCTGCTCTGATGTGGCTTCTGCCCAATCTGGGGGGTCCAAACGCCTGCTGCCGGAGGCTCTACGCGGGGAGCGTGCGGTCCATGGCCCTTTACGGAGCACCGGTGTGGGCGTGTTCCCTGAGGAAGCGACCAGCTCGCCGGTTGAACGCGTCCCGAAGGGTCATGGCCATTCGGCTCATCCGCGGATACCGCACGGTCTCCTGGGAGGTGGCGAGCCTCCTTGCCGGACTGGCGCCACGGGATCTAGAGGCCAGGGTCCTCGCGCTGCTCTGGGAGTGGCGCGAGGAGGCCAAACGCTGGGGCGAAACTCTGCTGCCGCGACACCTCGCGGCTCGGCGGACGGAGATCCGGCAGGATCTCATGGCGACATGGAGACAGCGACTGTCGCAACCCAGCGCTGGGCACGCCACCATTGCGGCAGTAGTGCCCCTCTTTGAAGAGTGGCTGGAGAGGCGTCACGGCATCCTCACCTTCCGCCTGACGCAGGTCCTCACCGGACAAGGTTGTTTCGGGAGGTTCCTGCATCAGATCGGGCGGGAGGAAACACCCGGGTGTTACCACTGCGCGGATCGCCCTGAGGACACGGTGGAGCATACGGTGGAGGTCTGCCCCGCTTGGGCGGAACACCGCCGTGTCCTCGTGGATGCGATAGGTGGCGGCGACCTCTCGCGCCCGGCCCTGGTTCAGGCCATGGTACGGAGCGAGAGGGAATGGGAGGCAGTCTCCGCCTTCTGCGAAGCAGTAATGCTCGTGAAGGTGGAGGCGGGACGCGTGAGGGAAGCTCAACGGAGTGGACCTCGCGGTCCCCGGCCGCTCTTACCGCAGGAGAGGTACTGGGCGTACCAGGCGTAGGACGTTGCGAGACCATTTCCGGCCACCGTAGACCCGGGCCTGCGGACGGCGAGCAGTGGGTAGCTCGCCGTCCGAAAAGCACCAGGCCCGTGAGTCGACGGCGCGTAGTGTTCCACGCGCGCCTCAAAGAGATGTAGTCAGGCACCACTGACGGGGCCCATCGTGGCCGGTGCCTGCATGCCTAGGGGTAGCGGATAAATTCTGAAAATGAGTTACCGCATCCCTGAGCACTCAGGCAGGGAAGGAACAGGGGTGGGTTTTAGTCAGTAAGAGTCTGACACGCCCTCCCGCTCCACCCAGAGCGGGAGAAGTCATTGCATGATTTCCCACCCCACAAAAAAAAAGGCGGTGTCGGATAATCGAATTTGTCGGACTATACAGAGTGTAACGGAAAAGTGTGATCTTCTGCTTCTACCCATCAAATTGATCAACTTTCTCTATGGAAGTCAGAAAATTCCCAAATAACAAAAGGACCTTCCGTACAAAGTTATCATCAGCTGATAAAAATTATTATGGGAGTTGCAATTTTTTTTGGGAATTTTCTCTACACTTATACTTATTGTATGTTAAAAGAGGCAATTTAGTCTACATATCTTGGTTTAATGTTTAAATCACCTCATTTTTTCTTGTCTTTTTTCATTAACTTAATAAATTGTTTCTCAGGGTGGGCACGATAACTTCGTGGAACACTTTCGACGTTTGGCTCCCAGACTAGAGCGGGCTGTGGCCGCATTAAATCGGCTCCTGCCCAATTTGGGGGTCCAAACACCTCCTGCCGTAGACTCTACGCGAGGGTCGTGCGGTCCATGGCCCTTTACGGGGCACTGGTGTGGGCGTGCTCCTTGAGGCGGTGACCAGCTCGCCGGTTGAGCGTGTTCCCAAGGGTCATGGCCATCCAGCTGGTCCGGGTATATAGCACGATCTCCGGTGAAGAGGCGAGCCTCCTTGCCGGACTGTCGCAATAGGATTTGGAGGCCAAGGTCCTCGCGCTCTTCTGGGAGTTGCGAGAAGGCGAAACGCCGGGGCGAAACTCCACTGCCGCGATACGTCGCGGCTCTGCGGACGGAGCTGACGGTGTCCTCACTTTCCACCTAACGATGGTCCTCACCGGACACGGTTGTTTCGGGAGGTTCCTGTGTTTGATAAGACGGGAGAAAACGCCCGGGTTTCGCCATCGTGCGGATCGCGGAGAGGACACGGTGGAGCATACGGTGGCGATCTGCCCCGTTTGTATATCAATTACACTTTTTACGACGTTCCATTTTACTCACTGCTACTTAACTTTATTTAACTCTGTTTCTAAGTTTTATACATTATTTTACATTTTATGTAATCAGTAAGTATTTCTTTATTAGTCTTTGCATAATTCTGATAAATTAATAGTAACATAATAATTAAATTAACTAGTACACACAGGCATAAATACATACAGGTATTAGTAGAAGATAATGACAATACAAATATAAGAAATAAATTAAAACATTTATTTCTACTTTTGCACCCGAATGTACTTGATGTAGTTTATGAAATTGAATTTGTTTACAAATTTTTTTCACCTGTCCTTTGGAATGTAGACGATTTTTGTTTACGGCCGAATGGCCTCAGGGCCACTCGGTTTGGGCTGTTCAGACTAAATACCCGCTTTTTTAAAAACTTTTTTATTTTTCACTTTTTAGTTGTTTTACCCCATAACTAAAACTAAATAGTAAACCGTTATGCCCGAATTGATAGCTCCAATAACATGGAATTTGAGCATAATTGGAGAAAACTGAAACGTTATCTGTGTATAATATTTATTGTTTTTGTTGATTTTTTCAAAATGGGACTACCTCTGAAGTGTGTCCTATGAAACAAAAAGAATAATTAATAATCGGGTGCGCCAAAGTTCACCTAAATTTTCAACTCCGATAATTGGAAAGCCGAAAATGTTCTTCCTATTTCATCCTAGCAATCACAACTTCATAATGTCAGTAGCAATAAACATCTATTATACTTATAGACTCAGGATGGCCTATATCAGAATCTTCCATGTTTCACGTGGGTCAGAAACTCGAACAAAGTCACAAATTGATTCTCCAATGATTTATTTCTCCTTAACTTCACAGATTAACAAAATATAACGCTAACACTCTTTAATTAGGCATAGATAACGATACTAAATTAAATCAACTTAGAAACTGTTAAAGATGGCGTCGGAAGTAAGCGATTCGTCGAGCGCGTGGTGCGTTGGCGGTTCTCGATTCCGAAGTGAACAAGATGGCCGCCCCGCTCCCACCGGTGTGTCGTTCCACAAGAATGGCAGCTGACAGACAGCTGACATATGTCATGCTGCCATTCTGTTCCGACGTCGTCGACAGCAAACGTCACATGTCATGTGTCGTGCCGTCACGGCCGGACTGACATTCGCCCGTCCTCGGGCGTAGAGCTAACGTTGTCCAAAAACAGGCAATTTTATTATTTCATGGTTAGCTGCTCGTCCAGCCTGACAAGCAACACAGCACTAATTCTAACAAATTTCAGAAGCAACATTATGAAACCATGTATCCCTTCGACCATTATGAATAATGGACCGGATGACATCTCACAAGCTGGACAACACAACCCGGACCGGACGAGTGTGTCCTTTCTACCAGCTTCAATGCATGGACCGGACGACACTGTTCCTTCGACCGGTTCAGACAGGGTCTAGACAAGTGTGTCCCTTCGACCAGCCCTAATGGCATGGACCGGACGGCACTGTCCCTTCGACCAGATCACAGACAGAGTTTAGACAAGTGTGTCCCTTCGACCAGCCCCAATGGTTTGGACCGGACGGCACTGTCCTATCGACCAGATCACAGACAGGGTCTAGACAAGTGTGTCCCTTCGACCAGCCCCAATGGCATGGACCGGACGGCACCGTCTTTGCGACCAGTTATAACACAGCATTTTAAATACAAAGGAACAGAAATGTGGCATACCTATAAGTTACGGACAATATTGCTCATTTTGAATTTCGACTTCATCTAGTGCGCCGGGATCAGAGTACACACTGAGTGTATCTGACCCGGCAGTAAGGGTAACTAAATTTGCCGAGACAGTGTCCGAGTCTGTGTTCGACCTTTCATCTCTAATATTTAGGTCATCGCCTCCCTGAATTGGGCTTTGTGGTAGCATGACATCACTACTGGATTCTAATTGCTCCGCATCTTCCGGCGCCGTCTCGGCCTCCTCATCGTTCAACAAACAGGTAGTGACTTCAAGCAACCCAGCGTGTCCCTGAGGCACTGCGCGCAAACTCTCGTGTGCGTATTTATAAGTGCGGTGTGAACCACTTACACTTTTTAGCTCGTACCGATCATTTTCTAACACGGAGGTAATAACGAACGGGCCCCTAAACTTTCTATCTAGTTTAGTTTGATTTCGTTCACTGTTTTTGATAAAAACAAAATCGCCCTGAGCAAATGGTTTAATGGTAGCACGGCCCCGGTTAAACCTTAGAGTATCCGCCGCGGCTGCCTTTTGAATATTTTCCGATGCACTTTCTCGAATGGACTCTAAATCTAAACGGTTATTTCGCTCATCAGAATGTGAAGATATCTGGGACATACCTAATGATTCTGCACGTATCCCGAACATCAGTTCCGTAGGTGAGTACTTAGTAACAGCCGATTTTGTACTGTTGAGCGCTAGTTGTATATTGCCTAACTCATCGCGCCATGTCTTATTGGGGTCGTTTTCGACTATTGTGAGCAAGCTTTTTAGTGTTCGCATAACTCGCTCAACTTGTCCGTTAGCCCTGCTGGAGCCGGTTGCAATGACATGCAGATCAATTTTATAATTTTTGCAAAAGTTTCTAAATTCACTACTCACATAGCATCGGCCCTGATCAGCAATTACGCGTGCAGGAGACCCAAAAAGACAAACAGCCTTTTCGAGAGCTCGCACCGCGCTACTTGCATCTAGTGCTATTGTGTATTCTAGCAGGACATACTTAGTAAACGCGTCTATTATGACTGAAAAATACTCTTTCCGGTCGCTCTTACCACTAAGCTTCCCGGTAAAGTCTATGTGGATTGTACGTCATCACCTCCGATACCAGAAAGATGAACTAGATTATTGCGCACAGTACCCGGAAACCGACAGCGAATACTTTCAGATAAGAGCGAACAAGATGATCCGCTATCAAATAAAAATGGAAATCTCTCACCAGC
This sequence comes from Polia nebulosa, assembly GCA_951329385.1. Classification (NCBI taxonomy): domain Eukaryota; kingdom Metazoa; phylum Arthropoda; class Insecta; order Lepidoptera; family Noctuidae; genus Polia; species Polia nebulosa. The sequence continues at coordinate 26,216,393 of OX589600.1, read as the reverse complement.
TGATGTCTCTAACTTAGATCTGGAAAGTTGGTGGTCGCAAAGGTTGACTTCCCTCCTTTCAGACTTTCCTCCATTCTTCTTTTCTGGACAAGTCGTAGACGCGTGACCAGGTTTGCCACACGTGTAGCAGGTTATAGACGGCTTGTCTTGATTATTTGTAGAACTGGATGCTTCATGAGACTTCAATGATTTGGCTTCTTGCATTCAAACTGTCGATGTCCTGGCACGCCACACCAATGACACTTTCCAGGGAATCTAGAGTCTGTCATTCGAGGTCGCTTAGAATCGGCGTCTTGATTTCCATCACTGACCGCTCCAACCGTCGCTTTAGTGATATGCCATTGAGGATCCGAAACAACTGAGCACGAGTAGTTATCACATGTGCTATCAACTCTCTACGTATCAAATTATCCTTTTGACATAGCACCGATATCACGAACCCAGTGACTTCCTCACTTCCTCAGGAAGGTCACGATACTAAATTAAATCAACTTAGAAACTGTTAAAGATGGCGTCGGAAGTAAGCGATTCGTCGAGCGCGTGGTGCGTTGGCGGTTCTCGATTCCGAAGTGAACAAGATGGCCGCCCCGCTCCCACCGGTGTGTCGTTCCGCAAGAATGGCAGCTGACAGATAGCTGACATATGTCATGCTGCCATTCTGTTCCGACGTCGTCGACAGCAAACGTCAAATGTCATGTGTCGCGCCGTCATACTTTTATTTGTTTTCTTTTATTTTCTCAACATAACCATCTTTTACACTATTATTCAAAGTCATATCTTTTTTGTTTAGATTTCTTTCCTAAATTAAATTTAAAAAAGTTGTACTATTTTTATTTACTCTAAAGATCGTAAGTAACGAAACGTAATCGAATGTAAGATTAGAGCAAAAAAAACGATTGACAGTTGTCACTCGTCGTATGTTCTATTTTTGTTTTTTTTTATTATTTTACCTATTACACTACGCACTAAACTTAATATTCACTCACTTAATCTTCACTTAGTAAAAAAGTAATGACAACTTAGGATGCAAGAGCGAGCGAAGCGAGCTCGAGACTTTGGGCACTTCGACTCGGACAGGTTAGGTTAGAAGGGGATGGCGGGGTCAAGAGAGCGAGCGAAGCGAGCGAACAGACCCCGCCATCCCTTTCGTGGTTATTTTTTTATAAGCCACTGAGAAGTAGGAGCCCCACTAAGCGGGGCTCCGTCGACACGTGGCTCCATCCACATGCAAACCTAAAACATTATAATAAAATAAAAACAGCCGTTGCAAAAACAAACAAATGCTCAAATTAAAACTATAAATATCATCTTCTACCCACATATATTTTTAATAACACTTGGTAAATGTTTCTTTCTGAGTATGAGTGAAAATATTATGGTAATTATGTTTAGGGATAAAAGCGTTATGATAAAAAACAGTAGGAGTTTAAATATATTTAAATTGATGATATTATTAATTACAATTTTCGGAAACATGAGTATTATAAACATCGCCGGTAGCACTACAAATAGTATGAATAAAAAGTTTAGGATGAAAAATTTTAGGAAGAGTGATCATTCGGATTACAAATCATTAGGAAGAAAAATTTCGGATAAAGAACTTTAGGTGAGCCAATATGGAGTCTTAATAATCAACTCATAATTGGTGGAATAATTGCGTAAGAAACATACAGTCGAATTGAGACTTCCTATATGAAAACGTTAAAAAATAGACGTTTCATTGTCTAACTTTCCCGAGCTAAGACCTCCCGATAGGCTTGATAATACATAAGTATGTACGCCCCATTGAAGTTTGAAATCTACTAAGTCCAAAAAATCTGCTGAGTCCTGTTTCAAGCAACTCTTCACCTAAGACGACATTGGGTCCAAGATTTCTAATATTAGATAAGGCAAACTTTTACATTGAAGAAGAAATAAAACTCCCAAGATACTCATATAATTTCAAATTGTTGTCTTGACAATCAATTGTGTATATCTTACTTGAGCACTTCTTAATATTGTAAACCTACACAGTTCATCCAAGTGTCCAAGTGTCCAACACACGAGAAGGAAGCTATTTTTTAATTAAACTTTTATATAAAGTTACAAGAAAGCAAATTGCAGTAATACGATGATGTGACTTGTGATGATAGAACAAAAATATATCATAGTCACTGCATCGATTGTGAACAATCCGGACGCATTAATTTTTTTTACATTGGTATCCATAATCCTTTTAATATTCTTCCAAATTCTTTTTGATGCCACTGAAACAGAAATACAAAGGTTCTTGACATTGACATGTATATTTATGATAAAATGATCTTTTGTACTAAAATGAGGCTTATAGACGGTAAACCAGAACTACTACTGATAATGTTCTTAAAGAAATACCTTCTAATAGCTTTGCCAAAACTGAAGATCGAACCTGGCTCCTCATGCTTACCAGATGTGGTAACAATGACCAAACTAAAAACTTTGATATAGACTACGTAAATGGAAAGTAATGGAATCTAACTTACAATCTTGTGCGGATTTCAAAATGACATTACACCTGGCTCTTGCTGCTTCTCTATAAAATGCTTCACAAGCGAAACACATTGACCACTCAATGATGATCAACTTGCATAGGCACATAGTCACTCCAAACGCGTGGCTGATTAATATATTTCTACTCATCTAAAAATGTAATTTAATTTGTGACAGAACAGACATTCGCTCCATGTTAAATACCTACTGGTATTCAGCTGCCTCAAGTCAGACGAGAGTTATGCCCCAAATCGATTGCTTCTGATGTTTTATAAGTACCCATGTAGGTCTATGTGAAATAAAATATATTGAATTTGAATCAGACTGAAACATAACCCCATCACTGAAAAACAGGTAAAGCAGGTTATGATAGAGAGCAGAGAATCAGATTGGACAACATAGTACTACAAAAAAAGACAAGCTGAAGTAGCAATGAATAATGGAAAATATTATACGATATTGCCTTAGAACTATTGAACAATGACTTAAAAATGAAGACGTAAAATGTTGGAGATCATAAAAAAGATATTTATCAGGCAACATGGATCGACGATCTTTACAAACTGGCTGGTAGCGGGTGGATGGACGTCCGATTGGAAAGTCCTGTGTTTAGCAGTAGACTGCTTTAGGCATGGTAATGGTAGGCGAAAGCGCGATTGTTTATATTCATGATTATAAATGATAAATGATAAATGATGTTTATTCAGTAAATAGGTTACAAGGAACACTTTTACACGTCAATGTTTTTTGTCAGTTTAAGCTAGATGAGGCCGGTGTTTCCTAGCTGACTACCCTGAGAAGAAACACCGAAACAAACTCAGAGGTCAAAGTCTCTTTTAGTGTTCAAATCCATACAATGTAGACTGGTTAGATCATACGAGTATGAGAACCATGTACGTTTATGTCTGGGATGAGCTTTATGAAGAAAGCAACACACGAATTCGAGTGGACCTGTCCAGACAGTGCAAGCATTTGTCAGTCATCGCGAAGCTCAACTCAGAACTCTGAGGTGCTCAACGAACCGACGAACAATACCAAAGTAAGGACATTTGAGTAGGCCGCAAAAAATACTCAAACTGCCAGACAATCATAAAATCTACATGAATATAACGACATACATAGTTCTCGCATTCACATTATTCTATATGAGGACCATGCAGCTTAGTGTCTGTAGTGGTATTTTGAAGAAAGAACCAAACATATTTGAGTGGACCTGTCCAGTCAGCGCAAGCATTTGTCAATAGTCGAATAGCTCAACTTAAAAACCACTAAGGAGCTCAATGACATGACGAACAATACCAAAGAAAAGACATTTGGGTAGGCCGCAAAAGTACTCAAACTGTCAGACAACGTTGAAAATTACTGTAAAAAGGAGGAGAAAATAATAATAATAACCCACATAGTCCTCACATTTACAATAATTAAGTAATCAAAAAAAAAATAAAAATATAACACTTTACAAAGTAAATATTTGTGTCAAACAAAATAGTAATCATAATATGTCAATCAAAAAATAAAAATAAATATAATACTTAACAAAGTATTCAAGTCAAAAAAAAAAATAATAATAATAAAATGTCAATAAAAAAATAAAATAAAAAATATAATACAATACTATACAAGTATTCATGTCAAAAACGAATAATAAAAAAAATATATATATAAAAAATTTTTCATCAGTAAGTAGTACATATGAAAACAATGGCTCATGTATATCATTGAAGCAGCTCAATCCCACGCCTTTTTGTCCTCAAGAAAGTCATTAATTGTGTAAAAAGCTTTCTGGCATAGCTTACGTTTAATAAATGATTTAAATTTATTTATGCTTAGTTCTTGAATTTGGCTAGGAAGTTTATTATAGAAACGTATACATTGACAACTAAACGAACCACCTATTTTTTTCTTGAGCCTGGTTTTTGGTACAATAAATTTGTGTTTGTTCATAGTATTTATGCTATGGATATCACTGTATCTTTTAAACAGATTAATATTTTTATGTGCATACATGAGATTCTCATAAATATATTGAGAGGGAACAGTCATAATATTAATCTCTTTAAATTTGTCTCTAAGGGAGTGTCTGGGACTTAATTTATAAATTGCATGAATAGCCCTTTTCTGTAAAACAAAAATTGTCTGAATATCGGCGGCATTTCCCCACAACAGAATGCCGTACGACATCACACTATGAAAATAACTAAAGTATACTAAACGAGCTGTCTCTAAATCAGTTAAACCACGAATTTTCCTTACGGCGTATGCTGCAGAGCTAAGTTTTTTGGACAGTTTATCTATATGGGGGCTCCACTGAAGCTGCGCATCCAAAGTTAAACCTAAGAACACTGTGGAATCCTCGGGTTTCAACAAACTCGAGGTTCAATTAGACATCGGAATATGCATTTGCATGTTTACGTATGCGTTTTTTTTATAGCTTTTATACACATTATGGCACTTTTTCATTTATAAGCTTATGTCAATAGTTAAAATATGAGTTACGCTTGTTGTATTAAGGTGGTGGTGTGCGCCGCAACCGCTACCGCAGAACGAAATAAGAAACAGAGACCAAAACGGGTACTTGTCATTAAGGTTTTGTGTGGGCGCCAGTGCACAGAGACGCAAAACCAAAGACAACAAGACTCTCGCCGGCCAGAACATGTAGAGTCTCGTGTCGCGCTCGAAAAGCACGTTTTTTTATTGTTAATTATGACTGTTTTTTCTGACGAAGACTGTGAAAAGCTGATTGAACGAATCAGACAGCACACTCCGATATACAATGCACAACTAGATCCCCTCAGAGACGATTTTTTTAAATAATGTATAAGAGCGAATCACTGTTCTTTTATTCCTTCAAAAGTAACTCTACCTGGCATTTCATTACAGTGCAATGACACAGTACAACACAACTGATTCCATAGACAGATTCGACAAACATTGACACATTTTAACGATGTCTGACAGTTTGAGTACTATTGCGGCCTTTCCAAATATCCTTACTTTGATATAGTTCGACGGTTCGTTGAGCTCCTTCAAGTTTTGAGTTAGGCTACACGATAGCTAAAAAATGCTTGCACTGTCTGCTTGCTTGGATACCTAATCTGCGTGGTGCTTTTTTTTTATGTTTGATAGTCTCGCGTTTGACCACTATCTCACCTGATGGTAAGCGATGCTTTCCACAAAAGCTCATCTCGGACATTAACGTATATGGTTCTCATAATTATGATTTGATCGACTGACGACATTAAAGAGACTTTGACCTCTGAGTTTGTTTCGGTGTTTCAGTTAGGAAATACCAGCCTCATCTAGCCTAAACTAACAAAAAAAAATTATGAGCTAAAGTGTTATTTATAACCCATTTACAAAAGACTAATTTTAAGGGTCCTGTAACCGAAGTGTCTAAACGACTCCCTATGCTGTCACTCACGTGACCGTCCGTCTGTTTGGCCGTCTGTCAGACTGTTCATCTGTCTGTCTGTCCGTCGTCTGTCACAAAATTTTGTTCTGAAGATTTTTTTTTTACCATTGACTTATGAACTTGAAATTTGGTGAGAATGTGTATTATTTCGTAAATTTTACTAACCAATTCCAATATTTGGTACAGAACACTAAATTTGCGAAATCAGACATGCACTTGTTCGGTTTTATTTAATGTTTTCGCAGAAGAATTTTCCTTATTCGATTTCTATTATTAGTAAGATTTTAGTAACGTTTAATTTACTACCAAATACATGAAGTAGAGCAGTGATGGCCCAGTGGTATTGGCCGCGACTTACAAGTTGTAGGTCGTGAGTTCAAACCCAGGCAGGCGCTTTACTTTGTGTAAATTATTTCATCACCACTGCTCTCAAAACGGTGAAGGAAAACATCGTGAGAAAACCGGCATGTCCTAGAACCAACAATCCGAAGACATGTGACATCCACCAATCCGCATTGGGCCCGCGTGGTGGATTACGGCCCACACCCTCTCACAGAGAGGTCTGTGCCTCAGTAGTGGGGACATTAAAAGGCTGATGATGATGACATGAAGTATACCCGTGGGCTATTCTGAAAGTTTCTGGATCTGGCCACTTACAATAAAATAATCAAAAAAATAATTATGGAATTCGAAACTGAATCTCTTTAGGAACATGTTACTTTTTAATTGGCGCGACAATCATTTCTTTCTTTCATTGTGGTGTCCTTTCGAAAATTGGTGAACATTCTCGAAGAGAGTTGCCAGAGACTTCAATTGGCATTCAGTGATGAAGTACCATGTCGCAAATCTGTGTATTCTTGGTTTGGAGAATTAAGACGTGAACGTGATCATCTCCATGACTAGGTACGTGAAGGTCGGCCAGCCACTGCGGTTACAGAATCTAATATTGATACCGTACGACAAGTTAATGAAACTGACAAAAAAATTACTTGTCAGCAAATTTGTACTTTGTTAGGCATTGGAATGACTCAAGGGCAAAACATTTTATATGTGCATCTCTTTTTCCAATCATCTATTTGTACCTATGTTGTTGGCTATGTATATTTGTGTATTAAGTTTATTCATATGAGTATATATTTTATTTGTAGTTTACATATGTATCTATGTTCCTTTGCATTTAAATAAAGATGCCCTGTTTTTTTTTTGTTTTTTTCCTTATGGCACCTACCACTATTTGTTTCTGCATCACCCTAAGGTTGACTGGTAGAAAATGCCTGAGGCATTAAGTCCGCCTCTGTACTTGTATGTGCGTGAAGTGTTAAATAAATAAATAAGGTTCAGAAGCTTTGCACTCGATGGATACCATATGACTTAACGGAGGACCAGAAACGACTGCATGTCGAGTGGTGTCGTAAAATAATAAAAAAGTGTTACAAAGGACAGTCATTAGCTGTCTATAATATTGTGACAGGTGATGAAACCTTTGTGTACTGACTTGAACCTGAAAGGAAAAGCTAGTCGGCAGAGTGGGTCTTTCCTTTGGAAGATGCCGATTGCCGACGAAAGTTAAGAAAAGTTCAAGCATTGGTAGAAAAATGGTTGCTTCTTTTTTGCGGCTGTTCAGCACATTACACTACAGTATCGCTTGAATATCAAAAGACAGTGACTGCAGATTGGTACGTCAACACTTCGCTCCTCAAATACAAAAGCGCCACAAATCGAAAAAATCTCAAAATCATTTTATTGCAAAAATGTAATTAAAAGAGTTGACAACTATATGGCCAGCAGGACCCGCGACCACAGCGACCCAGCAGTCGGCTATCCCACGAGATTCATACGCATAAGACCAACAGTACCGGAAACGCAAAATACGGCACAGGGATAACATTGTATGGTAGGCGGATATGTAATAACTATAAGTTTTAGAGTTAAGTGAACAGTGTATTGAGAATAGAAATGTAGAAGTGGTAAAAAGAAAACTTTGTAATGATAAAGGAATCTATTGTATTTCAAAAAGTGTTAGCGATAACAATTATTAGCAACATAATTAAGATTAACAATGTATAACAATGCATAAATGTAGGTATGGGTCAATTATATTGTGCTGTTCGATCGTAGGTCACACCGCAGGGTTTGTGTTGTTGGTAACAGGCCACAATGATGCCAAGACAGGACAGCAGGATATAAGAGACCAACAGTTATTTTTTTTTAAAGGGGGGAGGTATGTAGGGACTACAGGCAGCAATGTGCTAACGCTGCAAATGGTAATATTCCCCCGCGCATATGGTTTAGCCGGCAGTCGTTTGCGCCGCGCTGAAACGGTAACTTGTGTACACTGTATTATCCCTGTCAACGTGAATATCGAATAGACTGGTTTTACGGACTTGTGCATTTTATTTACTCTCCTCACCACAACCACCTAGCGACCTCAACATTCAATGATATTTTATGGTAAAAAAAGACACCCATTATGTCGCTTAAATTACCACCAGATGGTGTAACCGTCTTTGTGCGGTTTTGTTGTTCGCTTTAGTGCAAAGCCGCTATTTTATCATTTGTGTCCCGCGAGTCAGCGCAAACGCACGTTTGTTTTGCGCATAACGGCCACAGTACAAAAAACGACTGCTTTGCGTAAAAATCAAGTAAGTATAACCATAATTTTATCAGACAACAGTGCCATATTCCTAAATATGTTCGTTGTGCACATATTTCTACACACGTAAGTAACTATCTATTTTGTATTAAAGTGCTGTATTAGAGATCTGTCTGTTTTGTATAGATTTACAAACGAGTAAAATATTGGTTATTATAAGTTAAAATGATGTTTTGTTCAATGTGTTTCTATTGCATAAAAAATGCACGTCAAAATTACCAATTATTTTATGTGTACCTACATTGTACCTATGTCTATCCGTTTCTATTTTATGTTTACTCGTAAATACTGAGCCGCTGAACCGATTTAATGAATGAAATAATTGCGTGCATGTATAATAAAATTAAAATACGGTTTTGGTGCCAAAATGTATATTTTCAAAAATGTTTTCTCTCAAAATTAGATGTTTTATAAAAAAAAAATATTAATATTTAATATGATTTACAGAATGAATAACCGAGCAAGAAGGGTAGTAAACATGGCAGTTACCGATATGAATGAAGAGCAAGCGTTTACCTACCAAAGCAAAACTAAAGATACCTACCCTTTTTTTTTTGGGGGGTGGGAAGTCATCCAATGACGTCTCCCGCTCTGGGTGGAGCAGAAGCGCGTGTCAGACTCTTACTGACTAATACCCACCCCTGTTCCTTCCCAGCCCTGAGTGCCCAGGGGCGCGGTAACTCTGTTTCAAATTTATCCACAACTCCTGGGTATAAAGATAGTCTACCTACGTCTTCATTTAGTAATACTAACTATATACCAGATATTCAGCATAATCTTAATCAGTCGTTAGTTGAATATGAAGACGAATATTTACAGTCAGCAAAAGGGAGCCCAAATAACAAAATGCCTTCAATTACCATTGAACATAGTGACTCGAGCAGCGGTTCAAGTAGCGATTCTGATAGTGACACCAGAGTGACTACAGTGATTCTTCGACGTAAAAAAGTACATCAACTGCTGATTTTTAAGTTTTTATAAAAATCTCTCCGAACATTGAGTTTCTTAGCCCTGCATTATCTCACTGGTTGCGTGAATTAAGGCTACATAATAGGTACCTATTTTTGTATTACCTAGGTTTATTTAGTTTAATTTGTTTTATGTAATTCTATTTTTTTTTGTAAGTTACGACGTTTGGTATGCATGTAGAGTTTACCTGTAAGTGTTGTTACACTTTATTTTGATTTGTTGCTTCTGTTTAATTAGCCAGTACCACTGTATACAATTGTTGACGAACCATTAATTTTATAATATTAGTAGGAACTTCCCAGCCCTGAGTACCCAGAGGCGCGGTAACTCTGTTTCAAATTTATCCACAACTCCTGGGTAGAAAGATAGTCTATCTACGTCTTCATTTAGTAATACTAACTATATACCAGATATTCAGCATAATCTTAACCAGTCGTTAGTTGAATATGAAGACGAATATTTACATTCAGCAAAAGGGAGCCCAAATAACAAAATGCCTTCAATTGCCATTGAACATAGTGACTCGAGCAGCGGTTCAAGTAGCGATTCTGATAGTGACACCAGAGTGACTACAGTGATTCTTCGACATAAAAAAGTACATCAACTGCTGATTTTTAAGTTTTTATAAAAATCTCTCCGAACATTGAGTTTCTTAGCCCTGCATTATCTCACTGGTTAGGTGAATTAAGGCTACATAATAGGTACCTATTTTTGTATTACCTAGGTTTATTTAGTTTAATTTGTTTTAATTTAGTTTAATTAATTTATTAAGTTTAGTGCAACGTTGATAATATACCTAGTCTTGTAATTCTATTTTTTTTTTGTAAGTTACGACGTTTGGTATGCATGTAGAGTTTACCTGTAAGTGTTGTTACACTTTATTTTGATTTGTTGCTTCTGTTTAATTAGCCAGTACCAGTGTATACAATTGTTGACGAACCATTAATTTTTTTTTCCTCTGATGACAGTGTTGCAGATCCTAATTTTCAGCCCTACGTTGCAAATTCTTCAAATACCGAAGAAGATATTATGCATTCATCACCCCAGCCCGAACCCTTTCTAACGCTGATATTCAGCCACTCAGCGTTGAAAACCAACCACTCAGCATTGACACTCAGCCACCCAGCACTGACGCTCAGCCATTCCGCATCGATGCTCAGCCACCCAGCATTAACACTCAGCCGCCTAGCATTGACATTCAGAATCGATCTCGAAAAAGGAAAGCTAACCCAGAGTCGTGGAGGCGAAACAAGGCAAATGCTATAAGAAACTGTGGTAAGTCTTATACAACTATGTCTACAATCAAAAAGATTAAATTAAACCAAAAAAATGGGTCCTGTTTGTCTAGATAAATGTAAACTCAAAAATTTTTTAAATGAATTTTCATTTCAACAACGATTATCCATATTTCAAGATATTTGGCGAACCGGCGATTTACGTATATTACGGCAGACTTCTTACGACAATGAGAAGCAGGTCGGTATCCACACTAACAAAAAAATAGTAAAAAACTACTGATGTCATAATACCAAGAAGATCTTTAAAATTTCGTTAAATTTTAAAGTTTTGGATTGTAGTATATTCATGCAATTTAATTGTTATTTTTACCCATAAAAGGGATTATTTTGCTGTTTTGATAATTGGCACAATTAATATTTGTCAGAATGATAAATATTTGATTTATTTGCAGTAAAACATTTTATTAAAAAATAGTTTTAGTATAATTTTGAAATTTAACCTGTGACATTGTACCAAGAATTATATGCAAAAGGTACTTTTGTGAGATTTTTTTTTGATATAGGTAATAGTCACCATAAAGTTCATATCATATATATATACAGTACATTTAAACGAATCTAATAATGTATAAACATAATATATTAAGAAAAAAATACAAACCAAAAAATCAAAAAAATATTTTTTGTATTCTGTCTTGCTCATACAGTAAAAAACGCAAACTTTGACTTGTGGCCCTTTTGTATTTAAGTAGTGACTTGTTTGTCCAGAGTCTTCAAAGGCCGCCCATTGTGTCACCCTATGTAATGTTTTCCTCATATTTTTATTGTATTTTATATGGTGTACATAATAAAGAGTATTCTATTCTATTCTATTCTTAGAAAAAGTTTTCGAAATGCGTCTGGTGAAGCGTCAATTGCCTTTTTTAATATTAAATCACAATAAAATAGCAAATAAAATAGGATTTTTCCGTACAATCACACTTCACACTAATATTATAAAGGCGAAAGTTTGTGAGTGTGTATGTTTGTTACTTCTTCGCGCTCAAATGGCTGGACTGATTTGGATGAATTTTGGTATGTAGATAGCTTAGATCCTGGATTAACATATAGGCTATTATTCATCCTGGTCTACGCGGGTGAAATCGCGGGGCGCAGCTAGTTTATTATAATTTTAGCTTATCCTTGTAAAAAAGGTGACAAAATTGAGTGTCTATTGATGAATCCTTACCCCAATATTTAATTCCGGAGCGCCCGGTGTTATCGAGTGTGCTCACCAGAGGGCGTTCGTGGCATAATCCAGTCCCGCAAAAAATCACCGCAAACGACACATTGAGTAATCGCGTTTCCGCTTTTGAAAATTCTTTTTCTGATGAAAACCCGAAGATCCTCATAAAATAAATGACTCTGCGTCTGTGAGATTGTGAACTTACAGAGCAGTGTTAATTTGTGGAGTTTCAAGCATTTAAAGAAAAAAAAAATTATTATTCAAGATTTGTTTCGGCTGGCGACGATACCAGCTGCTGCTAGAAGTCACTCAAAGAAGGAGGAACTCTTCTCATCAATAGATATTTAATTTTCATATTTATTGTACCGCCATATTTTGTCGTTCTTAAAAACGGCTCAAACTCAGGTGTAGGTTATTTATAGACTACACCAACGTACTCGAAGCCATGTCCTCCTTCACCACGATAACGCATCCTAACATTCTGCTAAGGTAACGGAAGCGTATTTCAAGGCTTCAAATGTGGGACTGATGACGAATCCGCCTAAAAGTCCGGACCTCGCACCCTGCAACTTCTTTATGTTTCCAAAAATTTAAGACAAACTTAAAGACACACGTTTTACGAGCTCGGTAAATGCGTTCCATGAAGCCATTGAAGAGGTCTCTAAGGCAGACTGGTCCAACTGCTTTGTACAATGGTTTCAGCGAATGTAAAAATGCATAAATTGTGAGGGAATATACTTTGAAAAACAATAAATGTATCGTAAGTCCTATATTATTATCTGTTCTTATTTATCAGAATCCAGAATCTTTCAGTATGGCCTAAGTATCTAAGACCAGTAATTCTCAACGTGTGGTCCGCGGCACTCGAGTAAAAGCTTAAATATGCTCTGCGAAAAGGCTAAAAATTTCAAAAGAAAATCAGAAATGTTGTGTTTTATAGGATAAAACTCCTTACTTTTGTGATTTAAAAAAAAAAGATGTGGTACGATTTATGATATGAGTTTTTTTTTCTTCAGATTAACACTTCAATTTGTTTCTTGCTTTCTGGTCCCTGTTAACAACAAAGAAGCCAAAGTGATCCCCGTTCAAAAAATGTTAGGAACCACTGCTACAGAACAAAAATTGCACTTCAACGTCTTTGTCTTTCATTTATTTGCCGATATAGATACCACACCTAGTTTCAATCACCAGGGATTGGCTATACCTAGTTATAGCCGGCATGATGAAGGTTACAGGTGTGAATTTGAGCCAAATACAACCGGTTTTTTTTTTTTTTTTGGGGGTGGGAAATCATCCTATGACTTCTCCCGCTCTAGGACTGCCCAGGGGCGAGGTAACTCTTTCGAATTTATTGCGCCTTGTTTTAGCCCGACAACACCTAGTTTTAACCAGCAAAAACTGTTGGTGTAGCCGTACTTCAAGTCTTAGGCGTAACATAAAAATACATAATAATATAAATAAATTTAGAAATGTTTTGTGAAAATAAACGTAAATTCCGAAAATAAATAGCGTTTTAACTTTTTTTTTTTTGCATATTTTGATAGTGCATTGTAATCCGATGTCTATTCATGATACTATCAATTAGCAAAACGTGTACTCACCTTTTCGTTACATGCAAATATCAATATCATCATAGCATACATCACGAACATAATAAAGGTACAGATGAAATGGAGCAGAATCTGAAATTTCAAGAAAATATTATTAATAAATAATTTTGCCTTTTACAATCTTTTTGATAATTTTACCAAGCAATAAAGTTGTTATTAACTTTGAATCCCGATATTTCATTTGAAATTTTCCATGCGTCGCAAATAAGTTTTATAACGTGGTACATGTCCTTCATCTTCATTTCTCTGTCTACTGTTATTTCTTCGTCTTCTCTACCAAAATTCATATTTTCTACAGTGTCGTTCCATTTCGCAAGTTTACGACTCAACATATAAACCACTGTTAGTGTATGTGCAATTTCAAAATCAAAAATTATGGATATAGAACCGAAAAATACCCTAACCCAAGACCAGTGTAAGTCGAAAACCAATTTTCCAGTCACGTTAGTTATCCAAAGACTTGAAATTGAACAAAAATACGCCAAAAAGAATATCTTGAAATTTTTTAAATCGCTGTTGCTGTAGAGACGAATATTGATTTCTTGCAGTGACGAAATTATGCGCACATTTAAATCGTTTCTGTATACATTGATATAAGAAGTAACAGCGAAGTTTAATAAAAATAAAAAGTATATAAATGCGTAGATCATTCTGAACAGAAAGGTACGAAAAGGATTGGTAATAATAGTTGCCCATAACAAACCAAAATATACTCCGTTACCAATGACAGCGTACATAATTTTCTTTAGACGAACTTTTTCTACCATTCTAACACTGATATTGTGTTCTCGTTCAAATAGGATTACACAAACAAAGTACGAAGGAAAGAAAATGCTTATAACATCATAATCCATCAAAATAATTTTGTGTTTTCCGTATACTATGTGAACTCGATAATTTCTGTAGCATTTGTCACGTTCTACCGAAGACGTATCAGTGAAGTTCGTAATAGCTTTTGAGTAGTCAGTAAAGTATCTATGCTATGAAATAATGATGTTGACTTTGAAGAATATTAATTGCGTTTCTGTCACTCACTAATGTTTAAAGGTACTTTCATTTAACAAAAAGCTACTGAAATCTATAAACATTATGATGACTATCTGAAAAACGTACGTTCTCAATAATAAATTTCTCACCATCAGCCTTTTAATGTCCCGACATACCCACACACAGAGAGGAGGCCTGTACCCTAACGGCACAGGCCTCCTCTCTGTTAGAGGGTGTGGGCTGTAATGCACCACGTAGGTCCAACGCGGGTTGGTGGCTGTCACATATCTTCAAATTTTTGGTTCTAGGAGATGTCGGTTTCCCCACGATGTTTTCCTTCACCGTTTCGAGAGCAGCGGAGATAACATAATTTACACAAAGTAAAGCGCCTGTCTGGGTCACCGAACTCACAACCTACATCTTGTAAGTCACGGCTGTTACACTGGGCCACTACTACTACTCACTCATCACTGCTGGTGCACTGATAATAAACGACTGATTATGATCTATCTAATATACTCGAATAATTATAATTAATCTATCTAATTATAATTAAGCTTATCTGCTGCCAGGCTAAAATGGGATTGGGAGGGCTACGTCAGCCTGTGCGTGCACAGTGACCGCTGTACAATAGTCTGTTCAAGGTGGGTGCCTGAGGTTGGACAGTGCCGCCGAGACTGGTCTAGGAAGAGGTGGCGAGATGACTAAAGCTGCGGTCCCACGGCCCGTGAATCGACGGGCCGCACCACGCCGCGCTATGCGTTGCATCTGACGCGGCGCGGAACAGCCCGTTTCGAGTGTTACCAAGGTGATTGTTGTCCTACTGGCCGCCATTTATCCATCATCGCATTCATTCATACATCGCGCCGCTGCGTGCCGCACCTGTGGGATCCCTCGGCTCGTTAATCGACAGTGCTGTGACTTTGTACTTACCGACTCGGACGGGACGGGCCACCGCGGGCTTCATCGGATGCGTCGGTTCCCATAGGCTGTCAGACCGGCGCGGAGCGGCGCGGCACGGCCCGTCGATTCATGGGCCGTTAGAACGCAGCGTTAGATGCCTACCGCAAGGGCTAGTTTTCGAAGTGGCTCATGAAAATAATACTGTGAATAATTTGACGGAGACCTTTAACCTCAAAGAGCCTTGCTTAAGGTTAGTTATTTTAAGCCCATGTATTTTCCTACCACGAAGCTGTACAGAGATAGTGAAGTACTTACTGTACGAAAACTTCATGTACTATTATTAATTGTGAGACAACATTCCAGTGTATGTCTAAACACCCCGACTGAAAAAGAAAATACAGGGAGAAGGCGGTTAGAATTATGTAAATCTGTGCCTTGTAGAACGTCTTTTGCTCAAAGATTTAACTTGTTCCTGGGCCCAAAACTATATAACATAGCTAACAAAAAAAACGAAATTTTCTCCATGACTAAGAGAGAGTGTAAGCAGAAAGTGATCAGCTGGCTTCTATCGCTTACTTACGATGAAACTGAAATACTGTTTCATGTCCCTGCATAAATACTCCGTAAGTTTCAAGTAATTATGTATGTTAACGCCACACACACGAATAGACACACCCCACACATATAGATACACACCCCACACACATACACACCCCGTACACATCTTCACCCCCACACTCACATCCACTTCCACGCACACATCCAAACACACCCACACCCCCATTCACACACACAATCGCACAAATTCTTTTCTTGGTCTTTTAAATAATTCCTTATTGGTGTTTTTTTACTTACCTCAAATTTATCCTCTTGCATGGTAAATTTATAAATTTAAATTGTAAAACGAGAACTTAATTTTAATTTTGTTTAATTACAATTTAATTTTTTTTAATACTTTTTTTTTAATTTATATTAGGTTTTTGGCTCAAATGTATAATTAAATTATGTTAATGCAAATAAGGGTGGGCGCTGATACCTACATTACAAGATATTAAGTTATCTTAGTTTAGGTATTAGTTGCACTATAGAAATGTAATTTAATGTAACTACCTTTCGGCCTATTTTACTGTAAACCTGTTTTATGTTAAACTTGAAGGTGAAAAATAAAACATTATTATTATTATTATTTAACCAGCAGTTGGACACTATAAGCTAAATAAAAAAATAACCAATCTTTTGTTTTCGTCTTCTCCCGAAACAGCGATAACAATTACGCTTCTAAAATTGTCGGCGCTTAGAGGCGTACCTGTTTATGTGAGTAATTTTAATTATTAAATAATATATATATATATATAGGGTGACTGGTAATTAGTGACCGATACTTAAACACGTGATTGTATTCTTGATTACTGGAGTTGCCCACGCGTGTAAATAGCTGTGGTTCTCTGCAGGATGAAGGACATTGTTACGGCCAAACACTTGGAGTGAATGCTGGCCCAAAATTGCCTATATTTGTCTGTATAACTTCAAGTTGGGAGTGGCTGGCAGTAGACGGCGCATGTGGCCTAACTCTAAGCGAGCGAAACAAAGCGGTACCTGACTCTTCCTTCGGCAGCCTCGCAGGATCCCGACGAGTGGCCACTCGATTCTCTTCACACCAACACTCCTGGTTATTCTTGTTCACTAGTTACACGGACGCGGTAAATATGGGGTTATTTATTATTCCCGGAAAATCCCCAACGTTTACGGGATATTACTCGGGATATTAGTGTATTTGCGGGGACGATGTTAATAAGACATTAATTTAGTCTGCGGTGATATTGCCTCGCGGCGAAAGGCGCACTGACGTCGACTGCTGCACTTTAGATTGCCTATGGTTCCCGTAAAGCCGGCTACACACATTGCATCACATGCTAAAGCAGGACACACACACGTCGTGATACCACACCCCATCCAACCTGCAGAGTGGCGGCAACTCGCCACACCATGCTCCCCGCCTTGAAAGCTCCTGGACCTTTCAAAAGCTGCTAATCTATGCGGCGCGAGCGAGGTTCAAGAAGCGGTGATGATATGTAAGCATTTACTTGTTGGAGAGCTTTGAGGGAAATCCAAGCAGCAGTCCGAAACACCATCGCATTGATATAATGCTCGGGAAAAATAATTATCAGTATCCAGGGAATGAATTGCGGTTCGATTTGACTATGGTACGTCGAATAAACTAAATTACAACTATGTAATGGCGTACCATTGGAACGTATACTATGAACCCTAAACTAAGTTAAACTAAATTACGTAGTAATAATAATCTATTGAGTTGGCAAAGGATACAACTTAGTGACAGGACGTTTATACGTGCCTGATGCGGTTTTTATTGAAGCGACTCGAATTACACCATCCGATCCCGGAAAAACTTCCTCTATGATACCTAATGGCCAAGTCAATGGAGGTACGTTATCTTGACCCAAGAGAACGACAGTACCTATCTCTATAGGGCGATCGGGAGTGCACCACTTCTGGCGAACTTGCAGCGTGTGCAAGTACTCAATTCGCCATTTATTCCAGTAGGATAACACAAGTTGATCCAAGAGCCTTTTGCGGTTGTTTAGGTTTATGTTTTCAACAGAACTGTGACTATGTAGTCTGTATGTAAATTTAAGAATGTACATAAATACACGTAACAGTTTATTCCATGAGCAAACACGGTCAGCTATAGTCTCTAAAATACGCGGTTCAGTATTCGAAGTTTCTACAAGAAAAACCTTTGATTTAAACTCCGGCAATGTTTCACATCGAGCAGGAGAGAACTTTAAAGGCCACTCGCTCATGGGCTGATGGAGCCATGTGGGGCCGTTCCACCACAACGAATGTCTTATTAAATCCGACGGCAGCATGCCGCGAGACAGACAATCGCTAGGATTCTCTTTCCTGGACACGTGACGGAAACAAGCGACGGAAATAAGTTTTCCTGTATTTGAGCAATGCGGTTGCTGACAAAAATAGACCATCTATGGGGAGATGAGTTGATCCACGAGAGAGCTATGGTGGAGTCCGAGAAAGTGTGGACACCTGCAATAGGTACACGAGCGGAAAGTTTATCCTTAACTACGCGAACAAGTTTAGACAGAAGTAAAGCGGCGACAAGTTCTAATCGAGCTAGCTCTAGTTCTCCCCCGCAAAAATAACAACTATTTTTGCGGGGGAGACTTTGGACTTTGCACATAAGAGTCGGACAGTGATATCACCTGTAGGGTTGGTAATGTGTAAATAAATACAACAGCCATAACCAGTAAAGCTGGCGTCGCAAAAGGCTACAATGTTCACTACAGCTTCTCTAAAGACGCCAATGTGGCGAGGAACCTTTAGAGAAGAGAGTGAAGGAAAATTGCGCGTAAAAGCGGCAAACTGATTTGTTGACGGATTCCGGAGGAACCTCATCCCATCCTACTTTAGCTAACCAAAATTCCTTAATTAATACCTTCGCGTACAGCACAACGGATCCTACAAGGCCAAGTACGTCGAACAAGCGGGCAACTAGCGATAGAATCGCGCGCTTCGTGCATTTATCATCCACGGCGATTGTTGTCAAAGAAAAATAATCATAAGCGGGTTCCCAGGTTAATCCAAGGATTTTGAAATTATTGACATCATTATCCATGCCAGAAAAATTAACTGGTAAGCGGTGAGACTCTGGGAGAATCTCTAATAAAGCGGGTGAATTGGTAGCCCATTTGACTAAGTCAAAGGAACCTACCTTCATTAAATCAATTAAATCGCGGGATAGACGCATAGCTGTCTGTTCGTCCGAAACAGAGTAGACGTAGTCGTCCATGTAAAACTGAGTTTCTACCAATTTAGAAGCCTCAGGAAAGCGGTCGCTTTGCTAACACGCCAAGCTACGCAGTGTGCGCATCGCTAAATAAGGACTAGGCTTTAGTCCGAAGGGAACGCGGTTAAAATGAAAGGTGCGAATAGGCTCACCTTTGCTAAAACGATACAAGATTCGTAAATATTTGCGGTGGTGCTCTTTTACACCGATACGTAAGAACATTTGTTTTATATCCGCTGTCATCGCGACAGGGAATGTACGAAAATCAAGTAATAACAAAAACAAGTCTGCTTGCAAATTAGGTCCGACATGCAAAATTTCATTGAGCGACAACCCCGAGTGAGTTTTGGCGCTAGCGTCCAAAACCACTCGAATGCTGTCCTTGTCCGGTCTAATGACGGCATGATGCGGTATGTAATAACCCTCCTCTGTCAATTCAGAGTCGGGCACTTCCGCTAAATACCCCTGAGTTATATAATCCGCGATAGTTTTATTATAATTCTCGCGTAGGGTCGGCATTAACGTAAACTTACGCTCGAGTGCAAGTAAGCGCCGATGGGCGTAACCGCGCGAGCTACCTAGCTCGCTGGGTGAGCGCGCAAAAGGTAGATCGACAAAGTATCTGCCGTCTTCAAATAAGACTGAAGAATTAAAATTATTCTCACACTCTAATTCGTCCGGACTAATAAAACGTTGAGATGGAATTTCCTCTAGCTCAAAAAAGTTATGTCAATTTGACTCGACTTCAATGTCGGCCTGCGCGGTAAACGAAGATGCAATGTGTGTCACATCACTACTACAACAATCAATATCACCCATAAGTACATAACCGAAGCTAGTCAGTATAGCAGGGGGCGCGCGGGTGCCTGAGTCGACCCTGTCTCCCAGGTAAATAAAGGGGAACAATTGTGCTCCAAGCACAACGTCTATTCCGCCCGGCACGTTCCAGGTCGGATCGGCAAGCGGCAAGTTATTTAAGTATGACATGTTATCATTGTTATTTAATCTAATAAATTTCGTGGGAAGTCTATCTGTAATACAATCAACAACTAACGCTTGTATCGAAAACTTCGTATGAGGATCAATCCGAGATTCTATGTTGAGATGAATAAAACCGTGTTCGATGTCATTCCAACACCTTGTAAAGATGAATTGCGTAATTTAATTATGGGTAAATTCAAACGTTTACAACAGTCCACAGTAATTAAATTATTTTGCGATCCGTTATCTAGTAGGCACCGAACCACCTCCTTATTTCTGATGTCGCTATAGTATGCAAATAACTGCGCGGTCGCTAGCAAAATAGTTGACCCAGTTTTAACAGCTGTAGTGAGCGAAACAGATGTATCCTTAGTAGGCACTTGTGGCTCGGGCGATAATAACTCATCTTTTTCTCGGAAATGTAAGAGAGAATGATGGGTCTTTTTACAAATTTTACAAACGTTACGTGACTTACATTTAACCAAAGAATGGGATAGACTTAAACAGTTTATACAGCCACGTTTAGCTTTAATAAATTCAAAACGTGCTCGCGGTGTTCTAATATTTTTAAACTGCGGGCAATCGAACAGCTGATGTTGTACGTCATCCTTATCGCATAGCGTACATTTGCTATTTGAAACCGGTTCATTACGTGATACGAACGATTTAGTGGTGTTATTTTTTGTTCGATGATTAGCTGAACTAGACTTAGCGCGCGGTTCCGACTGTAAATTATTACCGTATGAGCGTTGTAGTACTTTAACATATCCTTGCATGAATGCTATAAACTCTCCGCATAGGAAGGTAATTCTTTTTCACTCACACGGGATTGAAACTGTAAGACAGTTTGCGCGTCAACCTTTCTTAAACCACAGTGTAATAAAACAAAATCCAGTAAGTCTGGAATGTCTAACTGCTTCAAGGCTGCGACGGACGCTGAATATCGTTCCACAAATGTATTGAGGCTCGCGGCATTTCCGGCGCATTGTTTAATGTCCAGTATATTATTGAGATAATGAATCCCTAAACTACGCTTATCTTGATACCTTTTAACGAGACTGTTCCACATAACGTTGTATGTATCACCTGTAAGAACAATGCCTGCGGTTAGTTTTAAGGCATCATGAGTCAATTTACTGATCAAGTACTGGACACGCTGCGAGTCAACCAGATCGGTATTTAAATGAATATTGCTGCGAAACATTTCGTAAAATATGGGCCAGTTTTCCGCTTTACCGTCAAACGATGGCAAATCTATGGTCGGTAATTTTATCCGAGTACCCCCTTTGTGTTCCGATGTTTCGTTTTTCGAAAGTATGAGATTACGTTTATATTTAATATTAGAATATAAGTCTTCAATAGAATATAGACTCGAATAATCTGGTGCGGTTTGGTCAATCTCGAATTGCAATTCATTCATTTGTTCTACTATTTCCTCAAATTTGTTGTATTGCTCAGTAATTGTTTCTGACTGCGCTAAGAATGTCTCATTTGAACGTGAATCAAAGTTCGAGATGTTTCTGGAATCATTATATATGCGATTAACTCGCTCGAAAATCATTTGTTTTTTAGCGGTAAGCTGAGCTAATTTAGCTTCTTGCTTGCGGGATGCCATTTTGGGGCACTAATAAAGTTATGTGCCTACTGTAATGACTTGTACTTAATTTGTACTGAATTTTACTGATGCCTATCCGGCTCGAAGGACCATCTAATGGAGTTGCCCAAGCGTGTAAATAGCTGTGGTTGTCTGCAGGATGAAGGACATTGTTACGGCCAAACACTTGGAGTGAATGCTGGCCCAAAATTGCCTATATTTGTCTGTATAACTTCAAGTTGGGAGTGGCTGGCAGTAGACGGCGCATGTGGCCTAACTCTAAGCGAGTAAAAACAAAGCGGTACCTGACTCTTCCTTCGGCAGCCTTGCAGGATCCCGACGAGTGGCCACTCGATTCTCTTCACACCAACACTCCTGGTTATTCTTGTTCACTAGTTACACGGACGCGATAAATATGGGGTTATTTATTATTCCCGAAAAATCCCCAACGTTTACGGGATATTACTCGGGATTTTAGTGTATTTGCGGGGACGATGTTAATAAGACATTAATTTAGTCTGCGGTGAGATGCGTATTGCCTCGCGGCGAAAGGCGCACTGACGTCGACTGCTGCACTTTAGATTGCCTATGGTTCCCGTAAAGCCGTCTACACACTTTGCATCACATGCTACAGCAGGACACACACACGTCGTGATACCACACCCCATCCAACCTGCAAAGTGGTGCACTCACCACACCAATTACAAACAACTTTCCCAAAGAAACTTTTTTTTATTGAGCAACAACTGAAACATAGTGTAGGTACCAACACTGCTTAGAAACACCGAAAATGGCACGTGGTGCCCAGCCAAGCGGGCTTTCAAGCCGTGCTTTGTACGATACGAGACCGTGTCTAATAGCTGATTGCAGCGTTCACTGCCCTCGCGCGCACGCGTATTTCAAACTGTTTTTTATTGTGATAAAAGTGAATAAGTATATATAAAAAAAAAAATTGGTGGGAAAGTTGTTTATAATCATGAGTACAATCACGTGTTTAAGTATCGGTCACTAATTACCAGTCACCCTATATATAACCCGCCTGACTTTTAAAACTTGCATTTAGATAAGACGCAAATAAAACATCAACAATGTACGTATGTGATGTCTATAACCTACTTCTAGTTTAACTAATTAACGAGATAATCTACGGTTTAATTTTGTTTTTACTGTTGTCACTCTTGTGTCCGTCTGTCTGTCCGTCTGTCGTCTGTCACTAAATTTAATTTTTTAACTTCCCACAATACTGAACTTGATTTGAAATTTGGTGATAATATTTATTATTAAATATACTTTACTAACAAAAATACCAAAATTTGGTACGGAACCCTTAATGTGCGTAATCCGACACCCACTTGCCAATTTTTTTTTATGAGTGATTTTAAAGGGCAGAAAAATATGTTTCTTTTTTAACAGTTTGCAGCTAGGTTTTCCGTACTATTTTTAATGTCTGGGTGGTCAAAACGTTGGTATTAGAAATTATTTTGAGCTGTTGTAGTGAAAAATTTTACTTATTTAATAATACTGTTCATAATATGTGCACGATCATTTTGACATTCAATTGTACAGGTAATTTTCTTGATCGAATATTTTATTGTTATTTGTTAGTGTCGGAAATCTGCGTATTAATAAGCAAAATCCACGCCTCAGTGGAACACAAATAAGTAGGCAAAGGCAATGCAGCAAAACCAGAAAAAGATGTGGCGGGATAGCCTTTTTTTTTGAGAGGTGGGAAATCATCCAATGACTTCTCCCGATTTGGGTGGAGCGGGAGGGCGTGTCTCTTACTGACTAAAACCCACCCTTTTTCCTTCCCTGCCTTAGTGCCCAGGGGTGCGGTAACTGATTTTCAGAATTTATCCGCTACCCTTAGGCATGCAGGCATCGGCCACGATGGGCCCCGTCAGTGGTGGCTGACACTCATCTCTTTTAGGCGTGCGTGGAACACTACGCGCTGTCGACTCACGGGCCTGGTACTCATCGGACGGCGAGCTACCCACTGCTCGCCGTCTGCAGGCCCGGGTCTACGGTGGCCGGAGATCGTCTCGCGATGTCCTACGCCCAGTATCTCTCCTGCGGTGGTAGCGGCCGGGGCCGTTAGGGCCACTCCGTTGAGCTTCCCTCACGTGTCCCGCCTCCGCCTTCGCGAGCATTACTGCTTTGCAGAAGGCGGAGACAGCTTCCAATTCCCTCTCGCTCCGTATCATGGCCTAAACCAGGGCCGGGCGTGACAGGTCATCGCCACCTATCGCATTCACGTGGACACGGCGGTGCTCCACCCAAGTGGGGCAGACCTCCACCGTATGCTTCACCGTGTCCACAGGGCGATCCTCGCAGTGTAACACCCAGGCGTTTCCTCACGCCTGATCTAAATAAATAAATAAATAATTAATTTTTATTTATCATAAAAAAGTACAACCATACAATTTGGTATTTCCTCATTTGGTAGGTTGACATTACATACCTAAATAAATAGGTTCCTGCACTTAGATACTAACCAATACTGTGACACTATATTTCTCGCCTTACTAGCGCTTTATAAATGATGTTCGATATGTACTTACGGCACATGATAATTATTTAGTACGTATCTAAGCACTTTTCACTCACTAATAAATTACTAAGTACTGATATTGCTAGTTAGGTTGTAGCATTCGATTCACACTGTCCTCCGTACTAGTCGATACTGGGGTAGGGTCGTCTTGGCGGTGTCTCTGGACATCGCCAATGCCTTCAACACCCTGCCCTGGAGTTGTATAGTGGAGGCACTCCGGTATCACCGGGTGCCGCCCTACCTCCGTCGCGTAGTCGAGGCGTATCTGACGGACAGAGCCGTCATCTACCCCGGTCATCAGGGAGTATGGAACCGGCGAGAGATGTCGTGCGGTGTTCCACAGGGATCGGTCCTGGGGCCGCCCTTGTGGAACATCGGATACGACTGGGTGCTGCGCGCCGACCTCCCCGCTGGCGTCAGCGTAGTGTGCTACGCTGACGACACGCTGGTCTTAGCGCAGGAGAGGTCGCACGAGGCGGCGGCCGAACTTATGACACGCGGGGTTGCGACAGTCATAGAGAGGATCCGGCAACTGGGACTCGAGGTGGCATTGCACAAGTCCGAGGCCATGTGTTTTCATGGTCGTCGGAACGCGCCACCTGCGGGTTCCCAGATCACGGTAGGAGGGGTTCGCATCGGCGTCGAGGGTACGATGAAGTACCTGGGACTCGTCCTCGACAGCCGGTGGAACTTCGTCGAACATTTTCGACGTTTGGCTCCCAGATTGGACAGGGCCGGGGCCGCCTTGAAGCGGCTCCTACCCAATCTGAGGGGGCCAAATGCCTCCTGCCGGAGGCTCTACGCGGGGATCGTGCGGTCCATGGCCCTCTACGGGGCACCGGTGTGGGCGCGTTCGTTGAGGCAGCGATCAGCTCGCCTGATGAACGCGTCCCAGAGGGTCATGGCGATCCGTATCATCCGCGGATACCGCACGATCTCCCGTGAGGCGGCGAGCCTCCTTGCCGGACTGTCACCGTGGGATCTGGAGGCAAAAATCCTCGCGCACCTGTACGAGTGGCGCGAGGAGGCCAAACGCCGGGGCGAAACTCCGCTGCCGCGACAACTCGCGGCTCGGCGGACCGAGCTCCGGCAGGATCTCGTGGTGACATGGAGAGAGCGACTGTCGCAACCCAGCGCTGGGCACGCCACCATCGAGGCGGTAGTGCCCCTCTTTGAGGAGTGGCTGGAGAGGCGTCACGGCGCCCTCACCTTCCGCCTGACGCAGGTGCTCACCGGACACGGCTGTTTCGGGAGGTACCTGTGTCGGATCAGGGCGGAGGTGACCCCTGAGTGTTTCCACTGCGAGGATCACCCAGAGGACACGGTGGAGCATACGGTGGAGGTTTGCCCCGCTTGGGCAGAGCACCGCCGTGTCCTCGTGGATGCGATAGGCGACAGCGACCTCTCGCGCCGTGCCCTGGTTCAGGCCATGGTACGGAGCGAGAGGGAATGGGAGGCCATCTCCTCCTTCTGCGAAGCAGTAATGCTCGCGAAGAAGGAGGCGGCACACGTTAGGGAGGCTCAGCAACGGCCGAGTCGCCCTAGCGCCCCCAGCCGCGACCGCCGCAGGAGACGCCAGGGGCCGCGAGACGATCTCCGGCCACCGTAGACCCGGGCCTGCGGACGGCGAGTAGTGGGTAACTCGCCGTCCGATCAGCACCAGGCCCGAGAGTCGACGGCGCGTAGTGTTCCACGCGCGCCTCAAAGAGTTGTCAGCCAAAGGAAGGGGCCTGCCACGGCCGGTGCCTGCCCGGGGGTGGAGGATAAATTCGAAAGAGTTACCTCGCCCCCGGGCACTCGAGGCAGGGAGGAACAGGGGTGGGTTTTAGTCAGTAAGAGTCTGACACACCCTTCCGCTCCACCCTAGAGCGGAAGAAGTCATTGGATGATTTCCCACCCCCCAAAAAAAAAAAAAAAAAAAAAAACTAGTCGATACTGTATCACGGTAGGACAGTCTTCCTCTTACACAATTAGCCAGTTCTAAATACAAATAATATTTCACTATTATTTCACAGTTTAGTAACTCAGTATCTATGATTATTATGTTCCAATGTGAACAGTAGGTATAAGAACATTTTGCATACGAAACGAAGTAATCACAATGCAGGTAGTGTTAAAAAAGATAATAGTATATGCAAAGTTTACAGACCATCGCTAGATTTTTATCATATAGGTAAGACTTAATTATGATTTTCGTGGGAATTAACAGAAGTGTAGTTAATAGCTGCAGGCAGAAATAATAAGTTTAGAGTTTTAGATTTTATTCGTAACTTATTGTTTAAGCAAGTGATATGAGTGTGTGTGTGTGAGCGTGATGTTTTGAATATGAGTTTAGCTGTTTGTATGGTGTGATGTGTGTGTAATGTGTTGTTTCTTCGTGTGTGTATGTGTTTGTTTAAGTCAAGCTTTTCAATAGTTTTTCCGTTTTCTCATAGTTAAGTTGTTTTAAATATTCAACAAGAACTTTTTTACAGGCAAATGAAGTCATATTTCGTAGGTTGACGTATTGTGATATCTTATTATATAAGAATGGACTTAAATATTGCGTTAATTTACAAGCACATGTGGTTTTGTAAGATGGGACTGAGTATACTATATCATTTCTTCGTCTTCCTGTGTAATGGGGGGGACAATTGTGTTGACTTAGTGTTACACTTAATATGAATAACTGTCTCACTGTTAGTACAGGCAATTCACTGTATAATAATTCAGTTGAGAATCTATACCTCTTAAATGTCATAACTTTCAGAATAGCACGCTGCGAGCGTTCTAAGCGAATCATTGTTGACTTAGATGAGCCTCCCCAGGTGGAAATACAATACGTCAAAATTGATTGACAAAGTGCATAATAAAGTGTTAGTAGTAATTTTCTGTTACAAAAGTGGCGGATTTTTTTAAACACATAAATCATCTTTCTGACTCTAGCTGTTGAAGTCACAATGTGTTCATTCCAATTAAGGTTTTGATCTACAATTAATCCTAGATATTTAATTGATTATGTTTTAGAAAGAGAGTAGCATGAGCAGTTGTTGGATTGGCTGCACGTGTGACTTTTAATATGAAAGGTATTTAATGGTGGTTGTGTCTTATTTTGAATGCTAAAGGCAATGTATTTTGTTTTTTGAGTATTTAAAGTTAAAAGATTGCGGTCAAGCCATGTCGATATGAGGGTAAAACCTTCACTGGCCAATTCATATACATCCTCCCTGGATTGTCCTTTAAATAGTAGAACTGTGTCGTCCGCGTAAGTAATTATTTGACCTTGATTCAATTGCAGATTACACAAATCATTGTTGTATAATTATTAAAAACAATGTAGGCCCTAGGATACTTCCTTGGGGTACACCGTATACATTTTTTCCAGGCTGACTCACATAATCACTCACTTTTACGGACTGTTCCCTGTCAGTTAGGTAGTCTTTTAGAAATTTAAGGGCAATCCCGCGAACACCAATAAATTCTAACTTCCTGAGAAGAATGGGAAAAGAAACGGTATCGAAGGCCTTGGCAAGATCGAGAAAGATGCCAATAGTTTTTTCTCCCTTGTCTAGACTATCTACTATGAAAGAAGTTAGCTTATGCGTGGCATTTTCAGTTGATTTTTGTGCTCTAAAACCGTATTGATTCTCAGAGAGAATATTGTATTTCTCTAAATAATGCCTTAGCCGAGACTCGACGATACGTTCTATAATTTTTGAGAGTGTCGGCAGCAGGGAAATCGGCCTATAATTTGCGACATTTCCTTTGTCCCCGCCTTTATAAATAGGTACAATTATTGACTTTTTAAGCGCTGACGGGAATACACCTTTGTCAATGCATAGATTACAGATCTTAGCGATCGGTGGCGCAAGAGCTTCTGAACTCATTTTCAGCAATGCCATAGGTATTCCATCCCATCCACTAGACTTAGTGTTCTTAAGCCCTATAATGACGCGTTTTACCTCAGTTTCGTCAGTAGGGAAGAGAACAAGGGAGTTTTTTGTAGATTTTTTTTGACTAGTCATTTTCGCTAGGTCTTGCTCGTTTAACTGTGTTCGCGATTTTATGTTATTAGCCAATTGGCAACCCACGCCCGTAAAGTATTCATTGACATAATTTAATGAATCATTAATGTTTTTTTTAATGTCTAAAAGGTCAGTATTTTTGTTAGAATTGGCACTTAGATAACATACGTCTTTTATTAGAGACCATTGTTTTTTAAGATTATTTTTGTTGAGATCTATTTCCGATTTTAGATAATTATTCTTAAGTTTTTTAAGTATCTCATTGCACGTGTTTCGATACCTAGTATACGTAATTTTTAGGATATCATTGTCAGGGTCTTTTTGCAGCCTTAGATAAAGCCGATCACGATTTCGCATACATCGGCAAAGTCCCGGCGTTATCCAAGGTTTAATGTTTCTTTTTCTGTGAGATAGTTTTTGTACCACCGTGTTGTTTTCTATAGCTAGACCAATTATTTTTAAAAAAGATTCAGTTATTCGGATCGTTGCCTGATACTACATCTTGCCAGTTTGTTTCTTTAAGGTGCTTGACAATAGCCTGATAATCAATTTTCCTAATTGTATGATTACTATTTTTATTTGTAGAACATAATTTCGAGACACATATCATGACGCTGGAATGGTCTGTGATAGTCGAGTTGCAGACAATAGTCAACGTAACACAATTTGTTTTTACAAAACAGTGGTCCAGACAATTTTTTTCACGAGTAGGAAGGGTATGTGAAGCAAGAAGTCCATGGGATGCCAATAGGTCTAAATATTTAGCCGATCGCCCGTCATCCAGAATATTAATATTAAGGTCGCCAATAAGGACAATACGTTTCACGTCTTTCATGTTGTGTAATATTCTATCTAGCGTCAATAAAAAACTATCAATACTCTTGAATGCAGGAGGTCTATACATAGCAATAATTGACAGTTCATTTTTTATAGTGGCAGTGATACAATTAACTTCATCGCCCACCCGCGTTGGTTCTATTAATGAAATGTTTATACAATCCTTAATATATATCACTATGCCATCATTCTTATTGAGGTGATGTGTTGTAGAATGTACATGATATTTTTCAATCGTCGGTAATATTGTGTTTGGGGATAACCAACATTCTGTTAATACGATGAAATCGTACTCAATATCTAGCCCACGTAGCAAAACTTGCAGTTCCTCGAAGTTGTGATTTAAGCTTCTTATATTTTGCGTAATTATTTTATAAGAATTTGGTGTTCTATTGAAAAATGTTTTACAGAGTTCAGGAGTATCTACACTGTGCGCATTTTGGACAATGACAGTATTATCAATGTCTACTGTGAGTTTTTCTAGATTAGCCATAATCTTCAATAGCAATAATGAGAGCAAGTATTACGTTAATGCGACAGTGAAGATACACAAGATCCGAGAGAAGAAACCATTGATAGCCGAGTGTAATTTTTTGTCTGTTGTGTATAAGTTGTGTGTGTGGCTTCATATAAATGTTGTCCAGTATTAGTGAAGTATGTTTAGTGTTATGAATCGCTGTAGACATATAAGTTATCACTGCAAATATTATTACATGGATTTTTATGAAAAATAAAGGTAACACGGACTTAAGACTAACTATAGTACTAACGAAATATAAGAAAGTATGAAAAAATGTATTAAATTCAAGATAGTCATTTCTGTGAGTTATAGGATACCTCCTTTGTGTGTTCGTCGATTATACCGTCTATTTGCTCCGTAGATTTTATCAGGATTGCTGGTTGCCCCTCCAATTTCTTGATGAAAATTTTGCCAAATGAAATCCAGCAAAATTTGAAGCCAATTTTTTTCTGTAGCTCTCGGCACAAATAGTGTAATTTTCTGGCTTTTGGTGTCAGTGACTCAGAAATATAGACTGGTTGTTTCTCACCTTGAAAACCTAGTGCCTTCGTATTAAATTTGTCATCTTTGTGATTTTTATTGTAGTTTTTTAGGGCTGTGATTACTTCGTTCCGGGATTTCATTGTTTGATATTCGATTACTATTGGCTTGGTTTTTCCTGACTTTAGTCGGTGGGCCTGGCGAATATGTTCCACTGGTATATTCAGATCCAAAGCAGAGTGAAGCTTAGAAACAATTACGTTTGCGTTCTCATCCTCTTGTATGGGTACATTTCTAATCTCGATCGTAGTCTCACGTTGCTTTCTTTGTAATTCTTCTACTTGGTCTTCCAGTATAATAGTCCTAGCATTTGCGGCTTTGTTTTGCATCATGATATATTCATATTTTTCTTCCAACGTCAAATATAAAGTATTTGTTTGCTCTATAGTTTTTTGTAGTAGCGAGTTAGAAATTATAATTGTATTATTTTGTTCTTTGAGGTCCTTAATCGTATCGTTTATGTTTTGCAGTTTGACGTCTTGATTTTCTTTCAAATTCGAAAACATTTTCAGTATATCACTTTGCATTTGAGCGAAATCTTCCATTTCAGGACGTAGTTTTCTTTTCCTCGAAGTAATGAATTCATGGTCTACATTACAAGTAGTTAGTTCTGGTTGTGATGAATATTTAGCATCTTGGTCCGTTGGGGGCGAGCGCAACATTCTCTGAGATTTTACCGTGTACTGTGCGGAATAGTGTTCTAGTGTTATCAGGCACTGGGATCGTGATCGCTGCCAAGTGAATGTCTTCCAAACGGGTTTTAACTGTATTCACTCGTAGCAGGGTTTATTTTTGCAAATTATAAATTTAAATATTTCATTAAAAATTTAACTGTAGGTGACACACACGTCTGTTCGCATTGGAGGCGAGCAAGGAATCCCTGCAGGATCTGATGCAGGAACCTCTCGAAACAACCATGTTAAAATTAAGTTCTCGTTTTACAATTTAAATTTATAAATTTACCATGCAAGAGGATAAATTTGAGGTAAGTAAAAAAACACCAATAAGGAATTATTTAAAAGACCAAGAAAAGAATTTGTGCGATTGTGTGTGTGAATGGGGGTGTGGGTGTGTTTGGGTGTGTGCGTGGAAGTGGATGTGAGTGTGGGGGTGAAGATGTGTACGGGGTGTGTATGTGTGTGGGGTGTGTATCTATATGTGTGGGGTGTGTCTATTCGTGTGTGTGGCGTTAACATACATAATTACTTGAAACTTACGGAGTATTTATGCAGGGACATGAAACAGTATTTCAGTTTCATCGTAAGTAAGCGACAGAAGCCAGCTGATCACTTTCTGCTTACACTCTCTCTTAGTCATGGAGAAAATTTCGTTTTTTTTGTTAGCTATGTTATATAGTTTTGGGCCCAGGAACAAGTTAAATCTTTGAGCAAAAGACGTTCTACAAGGCACAGATTTACATAATTCTAACCGCCTTCTCCCTGTATTTTCTTTTTCAGTCGGGGTGTTTAGACATACACTGGAATGTTGTCTCATAATTAATAATAGTACATAAAGTTTTCGTACAGTAAGTACTTCAAGTACATTAGATTATCTCTAGTAACCGCTTACTCTTAGCCTGTACTAATATAACTTTCCAAAATTTTCTTTCCACGAAAATCCAGGAATACTAGGTTAGTTAGAAGTAGTAGAGAATTAGGGATAGATTCTAGAACAAAAAATTAATTTAGATATATTATACGAGGACACAGAATCGTTTTCTGGGAAAATGTCTTTGGATTTAGATACCGTTTTTAAAGCATTACGGTTGGTTCCCGACTTTGACGGGAACCCGAATGTGCTAACTTGATTTATTCAATTGTGTGATAATTTGGTTTAAGAATATTATAACGTTCAAGGTGGTTCTGAATTAATTAACTCTGCACTTAGTAATGGTATATTAAATAAAACTGTGGGCTCTGCTGCTCGCTTAATCAACGAATCGAATGGTATAGCAAGTGATTGAAATGGCATCCATAAGGCATTAATAAATAATTTTGCTGACCAAAGGGAACAGACTGCTCTTTATAGCGATTTATCTCTCTTTACGCAGTGCTGTAACACTCCGCAAGAGTTCTATGAGCATTGTCAGAATCTTTTTAGTACAATCATGACGTATGTTTCTTTACACGACATCTTAAAAACTACAATAGATGCTAAAAGAGATTTATATAAGAAGTTAACGCTCCAGGCGTTTGCGGATTAAAAGATCCTGTAGGGTCACGCGTGCGTTGTATGCGCCCTCAAAGTATAGAACAAGCACTAGAATTGGTCCACGAGGAAACTAATACCATGTATCTGCAAAATGGTAACGAGCGTTTGCCTGATAAAAGAATTAATAGCAATAACCAACCCGGTAATAATTTAAAACGCTTTTTCAGCCGTTTAATGTGCCTGAGCCAAGGCCTAATAATTATAGCATGCCAGGACCTGCACGATTTATTTCACCGCAGTGGAAACCGAATTATTTCCAACCTCGCCAGTTTGGTCCAACCCGAACTCAGCAAGTGTTCAGGGCACCCCTACCGAACTACAATCGTCAGAACAACCCATTTTAAGTAGTCCAGCAGAATTCTCCTAGCCAGCCTAGTGGATCAGCGCAACCACGCCCAATGTGTAAGCCATTTCATGAGCAGACAATTACCACCTACTAACACTTTTTCTAGGCATGATTTTAACAAATCAGGCAGTCCTCCTCTTAATAATTATTTTCAAACTCGGGCAATGCATTTCAGTGATTTTTATAATGATCCTTCGTTCATTGATTACCTTACCGATTTCCATCTACCTTTCAAAGAGTAATGGATACCGTGTTGCGAGAACTCCAGAATACTATTTGTCTAGATATCTCTATGATATAATAGTTTTTAGTACGTCATTGCAAGACCACATAGTCAACCTGGAAAGATATTTTACAAGAAAACGCGGATCTAATTTTAAGATACAAAAAAAAATTTGACAAATCTTACTTCTTGCTAAATATTTAAATGAATAAGTAATCTTATAATAGTAGATGCATTCTCTAGGTATGTTGAAGCCTACTTCTTGAGAGATGCTACAGCTATTAGTGTCGTACAAGCTTTATTAAAGAGTTTTACCCATCACGGAGTGCGTTTAACCATTGTAACAGATAATGATTCGGACTACTAGATTGCACAAAATTCGACATCATAAAACCTGTCCTAATACACCCAATGAAAATGGAATGGTAGAACGACTAAATTCTACACTGTTAGAACATTTGCTTATATTAGAATTAGAACTGCGAGGAGAATTAATTACTAATCTTATTACTTATGCTGTATTTGTATATAACAGCACAAACGATACATATAAAATAGTAGAAAACCAAGGTAAAATCGAGAAAATTATTAATTCTATTTTAGCTAGCAATGTTAGACAGGAAACAGATAGTATTAAATATGCTCATTTGGCACAGCTACTAGGAGACATATAGATAATTTGTCTAAAGAAATTGACAAATTGCAAAATTTATCAGCATTTATTAGAGCTAGAAGTACCCATAGTTCTATATTCAACTAACCTATGTTTAAGGACATGATGAATAGATTAGATATGTTAAATAGTAAGGATCAATTTCTAGATATCAGTTTTAGAGAATATTTTGACATAATTAGATTAGGATATTATTATAAGGGGAATAAAATAGCGATAGTTATGAAATTTCCGATACTTTATCCTACTAACTTTATCCTATATAAATTATGCCTGGCTCCTAATCATTGCAATAAGGTCCTGATTCCAACTTATCCTTTCATAGCGGTTCACGAATAAGATCTATTGTACATGGAGACAGAATGTCCGAAGTATAATAATAATAATAATCATTTATTAGCAGACATTGAAGTCCATAGAATTAGATAAGTGACAAAACATATTCATTAATTACAAATAAGCATAATAACAAAAAATAACATAATCGAAATACATTACAAATTACATAATAATGTCATAATGGAAACGAGTCACTGTTGGAATAATGTATTCCTTGTAAACATAAAAAAGTTACATGTATTTGGTCTCTGCTAAACGTAATCAGTGACAACGATGACATGCGTCAACTGTCACTTGGAAGTATTGCTAAAACTGTCAAAATGTTACTTCCTGTTAATTGTTCGCTCGCAACTATAATGTATGGCTTCCCGGGGGTGGAGAATAAATTCGAAAGAGTTACCTCGCCCCTGGGCATTCAGGGCAGGAAGGAACAGGGTTAGGTTTTAGTCAGTAAGAGTCTGACACGCCCTTCCGCTCCACCCTAGAGCGGAAGAAGTCATAGGATGATTTCTCAATCCCCAAAAAAAAAAAAAACTGTAATGTATGGCCGGTTTTGTCTTTTTACCTGAACGAAGTAAATCTGTTATAATCGTGCAATTAGTCTTGTTTTATTGCCCACAATCCAACAGGTTATGGGCCCAGCTTTAATGTTAATTGCAAAAATAGTTATTATTTCGGGAGATTAGCGACTATTAAATACGTCGTGTCTGTAACCGGCATTGTTAAAAGAAATGGCGATCAATAACATGGCTGCATCTTTTCCTATAGAAAAACTAACAGGAATACAAGATTACCACTATTGGAAATTCTCAATGCGCATGATATTGGTACATGAGGATTTATGGGAGTTTGTGGAATCGGCGGATGTAAAAGATGAAAAGAAAAACTTGAAAGCTTTGGCGAAAATAAGTCTAGCAGTACACACTACAGCATATCCACATGTAAGTAATGCAAAAACTGCATTCGAAGCTTGGAATAATTTACAACAAGCATTTGAAGACAAGGGATTATGCAGAAGACAATGCCATTTAAAAAGTCTTTTCAGTATGAAGCTAAGTGAATGTGAAAATATGGATATATATATCAAAAATCACGGGGTTTGTTCAGCAATTACATGACATAGGATCACCCTTCGAAGAGGATTTTGTTGCAGTAATTATGTTGAGTGGTTTGCCACCAGAATATGACCCATTGATAATGACTCTTGAAAAGAATAATATGAAACTCTCCAGTGAGATGGTGAAGTCGAAGTTGTTGCAGGAACATCAACGACGAAAGTGGTGACCCAGCAACAGCTTTAATGTCTAAGAAAATGGTTAAATGCTTCAAATGCAAGAAAACTGGGCATATTATGAAGAATTGCCCGCAAATGTATAACAAGAGCAAAGAAAAAACTGAATCAGATAAGGCGTTTTTAATAGCGCTTTCCTCGGTCATAGTTAACGACGAAATGTGGTGTATTGACTCTGGTGCTACAAATCAAATGTGTAATGAAAGAAGTGAATTTAGTGGTGATTACGTAACCTTGAAGCCCATTTTTTTTTTTTTTTTTTGGGGGTTGGGAAATCATCCTATGACTTCTTCCGCTCTAGGGTGGAGCGGAAGGGTGTGTCAGACTCTTACTGACTAAAACCCACCCCTGTTCCTCCCTGCCTCGAGTGCCCGGGGGCGAGGTAACTCTTTCGAATTTATCCTCCACCCCCGGGCAGGCATCGGCCCTGGCAGGCCCCTTCCCTTGACTGACAACTCTTTGAGGCGCGCGTGGAACACTACGTGCCGTCGACTCTCGGGCCTGGTGCTGATCGGGCGGCGAGTTACCCACTACTCGTCGTCCGCAGGCCCGGGTCTACGGTGGCCGGAGATCGTCTCGCGGCCCCTGGCGTCTCCCGCGGCGGTCGCGGCTGGGGGCGCTAGGGCGACTCGACTGTTGTTGAGTCACCTTGAAGCCCATTGAAGTGAATGTAGCCAATGGGGAAAAACTATCAGCTGTTGGTTTACGAAGTGTTCAAGTTATGTTGCGAAACTGTTTAAAGACTATAAGTGGTGTGTATTATGTGCCTAACCTGGCTGCAAACCTTTTGTCGGTAAGCGCTATGACAAAGAAAGGCTTTACAGTATCTTTTAATTCAACAGTTTGTAAAATAAAAGATGGTGGGAAGGTTATTGCTACTGCTAGTCATATAAACAGTGTATATCAACTAGATGTGTCAGAGGGTGCCATACAATGCTCTGCAGCTTTGGAAACTGTATCAACTTCTCAGGCTAATGATACTAGTTTTACAGTGAGCTCAATTGAAGAAACATCAATGATATCTTCAGACCTGGGAGCACATACTTCAGTAGGTAAGATATCCCAGGAAATTTGGCATCGAAGACTGGCTCATCTTAATTCAAGAAGCATGTATATCTTGAAAAAAGGAATGGTAAGTGGCATTGATTATGACAATAACAATTTTCAGTCTTGTATAACATGTGTTCAGGGTAAACAAACTAGAAAACCCTTTCCGCAGATGTCCCAAAGTAGGTCAAGGCCTGTGGGTAGATTACACTCAGAAATCGTACAGCGCTCTTCGCATTCAATATAATAATGCGTTTCGGGTGTTGATGGGGTTGTTCCGCTTCTGTAGCGCATCAGGGATGTTTGCTGAGGCGCGGATTGATTGCTTCTACGATACGATGCGAAAAAGATGCGCTTCCCTGGTGCGCCGGGTGCGGGACAGCCCCAACATTATTCTGCGGTGTGTCGCGAGCAGACTGGATTGTTTGTGTGTGAATCGCTGTTGCAAGCTTTCTACTTCGGTGTTGGGCTTGTAGCAGAGTTTCACTCACCTTTATATGTATAAGATTAAGTGTATAGATTAAGTTTACTAACATAGATTTTAAGGAATATTGTTACTAACAAATTGAGTCTATGTTAGTTTGATAAATAAATATTAATTAATTAAATGAAATACTCGGGCTAGTTCATTCTGACCTGAGTGGCTCTATGCCGAAAGTTTCTTTTGGAGGTTCAAAATATTTTTTGACCTTTACGGATGATTATTCCCGAAAGACCTTTGTTTATTTTCTAAAAGCTAAAAGTGAAGTATTTAATTATTTTAAAATATTTAAAGCACTAGTAGAAAATCAAACAGGTAGGAAAATAAAAATACTTACAACTGATAATGGTTGTGAGTATATAAATAATCAATTTCAGGAATATCTAAAAGAATATGGAATATTAAATCAAACAACAATTCCGTACTCCCCGGCACAGAATGGAGTTAGTGAACGCGCTAACCGGACAATAGTTGAAAAGGCCCGATGTATGCTACAGGATGCGGGACTAGATGACCGTTTCTGGGCAGAAGCAGTGCAGACTGCAGTTTATATTAAGAACAGAACACCAACAAAAGCAGTGATGGGTTCAACGCCTCAAGAGAGATGGACTGAAAGAAAGGTAGATATAAGTCATTTTAGAGTGTTTGGATGTTTAGCCTATGCTTTAACACAAAATAGGAAGAAATTTGATTCTAAATGTAAAAAGTATATATTTGTGGGTTACTGTGAAGACAGTAAAGGATACAACTAATAGATCCAGAATGTCCTACTGTCTGTATAAAGGCCAGAAATGTCTCATTTTTTAAAGATCAATTTATTTCAAAAAACAAACATACAAATGATGTATCAAATTGTCCCTGATAGTCAAGTATATCAGCAACAAAACTCTGAAGAAGAATCAGCTGATGGAAATGAGTCTGTTCCTGATTTTACTGGTGAGAATCATAATAAGCCAAATAAGCAAAGGCAAGAAATAATTTTTATAGATTCAGATAGGGAAGAATCTTCAATGTCTAGTTCTGGTGAATGTTTAGATGTTAGTTACATACCAGGGACATCAACACTGGAAAATGAGGACACTGATGCTTCATTTTTTGAAAGCATGGATGATTCTGTAGAAAATGCAAATGTGGCATTTTACTGCAGTAATGATGAACCAATGACAGACCAAGAGGCACTGAGAGGTGAAAATGCAGCTCAATGGCAAGCTGCAATGCAAGATGTGTATGGCTCTTTTGTGAAAAACAATTGTTGGACATTAGTTGATTTAAAACAGGGGCAAAAACCTGTGAAATCCAAATGGGTATTTAAAATTAAACGAGGTTTAAATGGAAATATTCTAAAATACCAAGCTCGATTAGTTGCAAAGGGATTCACTCAAAAGTATGGCATTGATTTTCAGGAAACTTTTGCTCCGGTGGTCCGTCATTATTATTTGCTATAGCTGCAATTAAAGATTTAGATATTGATCAGCTAGATATCACTACAGCCTTTTTAAATGGGGATCTTTTGATGAGGTGGTAATGGAACAGCCGGAAGGATTTATTCAAAAAGGAAAAGAAGAAAAGGTTTATAAACTAAATAAATCCATCTATGGTTTAAAACAGGCTGCTAAATGCTGGTATGACAAAATGAGTTATGTCCTTACACAAAAAATGCAGTTTCAAAAATCATCTGTTGAGAATTAGTTATTTTTAATAGACTATAACTACAATACATATTATACTAAACTAATAAATAACTTAATAAATAAAATATGTACAAGAGGCATAAAAAATCTGTTGAGCCATGTGTATATTTCAAATCAAAACAGGGACGTTCAACAATAATAGCTTTATATGTTGATGACATACTTTTATGTACATCTTCTAATGAAGATAAGGCAGAAGTAAAAGGATATTTAATGGAGAAATTTGAAATGAAGGATTTGGGTTCAGTTCATGAATTTTTAGGACTGAGAGTGAAGAGAGAAATAGGAAAAATTACACTTGATCAATCTAACTATATAACCAATATTCTGAATAGATTCAAGATGGAAGATTGCAAACCAGTTAAAACACCAATGGAAGTTGGTCTCAAACTTACTAAAGGTGATTCAGAAAGCTGTGGATATCGGAATCTGATAGGATGCCTAATGTATGTTGCTGTATGCACTCGTCCAGACATCGCACATGCGGTAAGTTTTTTGAGTCAATTCAACAATAGTAGTTCAACAGTAATGTCCATTGGAAAGCTGCTAAGCGGATATTAAAATATCTAAAAGGTAAGATTAATTATAGCTTATTTTATGAGAAAACTGCTGTGGAGGTATGCGGATACGCTGACGCCGATTGGGGTTCGTGTCCAATGGATCGTAAGTCTTATACCGGATTTTTATTTAAAATAGGTAATTCAGTTGTCAGCTGGGAAAGTCGTAAATAAAAAACCGTTGCACTGTCCAGCACAGAGGCAGAGTATATGGCACTCTCTGATGCATGTAAAGAAGGTCTGTTTATACGGAGTTTACTAAAATAATTTTTGAATTCAGATTGTGAAACAAGCCTATTTAATGATAATCAATCCGCACAGCGTTTAAGCGAAAATTCAATGTTCCATTCAAGGACTAAACATATTGATGTCAGGCATCACTTTATCAGAGATATAGTGCTTAAGAATTGAATAAAGATAAAATATCTCCCTACAGATAAAATGGTTGCTGACATGCTTACAAAACCTTTGACACATGAAAAATTAGTGAAGTTTTTGTGTCAATTAAATTTGAATACTTAGTTATTATTTTATATCTACATATAATGTAACGTTTTTAGTTTAAGGGCTAGTGTTGGAATAATGTATTCCTTGTAAACATAAAAAGGTTACATGTATTTGGTCTCTGCTAAACGTAATCAGTGACAGCGTTGACATGCGTCAACTGTCACTTGGAAGTATTGCTAAAACTGTCAAAATGTTACTTCCTGTTAATTGTTCGCTCGCAACTATAATTTATGGCTTCCCGGGAGTGGAGGATAAATTCGAAAGAGTTACCTCGCCCCTGGGCATTCAGGGCAGGAAGGAACAGGGTTGGGTTTTAGTCAGTAAGAGTCTGACACGCCCTTCCGCTCCACCCTAGAGCGGAAGAAGTCATAGGATGATTTCCCACTCCCCAAAAAAAAACTATAATGTATGGCCGGTTTTGTCTTTTTACCTGAACGAAGTAAATCTGTTATAATCGTGCAATTAGTCTTGTTTTATTGCCCACAATCCAACAAGTTATGGGCCCAGCTAATATTAATTACAAAAATAGTTATTATTTCGGGAGATTAGCGACTATTAAATACGTCGTGTCTGTAACCGGCATTGTTAAAAGAAATGGCGATCAATAACATGGCTGCATCTTTTCCTATTGAAAAACTAACAGGAATACAAGATTACCGCTATTGGAAATTCTCAATGCGCATGATAATGTATGGCCGGTTTTGTCTTTTTACCTGAACGAAGTAAGTCTGTTATAATCATGCAATTAGTCTTGTTTTATTGCCGACAATCCAACAGTCACAAATAACATAAAAATAATACAATACACACACATATAAATCACAAATAGGAATAAAAATAAAATACTAGGAATAGAATAAAATGCACACACAGCTATCTAGGGCCGATCTGTGTGTGCAGTCTCACCCATCGACCAAGCATTGGGCAGTCCCACCGGTCACTCAATGCTCTCAACATGCCGTGTGTGCTGATATCTGCTCTGTGCCGGAGAGAAGCGCATCGTTTACGTATAATGGCATAAAAATCATCCACTCTCGCATCGGCAAACATACCCGAAGCGCTACATAACAATACCTCGGCAGCCCCACAAGCATCCTGAAAGCATTGTTATACTGTACACGCAGGGCGCTGTATGCCTTCTGCGTATACTTGACCCAAAGGCTGCAGGTGTAAAAAGTCTGACAGTAGGCTCGAAAAAGCGTCATTTTAACGTCGTAAGAACACCGTGCATAC
Organism: Polia nebulosa; assembly: GCA_951329385.1. Lineage (NCBI taxonomy): Eukaryota > Metazoa > Arthropoda > Insecta > Lepidoptera > Noctuidae > Polia > Polia nebulosa. Next base: position 26,175,436 of record OX589600.1, on the reverse strand, counting down.
CTACGGGTCAGCATATTACTTCGAACAGACAGCGCCCTACGCTCTCTCTCAATATAATAATAATAATAGCCACGGTCACCTTCGTGAGGATAATTTAAGTCACCACCATGGGAAACCATGACGAGCATAAGCGTAAGCTGCGGACGGACCGACAGACGGACGTGGCGAAACTTATTGATTGAAACATGGTTCCTTGTGACTACGGAACCTTAAAAATGCCAGAATCCTGAAAGAGCCATAATTGGCATAGTTGTTTAGGGTTCCGTACCCAAAGGGTAAGCAACGGGACCCTGTTACTATGCCTTCGCTATCCGTCCGTCTGTCAGCAGGCTGTATCTCACAATCCGATTTTATTTTATTTGTTCTTTCTTTTATGATTTTTAATTATATTTATTATTTGTTATTATAGCTGCAACAGAGATACTCGTACATACTCTGGCAATATTTCAACTGTGTAACTTTTACGGATCGTGAGAAATCCCGCTAACACACAGACGGACAACGGAGTTTTTTTTGTGCTCTATAATAAAATAAAAATAAATTAAAAATTAAGGGGGGCTCTCGATTTCAACTGTCTACCTATTACGGATCATGAGATACAAACCAAAAACAAAAAAACACGTTTCTAGAAACGTGTTTCTTGTTTGTTTTTTTTCAGTCCATGGTACTCTTCGTGTGCGAATCCAATCTCCGATCTCGCACTTGGCTGGTTTTTTTCTGTGTACTTATATTATTTGGATAGTGGTCATTAAATATCAGTAACGTTATTTTTAATGGTCTCTTTACATTTAACACATCAACTACCTTTTTTTAGTGTCCTATCTACATAAATATGTAAATATATCTTCTTCTTCGTGTCGCTGGCACGACAGTGTACCTACCATGTTTTACTGGCCCAAAACTTTGCTGTTTTTACGGCGTCGTAAATACTATGTAGTGCTCATTTGTGTTCACACAATCCTAAGTATATCTTTTTCTTCGTGTCGCTGGCATGACAGTGTACCTACTATATTTTGCTGGCCCAAAACTTTGCTATTTCGAAGGCGTCGTAAATGTTATGTAGAGGTTATTTCTGTTCACACAATCCTAATGAAATGTAGTCTATAAGAGTAAAAGCATTAATCGAAAGAAAAAGTTATTATTTGACGTTTTCGGTAAACAACATGCTTGGCAATGACATTCAGTCAATGCTTTTGCTATTAAAACTCAGAATAACTTCAAACATGAAAAAAAAACAAACATTAGATTTAGTGTCATTTTGTGGCATGATCATGCCCATTTTAGTCGTAGTCGTCTTAAATTATGTCATCAATATGTCACAAACGAAAAAAAGTATAAGTTTTAATCTGAAAATTCAGGAGTTTCACAGATTGTAGCCCGACACCTAAAAATTGCTAGATCTATCTATAAAGTAGCGAAGTTGCAACCGTGGCGTGCCGTCTCGTCACCTCTTCAATGTTTAGGGAATGGTGCAAAACGGATAGAAGCGGTGTGCCGATGGCGGGCCAGAAGTGGGCCACGCCCGCGCCCGTTCTGTCTGGCCTGTGCCATTTAAACGTACACCACCTTTGCCGTATTGAAATCGGCTAAAAAAAACACATTGGATTTTTTTTCTCACTGCCCTATGAATAGACCGACATTGTGCGTATTATGATTGATTTTATAATATTCTGATAATGGCTGAGCAATACCAATATTCCTAATGAATTGTTCGTGACATTTTCAATTACATCAACTTCTAGTTATCGTGTTTTTGTACGGCAAAACCAACTTCAATCGATGAATTCAATCGCTTACTTGTGTTTGTACATTTTACATGACATGAAGTCTATAAGACATAATAAACCTGTAAACAAAAGAAAATGTTGTCGTGTTACGTTTCCATTAAACGATATGGTTGATAAAGATGTTCAGTGTATGCTTCTTCCTTTGAACTTAATGCAAAACATTTTATTCTGTCCCAAGTATCGTATTCAAGATAACTTCATATATTCCAACAGCCTAACATCCAATTTAGTGTCATTATGTGGCATGATCATGTTTATTTCAATATATTTTTACCACGTATACATGCTTCATTACCCGTACTCATATTTCGACTTGTTCTGGCACTGCACTGGATTCATCATTAATTATATCGTCTGTGTATCGCAAACGAAAAGAAATATTTTATTTGTTTTGAAAATTCAAGACGTTCACAGATTTCTTAACAATAATACCAAATTCAAGCACTTCATCATTTGGAATTGGATCAGTGTTATCTTAATATTTGGGTTTAACATCGCCGTTGTCACAAATAATATTGGAGTCGAAATTTCTGTAAACGATTTTCTATGTGGTTTATCAATCGTATGTTTTGACATAAACATTGTTTATGCTACCAGACTTCTGAAACTTTTAGGCAAAAAAGTCATTTTATGGAACATGACAGCGCAACGTTTGCAACAAATGGATCCCAGTGATATTGAAACTTATTGCAGCAACATGTTTCAAGCTTATGTAAATATTTTGGAGTGTTATGACAGCTTCCGAACATCATTTGAGCATATGGTACGTAGACTTTTTCCCATGATAATTCAGTGAAGTCAATAATACCGTAAAAGTTATAGCATTTTTAAATGTCACCTTGGAAGATCATCGAATCAAATCATTGTCAATATGTTTTTTGATCAGGGAATAACATTATCAAGTTACTAGTGTAGGAGGTTGAGGAGTTTTGGCGTACGCTTTATAGCGAGAGGTCTTGCAAGGTGTTGATCTAGACTTATGCAGTGTTATAAGTGAAACGCAGGCATAGCCCTGGATAAGTTATATTTTCTGCTAACACTAAATTCTTTCCTCTTCAGAGGGCTTTTCTGGAGTTCCTCGCTAAACAAAATTTTATACTAGCTTTTTAAACGAATTCCTTAATTGAATCACTCTTCAAAAGTTGAACACTCTAACCGGCCAGTCGATGTCGGGATGGTATTTTCATCACCATCATCAACACTGCAGTAGCATGTTACTAGTACTAATGAAACATATTTTTATTGCACTGACCCAAATGCGAAGATTACATTTTCCAATTTGCAGAGCGTTATGTGAGCTAGCGTCCCAAATTTTGATCGCGTAAAAGCAGTTAGACATTTAGCTATCCAATCTAGTGCAATCGTATATGCTCTGCCACGCTTGATCATCTCTAGATAATGTAATGGCCGCTTGAGTTGAAGCAAACATTTTTATTCTTCCACTTTCACGTTCAACCGTCACGCTATCAATTACCTCCTTTTCTTTTTTCCGTTGGTCAGAGAATGTAAATCACCGGGAAAGGAAGGCTATGTGGGAGACCGTCGCGCAGTAGTGGGACACAGTAGTTGAGAAAAAAATTAACGTAATCAAATTCTTTTCAGATTGTTTATCATGCCGCGGAGTTCTTTATTCGCGTTTTAATGAAATTATATTTGTCTCTTTTGATTGTAAAATTAACATTTGGAATTGCAACACTAATAAGTAACGTTGCCTATGTGAGTATTTCTTTAGTTAATGCGAGTAGAATGACGATTACGTTTTAGCAATATACGAGTAAGTTTTGCATTTAATCTAGTGTCTCCATGTTTTTCATTAAGTTCTTCAAGTTAACTTCTGACTTATCTATCAATGTCTACGATGATTCCTATTCTTAGTTATAATCCCTCAAAATCTAGGCATCTCAGAATTTCATGTCAAAGACGGTCAAATTTAAAATTGAATATGGTAGACAATTTTTATCGAAGAATTAGGTTCTTAAAATACGGAAACCTCTATATCTTTGTTTTTACAGGTTATAGTATGGTTTTACATTATGTTTCTTGACTTAACGGTGATGAAGAGTTTGTTAGTTGATATTTATTTGAGTTTGGGTTGTGAAGAGTTTTACATTGCAATGAATGAAGTTCAGACCTCATGCGCGCTTATTCTGAAATCAAATTGTACAGGTACCTAATTATGTCATACAACATTTATTGGTTCTAAAAAAATATATTTCTGTTGTCTAGTAAAACACTTGACTTTCACTTAACTTTTCATAGTTACTATCAGTTACTCATTTAAATTTTCAGATGCTGAGAGAAAGTTCTGCAGGAATATTCAACGCTTACATCGTGCGTCATTCGACAAGTTAAATGTTTGTAGAATGTTCTATATTGATGCTACTTTTACGTTTAACATGATGGCTCTACTAAGTCACTTTACTCTGTTACTGCTACAGTTCTCGCTTTTATAATCCTGACTGTTAAATTATTGTAGTAACAGTTGTTTATTGCTTTTAAGATTTTTATTTGAAATTAAATATGACATTATAGTATAATTAGAAATTAATTAAACGAGCTAACATATTAAAGAAATCTTGATTTTAATTTTATTAACAGTGTTCTGTAACATAATTTTGTATAACACAGATAATATTTAATCTCACACTAATTGACAATACGTTAGTCATTCGCCACGCCTTTCTTCCGACGATTGGCAACCCTAAACGTACATGGTTTAGAGAACCCACGATATATAGAAATACGCTGTTTCGTAATTAGCATTTCGGCATACTTACTGAATAAGTTTTTCTTGTAAGGCTAGCGGAAAATTATTGCAGCTTGGCGTTAGTTAGCCAGTGGCGGCTGGGTAATTATTATTAGTCTCCGAACCAACGATAATCGAACTGTGTGTTATCATAGTTACATCAATTAATATTTTATGTAAAATTGGGCTGATTTTTCAATGTTATGGAAACATTTTATTTATTTATTTAAAACTTTATGTACATTTAATAGTGGAACATAGGCAGATTTAATGCAACAAGCCATTCTCTAAGTCAAGCTTTGGGTTAAAAACCAGTAAGAGTGAGTCGCACAAGGAGGATTTTGCACATTCCTTTTTTTTTGGGGTTAAGAAATCATTTGAGTCATCCGAGCGGGAGAAGTCGTATTCTCCCACTCTAGGTGGAGTGGGAGGGCGTGTCAGACTTTTACTGACTAAAACCCACCCCTGTTCCTTCCTTGCCTGAATGCCCAGGGGCGCGATAACTCTGTTACGAATTTATCCGTGACCCCTTAGCGCATGCAGTGACGAGGCCCATCATGGCCGATACCTGCATAGGTATCGGCCATGATGGGCCTCGTCACTGCTGTCTGACAACTCTTTGAAGTCGATAGTCGAGGAGGCAAAACTCTCACAGGTGCGCGAGAACTTTTGCCTCCAGATCCCATGTTTACAGTCCGGCAAGGAGGCTCGACACCTCACCGAAGACCGTGTGGTATCCTTGGTCTAGCCGAATGGCCATGACCCTTTGGGACGCGTTCAACTGGTGACCTGGTCACCACCTCAAGGAACGCGCGCATACCGGTGCCCTGTGAAGGGCCATGGATCACACGATCCCAGCGTAGAGCCTCCGGTAGGAGGCGTTTGGCCCCCAAATTGAGCAGGAGCCACTTCAAGGCAACCCCGGCCCGCTCCAGTTTGAAACCAAACGTAGAAAGTGCTCCATGAAGTTTTATTGGCTGTCGAGCACGAGTCCCAGGTACTTCATAGGCCCCTTGACGCTGATCTGCACAATCCTACCGTTATCTGGGTACCCGACGTTGGTGCGTTCCGAGGACCATGAAAACACATGGCCTCGGACTTGTGTAGGGCCACCACGAGTTCCAGTTGCCGGATCCTCTCAATGACTGTCGCAACCCCGTGTGTCATCAGTTGATGTCATCAGTTGGTGTGATCAGTTGAACTCACCGCAAAATGCTCTCTAAACATTTCAGCAATGCCCTCACTGTCACTCACACCTCCCACGCTCACAGGAATGCAAGGCTTAGGATTTAACTTGTTTGTTGCCTTCCAAAAATCACCGAAGTTCTTTGAACAACGATGGTTAGCAATAATATCCATTTTAATTTGTTCACTGTTGTCTTGACACCATTTCAATTTTATTTTAAATATTTTTCTACTTTCACACACCAATGCCTGCCTGGGTTTGTGGATAAGTTTAAAATAAAGTGGCCGCGGCCCTTGGCACTCAGGCAACTGAAGGAACAGTGGTGGGTTTTAGTCAGTAACAGTCTGACATGCTCGCCCGCTCCACCAATAGCGTGAGGAGTCATTGGATGATTTCCCATTCCCACAAAAAAAAAAAACATTGGTCCAATAGTAAAAGTTGTTCATAATGATGATTATAATATTGTCATTGTGTTGGTTTGTTTTAGTACAGTCATCTCCACCTTATAGTTACGATAAATAAAGTTTAAAATTCTGTATTCAAAATTATTATTATTTTAAGCCATAGGTTTTTACAATATAGATAATTATTATAACTGATGCTCAGAGAAAGTTGTGCAAGAATATTTACCGCCTCAGCGAGCATCATTCGACAAGTTGAACGTCAGCAGAATGTAATTATATGTGAGCCGTTGTCGAGAGATTGTCTGAATGTTTTGACATTTTAGGGACATTTAAGGTTATCCTCCAAAAAGAGTTACCAGATGTATTGTAACATTGTTTTTATAATAGTGTTCGATCATAACTAATATGCTTAATGGATTTTCATTTTAGTATATTGAAGGTCATCCTTCTCTTATTCGTCATTTCTATTTAGTGAAGCAATATGTACTTAATTACTCAGTTCTGATCACATAGTCATAGCATAATGAAGTTTTTGAAAGGAAAAAACCATTTTAACAAAATAAAAACTTTTCATGTGGCTGTTTCGTCAGATAACTTAGTGGACAAAGATGTTGAGTTGATGCTTCAGCCTCTAAACTTTTTGCAAACCTTTTTTTTCTGTCCCAAATACCGTGTCAAGAATAACCGCATATATCCAAACAGCTTTTTTACAAAATTAGTGTCATTGTGTGTTATGATAATATTGTCAATTACTTTATATATTCATCGTATTTATGAGACGCACGTCAATAAAAATATAAGAAAATATGTAAATATAGAGTATATTAACTCTTATATTGACTTGTTTTTATACTCCATTGGAATTGTCATAAATTATATAATCAATGTGTGGCAAACAAAACAAAATATATCTTTTGTCTTGAAAATTCAAGATATTCACAGGTTTCTTAGCGAAAAAACTTTTGTCAGGAACTTCATCATTTGGAATTGGATCGGTTTCGTCGGATTTTTTGGTAGTTTAATTCCTGCATACACCTATTTTATCTTTAAATTAGAGCTCTCCATAACTAAGTTCTTCTATGGGTTTTCTGTCGTATGTTTTGATTTAAACATTGCTTACGCTATCAGACTTTTAAAGATGTTAGGCCATAAAGTTGATTTATGGAACATTCAAGCTCAACGTTTGCTACAGATTGATCACAGCGACATTGAAAGTTACTCTAGAAAAATGTTTACAGCTTACGTTCATATTTTGGAGTGTTATGAGATCTACAAGAACTCATTCCAGCATATGGTATGTCTGATTAGCTAACAAGACAATATCTAAATGTTTCGTGATCTGTTTATAATAAAGTGCATTCATTTTACAGGTGGTGTTTCAAAGTGTTGAATTTATTATGCATGCCCTATTTAGGTTGCAAACTTCAATAGTATTATTAAAATTAGCTACACATGCATTGGCACCCGATAGTTTGAATGTGAGTGTATATCTTACTGTACCATTTTTTTGTAATTATCTACTTGATACAATATAATTATGCCATGTGTTTTTCGCACAAGTATACGTCTTTACTACACGTTATTATCTTTATTGCAGTTTGTGGCACAGTCATCTTTAATTCTCTTGTACATGATGGTGATTAAGAGTTTGATGTACAACATTATTTTGAGCTTGTACTCTGAAAGGTTCTACGTAGCGATGAATGATGTCCAAACTTCATGCACGTTTATTTTGAGGATCGATTGTACAGGTAATTTTATCAATAAGTTTATTTTGTTATTGAGCTCTTAAGTGCTGCAAAAGTAGTATTCTTTGGTCGTGTTCCAATATACTTTTGCTCATTCAAACCTTACTTTTGCACCGGACATCGTCTATAGTTATAGATAATATTAATTAGGGAGTGCCTCCACTTGACAGCGTTGTGTCCCGAATTAGCTGCCAGAGCTGTTAGCTTAATTGGCTCCTGGCGCTCACTTTTGAAAGAAGCGGCAAATGGGATTGACAATTTGATATACGGCGGGCGCTTCAATTGACATATAAATTTGATGTCAAAATGTCACCGGATTCTTTGGAGAAACCAGATAGAGAGCGTCGCATGCCGCATTTCCTAAAACTAATTTTACTGCAGAAATCCACGTTTTACAAGCTTTCATTTAGTTTCACCTGTCCTGTTGTCTGTCGGTCTGTAATCAAATCTGGCAAGCTAAATTAGACCCACTTTCTGATGTCCGATTGGATTAAAATTTAGTGTACTTATGTACCTTTGGTGACAAAACTATGATAAGATAAGATAATTTTATTTGTTCAAACACGCTAACACAAAAAAAAATTGGTATGTCAGTTGTGTTAAAGTATTTTAAATAAGTCGTCATGCTTGCCTTATACAATGGCATACAAACGTTTTTTTTTTTTTAATTAAGTACCCTTTACAATATTATACAGCTAATAAAATTATGTAAATAATCATATAAACTCAAATTGTAACGCGCACCGTTTCCGAACGTCTCAAAATGCATCAAATATGACGCCACGCCGTTAAGTTGGCAGTATGTACGCCGCCAGGACGCCAACCGAACAACCGCGTCCTGCCACCCGCGCCATATACCTCCCTAGCCCCTTTTCACCCGAGCAAGACAGTAAGACACGTGTGCGCCTGACCGCTTCCCGAATCTTTTGTTGTATCGTTATTTCTTAACTTTCACCCTTGTAAACTGTGATAAACTGTGTCATTGACAAATATACCATTTTTTTAAAACGAGTGTGCGAACTTTAATGTAATAACCCACCCTTACAAGTGGCTGCCCAATGTGCCGCGAGTGGTAAAAAAAGTGCTCGTTAGAACTCTTGAATACTCTCGTATTAATCTGCGTTATTCGCGTGTGTTCCCCATCACCATGCCGCGGACACGTGGGGATCGGGCAACAGCGCTCTCAGGCGATGAGGCCGAGATCGACGGCGACAATGAAAACGTGGCAAGTTTTTCATCAGGACAAGTGGCAGCCATGATGGCCGCCATGCAGCAATCCCAAACGGAAGCGTTCGAGCGCCTGTTCGTGAAAGTTATTAGTCGCCAATCGCCATCCCCAGTTCCAAACTCTGCGTCTGCATCACCAGTCGTCGCCAGCGGCACCTTCACGCACTGCACCGCCCGGTTCGGCGGTGACGCCGACGAATCTGTGGATGCCTTCATAGACGCCATTCAGAGCTACAAGGACTGCGCTAATGTCTCGGAGGAAAATGCCCTCAAGGGCCTCTCAATGGTGCTCACGAATAACGCCGCAATTTGGTACGAGGGAGTGAAGAAGGAGATTCATACATGGGATGATGTCGTAGAATTATTAATCAACACCGACGGTGATAAAAGACCCCCGCACCGTATAAAAAAAAAAAAAAAAAAAACCGTATTTATATTGAATTGTTTGAACAAAGACAAGGCGATCAAAATACGGACGTGTTCGTCGCTAAATGCTGAGCATTACTATCAAGAATTCCCGCTAAAGAAATATTCGATAAAGCGCAAGTCGACATGGTGTACGGCCTACTTGACGCACGGATACGAAAACACCTGAGGAGGGAAGACTTCACGAACTTCTCGGGCATGCTTCGCCTCGCCCGTTCCATCGATATCGAAGTTTCCGAAACGCGTACTCAGACGCAGCCGCAGCCCGGCCCGCCATCCAGCGGCCGCTACGCCAAGTCGACGAGCGCCGGCGCCGCCGGCCCCGCCAGCCGCAACAACGGCAGCACGGCGCGGGCATCTGCGCCGCAGCAGCGCCGCTTCACTGCGCCAGCGACGTCGAGCGTGGGCAACGCAGCACCAACAGCGTCGTCGAATCAACATGCGTCGAATGCGAAACCAAGATGTGTGTATTGTAAGCAATATGGACACGTGCGGGACGAGTGTAATAAATTAATTAATAAGAGCGGTAGTAATGATAGGTCTCTAAATTGTTATGGTTTCGGAGCGAACGGAGTAATGAGGTCGCAATGTGCTAAATGTAACAATAACTTGTCATTTTCATCTGTTACGACCGAAACTTATTCGTCAGATTTGGTAAGTGAATACAAACCCATCATTCCTCCTACATTCTCAGTTAACACTGCAAGTCATGATATTGCCCGTAGATGTTGTAATAGTGTTTGTTTAAATAAACAAAAACGCGATGCGCGTTCTAGTAGTTATCGTAGATCGCGGTGTTTACAATCGCAACCATGCGAATGCATTAATAATAATAATTTATGTTGCGATCGTCGAACTCATATTAGTTCATGTAAGTCAGGTTCTTTTGTCAACTTACCTGATAGGGGAGATGTGCCTGTTACCGTTAATTATGATAGTCACTCACCTGTTTGGGTAAACTCACCTGTTATCGTCTCGACTCGGGGATTGTGCTGTTCAAACGTAGACCAGGTTGACACGCCTTCAGTAGTTTCTTCATTTTGCGCCGACACTACGGCGACTACTACCGGGGTTATCGTCTCGACTCGGGGATTGTGCTGTTCAAACGTAGACCAGGTTGACACGCCTTCAGTAGTTTCTTCATTTTGCGCCGACACTACGGCGACTACTACCGGGGTTATCGTCTCGACTCGGGGATTGTGCTGTTCAAACGTAGACCAGGTTGACACGCCTTCAGTAGTTTCTTCATTTTGCGCCGACACTACGGCGACTACTACCGGGGTTATCGTCTCGACTCGGGGATTGTGCTGTTCAAACGTAGACCAGGTTGACACGCCTTCAGTAGTTTCTTCATTTTGCGCCGACACTACGGCGACTACTACCGGGGGTTGGAATTTATAAAGTTTGCACAGATATTGTGACAATCATCAAATTATAAGAGAACTACCTATTGCCCAACATGCGATGACTTCACCTTCTCCACATCGATAACCGAGCGGATAGTGATTAGTTTTTTTTCCTGGACACTTTTACGCACTAATATATTTCCGTGTTTACACCATATAAAATTGAAAATGTCTTTAAGTTCTTCTTTAGTTTTCCATAACAGGTAAACCGTGGAAGGTGTTAGACACTCTCGAAGGTATACTTTATCAGACCCGTCTAGTCCCATGCTAGCAGCAGATAGGGGCGAGTTTTTGGCAGCATTTATCCATAGGTCTCTGTTTTCCTCACACAGTATCACAGTAATAGGGGTTTGGTCTTTCTTTTTGGTCATTTTTGAGGGCTTTTTTATTTTTCTTTAAGCATTCACGATGTCATCCGGGTTTTGTGATAATACTACAGCAACTTTCTCAGCGATTTCTTTAGGATTGTCTCCATCCGTTGGGTTGATGCCACAAATTTCCAGATGGTTGCATAGTTGTGCTTGATCTATTTGATTAACTTTAATTTCCAATACCTCATATTTTATATTTGTGTTTTTGACGTGATTTTGTAAATCGGTGCAACGGTTTTCCTATTCTTTCATTGACTTTTCGTATTTTTGAATCTTGACCTCGTACTCGTCAATTTTATCGGAGTAGAACTGCAGGGTGCGTTGTAATTCTTCTTTGATAACTTATTTCACTTCCCTGTGCAGGTCTCGCAGCGATTGCTGAGTCACGTTGTTTCCAGCCTAGATTCCGGAGTGTGTGGTGGCTGACTCTGTATTTTCATTTTCATCTCCATCAGATCCGGAATGATACACGAGAGTCTTTTTGACTTACCGCCTTACTTGCATTGCCAGTCCACTGAATCAGTATCGTGTAAAACACTCAGTTGGTCAGGTGTTATCGACGCACAGGATCCATGAAGCCATTTACTACATTTACCACACTGCAGTCCAGGAGACTTTTTGGTTATCAATTTTAACCAATGTTAATGAAGAATAGATTCAAATGACAGTTTGCAATCTCAGCGTATGCGACTGTTCTCGATCGTCACGCGCGAGCGAATGAACTGTGATGTACAGTGCTGAGGAGAACTGATATGTACAGTGGGTTTTATTTTTTTCTCGTCTATCCTATATTGTTGGGCATCGTTGGATAAATATTTTAAAATCACTGCGGGGTTGTACAGTTATTGCCCGATTAAGTAATTCGATTTCAAAATATTAAATTTTATAGTAATATTTTTGTTGGTATAGAGCGTTGCCCCTCTACTAAAACATAACTGTTGGCTTGAAAAATCTGAAAAAAGATCCTGATGGTAGTGTATATAACGAACTTTGAAGGCAACTATCACGTCTTAGTTAGCTCTGTTAGTGAATAATAGTCGTCCATTCTTATTTCTCATTCATCTTATAAAATGTATCTGCTTGGTAAACTTCCATACAAAAAACAAAACCCTTAGAAAAAAAAAAATTGAAGTTGTTACATGTTGCATTTAAAATTTTGGATTGTTAGAACCTTTTTTAATTTAAACGTGACTGTCCGTTAAACCGTGAACACAATTAACATGTTCATAGTAATAAACATAAAGCCCCCTTCTGAGTCCGCATGTTATAACGTGTGACTACGGAACACTGCGCGTGTCCCGACACGCACTTGGCTAATTCTTTCACTATTGATGGGCACGCGCTTGACCATTGTCTCACCTGATTGTATGCGATGTAGTGGTGGAAGATTGAGAACACTTGTCTAGAAGTAACCTATTCACTATTGGCTTAAACTTGACTGCAGGGTTTAAAGGAAACTAACAAGGGGATCCCTTCGAATCTAATCTGTCCGTGTCGGGGTACTCTAAGCTCGCTTCGCTCGCTCTTGGACTAAACTGTTCAAGAGTTGTACAAACAACGTTGTAAATAAGGTAAACTGACGGAGCTGGCGGCAACAGTGTACTGCTGGTTCCCAACGGTATTACTTTGGGTGTCCCGGCGCCGTCTGCGCAGGCACTTTCTATTAATTAATGAGTAACACATAATGATTGATTCAATTTTTGTATCTTCAATTTTAAATAAGTTTGTTAATATTTCAGATGCTGAGAGAAAAATGTGCAAAAATATAAAACGCCTACATCGAGCCACGTTCCACAAACTGAAAGTCTGTGAAATGTTTCACATTGATGCTACTTTTCCTCTGAAAATTATGGCATTAGTAACTCACTATACTATCATAATTCTTCAGTTCGCATTTTTATAGACGTTAGGTTTTGGTATATTTTGGATGTTTGGATGATGAGTAAAGTATTCACATAATCTCATGTCGAACATTATTGCAGAGGAAGGAACCTGAGGGTGACAATTTTATCAATGATATAGATTGTCAAACAGTTCAAAATGTATGGCACCGACACTCGCTACCGAAATGTTACTTATTCAACCCCAAACATTAAAAACTCTGGACAATCGTTAACGTTAGTCATGGGCCTGGCCCTGAGCCTGCAGTCTCGACATTGATAGCGATCGCTATGTCCTAACGATCGGTCGCTACGTCGGAAAAATATTTTTTTTCTGGAAATACAAGTATATACAGAGACGGCGTAAATTTTAACTTGCAAGCACTATTTTTCATGAAAACTTATAAACTGATCTGCTGGTCTCTGTACATATTTCAAGAAAAGCAATTATTATTCTGACATAGCGACCAATCGCTACGTCCTAACGATCGGTCGATTGTTTACATTGTCGACAAGCCCATGACTCGTGATATATTGCTCACACATGCGTAACAGTCGTTGCGGGTAGGTTGGAAGAGGGAATATCTAACACGGCCGTTCCTGATAGCGTGACGTCCTCGACCGCTACTTCATTCCCATCAGATTCATCTGTCACAACCTGGCCATCATCATTATTTTGACCATTATCACTATCTAAAAATACATAAGAGTACATGAGTAATTAAATAACATGACCACTATGGTTTGAAGCTTATTCAGCCTGAAGTAGTTTCATAAGTAAGGATTCACGATTTTCTCCAGTGTTCCAGGCGCAAGCGTGCACTCAAGCGCCAGCAACAAGGACCATCAATAGTGATTTTTAAAGTTGAAACAGCTTCAAACCCAAGACATTCAGTGCATTGCTAATGATAGAATCCGGATTTCCATCACTCGCAATACATTGTTATCGACAGAGGCCCAAACGTTCGCTTGTCGTTTTCACGAATAGATAGTAGAGGCCCAAAGGTTATGCTTACTATGAATTTGTGACACATTGCGTCATTGAGACAGAGGCCCAAAAGTTCTGCATGTCTCCACCATGACCGCAAAACAGAGCAGAGGCCCAAACGTTAGCATGCTCATCAATGTAACCACGACAGAGGCCCCACGAAGGCTCGGCGTCACTTACCAACCACGTCATAAAGACAGAGGCATAGAGTCCGCATGTCTCTCATATGCCCGCGGTACTGAGCAATGCATCATGAAGACACAGGCATCAAGTCAGCATCTCTCCACGGAGCGCAAACCATGCGCACCACGCAGCGCACGCCATGAAGCGCACACCCAGCGCATCATGCAGCGCAGCACAGCACACCATATAGTGCATTTCATGCGCACCATGAAGCGCCTCACTGCGCACCACGGAGCGCACAGCCAGCGCACCAAGAAGTGCCCAGCGCGCACCACGGAGCGCAAACCATGCGCATCACGTGGCGCACGCCATGCGCATCACACAGCGCACACCATAGCGCTTCACGCAGCGCACACCATAGCGCTTCACGCAGCGCACACCATAGCGATTCACGCAGGGCGCCACCGCGCACTACGACGCGGGCCACTGCGCATGACACAGCGGATGCAGGCAAGCACCAGCACCTCACACGCAGCGACTGCACATCTAGTCTTCACTATCCTGAAACAGGTCCAATCCGAGGTACGGAAAAGTCTCGGTATGTAATAATTCAGTCACCCATCCACGGACCAACCCCTTCAAGGGTTGCTCAACCTTGAAAGTTGACCAATGCGGCTGAAGCAGCCTTGATATGCTTGCTGTCTTACGAGGCATAGCCTGCAATGTAACAGCGACAATAGCTTGCAAGCTCCAGAAACTACAGGACCGGTAACGTTAGTAGGTTCCGGTGATCGAACGAGAGTATTCACTTTCCCTGGGCTCGGCCGTACCTGACCATGTACAATCAATCGCCCCTGGTAACTACTGACTTACCTTCCCGAAAAAGGAATTTCAAACCCGCCAGAGTTAAAACTTCAACAGGTAGGTAGTTTTCAACTTAAAAAGTGTAGCCGCTTAAAACTTGAACATTGTTTGCAATCAGGGGTTCGTTCAACCGTATTTGATAAAAATAACTGGCTTTCGGTATTTGAATGCAACGGACGTTCACTAATTGATACTCGGTAACTTACGCTCAATATCTTTTAACCTCATAAGAATTCGACCAAGAGCACTGTCACACAAGTCGTCAAGTTTTGCAATATCTACTTTTCAATACTTTTGAACATGCGACCAATTATTAAGTAAAAATAATTGTGGCTACCCCCTAGGGCCGTAACAATGCGGAGAGCGAGCGGGCGTAACGCACTCTTGTGATTTATTTTTAAACCTAAACGTCAAGTCATTTATATGTTTCAAATTACACTATTTGCGTAACAAAAATAGAACAAAGATTTTAAAAATGTTGAAAAATTAACAGGCATGGGTCTTATTCTAGTGCAAGATTAGCAATCCTCGCTTTTTATTTTTACTTGGCTTGCGACCGTGACCCCCCAATCAAAACTTTGGAACCCCCTGGGGTCGCGACCTACGATTTGAAAAACACTGATCTACAAGAACGAGGACTGACGAGGTCTACGCAATACACTCGATGATTAGAAAATCTGTCGCTATGGTCTATCAATCTATTTTGAGGGTAGTGCGTGATAAACAAGTGGCGTGTAGTTAAAACTATCGCGGCGCGATTCGTAAGAACTAAGACTAGCAAATTGTCGCTCCAACGAGTTCTTAACTTCTTACGTCCTCTGAACCGAAACACGCTCTCGACACTTTATAAGGAAACAAAACTTACTTACGGTTGACAAGTCTGCACTTTACGATTAAAAGTACAACACTTCACTTTAACGTTCTCTTTGACAGGATAAAATAACCAAGCACTTAGGTATTTAGATGGCAAAAACGGCTTGGAACGCGTGGCTATCCCACTTCTGATCTTAAGGACCAGAAGCGGTTATTATTTAAATGAAAATAAATGACTCATCAACCAAGAAAGTTTTATTCCATAAAAACGTTTTACAATAACAAGTACGTTCCTACTTCTACAACATTATAAACACGATCTTTGAATAACATTATAACGACTCTAAAATACGTCAGTCGCGTCCGGAGCCAAACGAAGAAGAGCCCGTTGACAGCGCGCTATGCCTTTTTATACACTTCCACTCGTTGCGGGTAGGTTGGAAGAGGGAATATCTAACAATATTTTTACGTCTGGGTGATAAAAGTTTGATAGTTGGAGTTACTTTGTGCTTGTACTGTGACAGGTTCTTTAAGGTGATAAATAAAGTTCAAAACTCATACGCACTCATTTTTATAACAAATTATACAGGTGTTTTTTCTAAATTCTCAATAAAAAATGTAATTCTTAAAGCTTGGGTTTTAATAGGAAAGATATAATAAAAGATGCCGAGAGAAAGTTGTGCAGGAATATTCAGTGCCTTCATCGGGCGACATTCAATAAATTGAACGTCTGTGAAATTTTTATGTTGATGCTATTTTACCTAAAATAATGGTTTTACTTGCTGTATTATAAACCTGATGCCATTGTTATGAAGCCCGTGTCGAGAGGTTGTATGTTTATTTAAACATTTAAAGTTATTGTTCGCTCTGGATTTAAAAATAAGCTGTGCATTTTGACGTGAATACACCTTTTAGGGCCAATTTCGCCAATTCTAAACGCCCAGTTTAGCCACTGTCATAAAGCTGAAGAGTTTGTTTGTTTGTTTGCTAATCTCAGGATCTCAGTCTATCTTTTGAATCAGAACAGCTATGACTTTTTTTCCATTTTATTTGATAGCTTTTATCATGATTAATCGATTGTATGAATTCGCGATGCTCTACCGCGCGCGATGCTTCACGGTCCTCACTTAGCGTAACGAATTTATTGATCTTGTAGCTACCCAGTAGTGTAATTAAATATTGGATGGAGGTGATAGATATGTAGCTGCAACACCAAACAGTATCACTCGATTTCGTTTACACGTTCAGTAGACGTATTCACGTAAAAAATAAGTTTTTTTTTGTAATAGCTGACGATCAAAACTAATATGCCTAATGGATTTTTATAGTATATTAAAAGTCATCCTTCTCTCATGTACTTTATTAATCATTTGTGATCGTATAGTCATAGCATAATGAAGTTTTTTAGAGCAAAAAACCTTTTAAACGATATAAAAACTTTTCAATTGGCAATTCAGTCAGATAACTTATTGGACAAAGATGTTAAAATGATGCTTCAGCCCTTAAACTTCTTACAAAACATTTTGTTTTATCCCAAATACCGTGTCAAGAATAACTGCATATTTCCAAACAGCCTTGTTACAAAATTGGTGTCTTCGTGTGTCATGATATTGTCAATTATTTTATACACTAATCTTACATACGAAATGCATGTCAACGAAAATATAAGAATTTATATTAATATAGAGTATATCAACTCTTACATCGACTTGTTTTTGTACACCTTCGGATTTATTATAAATTATGTAACTAATGTATGGCAAACGAAACGAAATATATCGTTTGTATTGAAATTTCAAGATGTTCACCGGTTTCTTAGCGAAAAGACTTTTGTGAAACGTTTTATCATTTGGAATTGGATCGGTATCATGGTGATTTCTGGTAGTTTTATTTCTGCTTACGTTTATATGATTTTTCAATTACAGCTCTCTGTCACCCTGTTTTTCTATGGTTTTTTTCTCTTATGTTTTGATTTAAACATTGCTAACGCTATCACACATATGCAACTATTAAGAAACAAAGTTGATTTATGGAACTCACGCTCTCAAAGTTTGAAACAGATGGATCAAACCAATAATGCAAGTTATTGCAGAAAAATGTTTGAAGCTTACGTGAATATTTTGGAGTGCTATGAGATTTATAAGATTTCATTCCAACTATTGGTAAGTCTGAATATTTTATAAGAAGATATCTTAAAGATTCACGATCAATAAATAATATAATGTGTTCATTTTCTAGATCGTGTTTTATATTATGGATGTTTTCATTCATGCTTTAATTAGATTGCAATGCACAATTGTGGCGTTTAAATTATCACATGAATTTGAAGATGACTACATGTTTGTGAGTATTTTAAGTTATATCTTATTTTTTGAAACTCATGAACGATATATGTATATAATTTATGTAAAGTATATTCTCTTAAATAAGCGATAATTTTATCTTTTTTGCAGTTTATAGCACAGTTATCCGTTAGTCTCTTGTACCTTTCGATGATCAAGAGTTTGATATATGAAATCATTTTATGCTCGCACTGTGAAAAGTTCTACGTAGCTATGAATTATGTTCAGACCACTTGCGCGTTTATTTTGAGACCCAACTGTACAGGTAAATGATTTGTTAAATTTTTATATTTTCTCCGTTTTATTGGGTGAAACAAAAAATGTGTAGGTTTTTTTATTTTATTTATAAGTTGCAAGCTGACCCGCCCGCTACTTTGTTTACGTGTGCTACTGGCACTATGCCAATACTTAAAAAAAACCTTTCGCAGATGTGCAAGTAATAAGTTGTCGAAGCATCGCAACCAGATGAATATTGAATGTTATAATAATTATTAGATAAATATTAACAATCTATCTAGCCTATTTAGTTCCACTGCTGGGAAAAGTCCTCTCTATTTCCCACAAAACTCGTCCGTTGCTGTAACTTGTTTCGAATTTATCCATAACCACTGGGCAGGCATCGGCCATGACGGGCCCCGTCAAGATTGCTGACAACCCTTTGAGGCGCGCGTGGAACACGCGCCGTCGACTCTCGGGCCTGGTGTTGATCGGACGGCGAGCTACCCACTACTCACCATCCACAGGCCCGAGTCTACGGTGGCCCGAGATCGTCTCGCGACGTCTTAGACCCAGGGCATTTCCTGCGGTGGCTGCTGCTGGGGGCGCGAGACCAACTCTGTTGTTAAGCCTCCCTCTCCCGTTCTGCTTCCTCCTTCAAGAGAATCACTGCTTCGCAGAAACCATAACTACTTAATAGCATAATTATTATGGTCCTAAGTAGATTGATGTTGGTGGGATCTATGTTTTGGTTAGTCAAACCGTTAAAGAGTGAGTCGTGGTTTACACTGTCGAAGGCCTTTGCATAGTCGATGAAAACCAGACACTATCAATAATGATTAAATTTTTATTTTTTCGCCAATGGAGAAGTTTTCATTATTATTTATTCTTTAATTAATTAAAACAAAAAAGATAAATATAACAGACATGTGACATTTCATTATCTCAACTAATGAAAAAGTGGCGGCTGCAAAAATAATTTCAGTTCCTATCTTCTTCTTTAATGATGAAATAGTGGTGACAGACGACGGACTGATAGACAGAGTGACAGACGGATACATGAGTGGCAGCACTAAGGCTCCGTTTGGACCCTGTATAATTATTTTTACGTTATTAAAACAGGTCAAAAGTGCAAAAGTGTCAGAAACGGCTTTTGGTTACTACTTTGGATACGAAACATTCTAAGACCTGTTCATGCATTGAAACTCACCTGTGAGTTTGACAAAAAAAAATTAAAATAACTGAAAAAAAAAGCGGAGCGTAAAAGGTTAACAACGTAAAAATACTTTATCCTCTTTGTAACAAACGTGACGTTGGATTCCTTAATATTAATTTTCTGTGCTATGCTACGATTTTTATTCAATGTGGGCGCCACTTGGCCGGTAGTATGGCCTTAATCAAACGACCGTTGTAAGTAAGGTAAACTGACAGAGCTCCGGCAACAGTGTACTGCCGGTTTCCAACGGCGTTATTTTTTGTCCCGGCACTGTTTGTGGAGGCATTTTCTGTTAATTAATGAGTAACAGAAATTAATGATTCAACTTTTATATCTTCCTTTTTAAATAAGTATGTTTGTTTGTTAATGTTTCAGATGCTGAGAGAAAAATGTGTAAGAATATAAAACGCCTACATCGAGCGATGTTCCTCAAACTGAAAGTCTGTGAAATGTTTCACATTGATGCTACTTTTCCTTTGAAAATGATGGCTTTATTAACTCACTATACTATCGTTATTCTGCAGTTCGCATTTTTATAGACGTTATCTTTTGGTAGAATTTATGTTTGGATGATGAGTAAAGTATTTACATAATCTTAAGTCGAACATTATTGCGCAGGAAGAAACCTGAGGGTGACAATTTTATCAGCGATAAAGATTGTCAAACAGTTCATAATGTATGGCATTGACACGCGCTACCGAAATGTTACATATTCAACCCCAAACATTATGAATGCCGGACAATCGTTAACGTTAGTCATGGCCCAGGCCCTGCAGTCTCGACATTGATAGCAATCGCTACGTCCTAACGATTGCTCGCTACGTCGGAAAAATAATTGATTTTCTTAAAATATGTTCAGATACCAGCAGATCAGTTGATCAGTTTTATTTTAAAATAGTGTTTGCAAGTTCAAATTTACGCCGTCTCGGTACATATTTCAAGAAAACTAATTAATTTCCGACGTAGCGACCGATTGTAAGGATGTACAGATCGCTATCAATGTTGAGACTGCAGGGCCAGGTCTGCAGTCTTGATATTGATAGCGATCGCTATGTCCTAACTATCGGTCGCTAAAAAAAAAATGTTGCAAGAAGGCAAAATTTTATTTCCTTTAATATTTTGACAAGTTCGCTACTCCGATAAGTCCTAATGATTGGTTGCTACGTCTTTATGGTCCGATCATAACGATTTTTGGTAGTCTCTTCTGCCAAAGCTATCAACTGACATCGCAATATTTCGCTAAGATTTCGATTTATCGTAATGTTATCGGATTTCCTTGCGACTGTTTTTGACAGCCCGCTAAGTGTTCGCTACGATCGATAGCATTCATTTTTTAACCAACGTAAAAAAAAAGGAGGAGGTTCTCAATTTGACCGTATATATGTTTTTTTTTGTTGTGTATGTTCAGCCCTCACTCCGTCATTTATGAACCGATCTTGATGATTATTTTTTTGTTAGAAAGGGTATACCTCAAGAATGGTCCCATGTCAAGAAAATCAGGATCCGATAATGGAATCCTGATACAAATGAGAGAAAACCTCGAATATTGTGGGCACGTTTAGCGTTTCTGTACATATGTTTGGCCCTCAAGAAACTAAAAAAGGCCTACTTTACTCACTACGTCAACAATAACGCAAAAAAGCCTGAAGCCATGTGGAGACACCATAAAAGTACATCTACATGCAGCGACCCCTGTGAACCGACAATCCCAGATAATCTAAACAATCCTGATGACATAAATAACTTCTTTTAGAAGTACCGGGTGACGCAGAACCTGATCTAGAACTTGTCAATTATTTTAAAAATACGGTTATTAGCCGAAATCAATTTGAACTCAAAAAAACAACAAATAAAGAAGTTATTGAAATTTTAAATAGTATTAAACCAAGGCTTACGGACATGATCTCATCAACATTGATATGATCCAGCTTACCCTTCCTAATACACTCCATACAATTACAAATATTATTAATAAATCCATAGAAACGAAAATATTTCCTAACTCATGGAAAATAGCATTGAAAAGCAACTTAGAGTGTACCTAGAGGTCAATTCCATTCTGCCCCAACACCAATCGGGTTTCCGTCCAGGTCATGGTACAGCAACGACTTTTGCTCATGTCACCGATTATATACTGTCGGGGTCAGACGCTCAATGCTTGTTTTGTTAGATTTTTCGAGGGCGTTTGATTGTTTGAATCGAGAATTACTACTTGCCAATCTTATCCATTACGGAATTTCGATAGATAGCTGCAAATGGTTCAGATCTTTCCTTTCGAATCGACACCAGCAAGTCGTTACAGATAAGGATAAAGGAAATATCATTGAGTCAAAAAGAATGCTTGTTGAAAGAGGTGTCCCGCAGGGCTCTATTTTGTGTTCCATTTTATTTATTATTTTTACGGCTGATCTACCAGGTATTCTCAGACACTGTAAGGTACACCTGTATGCGGACGACACCCAAATTTATAAATCATTTAAGTCAACTGAAACCAGCCAGGCCATGGACGATATACCGAAGGACATTGAAGAAATCTTCGACTAATCTCAAAAAAATACGCTAGCGCTTAACGCATCTAAAACAAAATGCATGATATTGGGCACCAAATACCTGATTATAGCTGCTGACGATCTATACGAACCAATAACTGTTAACGGTGAACTAGTAGAGAGAGTAAAAGTCGTAAAAACCTGGGGGTGGTTATGGACGATGAGCTTAGTTTGACTGTCTAAGTATGTGTAAATACTAATAATGAACTAATTTCCATATTACGAGCATTATTTTAATAGATTATTATGTAAAACATACAAAAATAATACGAAAATATGGATGCCGGACACGACGCCACGGCTTGGTTTTTTATTTCGATATTTTCGTTTTCAACACACTTTGAACCTACTACATATTTAGTTTTTCTTAAAGCTTGATTCTTGAGGATTCTTTTGATATATAACACTAATACATAGGGTTTTAAATAACACTGTACTTACATTTTAATTACGGAGCTCTTCACTGCGCAGCGCTGACGTAAAGTGACCACAGAACATCGACTTTCAAAATTTTTTTTAACGATTCTCTAGGGTTGTGAAACAGTGCGCCCAGTATTAACTGACGCGAAATTTAGTCGAGTATTAGCCATAGTGTAGTAAAACCGATAAAAGTTGTCGACCACAGAATAAAAAGGATTTAAAGTGGAACGTACCGCGCTGGCAAAAACGATAGCCAGGACGCAAAAGAGTGTTGTAAATGCGGCAAACGTCTCCGCCTGGACGCGCCACTGGCGCGTCGTCTTGGAAACCTCGTAGTCACCTTGACCGTCATCGTCACTTGGTGATTTATCCGCGCTTGCGCCCCGTCCCGTTGCCGACTTAAAGCTTAATATCTCGTAAACTACTGTAGCTACATGCATATAAAAAATACTTGTGTATAGCTGATACTATAGAAAATCGACATAAGTAATAACTTAATCACTACATCTAGTTTCAGTACTTCAAAAAAATGTTAAACTTGAGATTTCGGTTGAAAAACAGTAAAGTTTTTGTTCTTACTAAGTTTTTACTATCAATTTTGTAGTTTGTGTCTTTTAAACCTATTTTTTATTAAACTAGACTATATTATCTTTATTTTGATACCCATAAGTCATTACTTGGACTGTTTTAAGTAGCATATTAAATGAAAACAAAACACCCCTTCCCTCATCAATTTCAAAATACGGCAAGATGGCCGCCCGTAGGGCTCATACGCATAGCTGCACATAATTTATTTTGTTAGGAATTATTTATTTTGTGAGTTTTGTTGAAATGAGACAATGATTGATATACATAGTTATATAATATTGAAAAATTTTTAGAAAAATAAAAATTTTTATTCACAATTTTTATTTTTTATTTACATAATTACCTTGACCTAACACATTACAAGGAAGATGGATTACGAGGTTTACACAGAATACCAGGAAGATGTCATTTTTTTTATTACACCAACATAATTGTAAGTCAGCAAAAATTAAAAAAAATGATTAGCTAGCGAATTCAGAAATTTAGACAAAATTACATGGAAGTTTAACATTTTTTTTTATTACATCAAAATAATTGTAAGTCAGCAAATATTGAAAAAAACGCAACACTTCTGATTGAAACAAAGACATGTCAGTATTATCTGATGGTTCAGTCGTCGCATTACGCTCCTGGACGGTCGGCAGGGGGAATGCGTCATAGTCAGTGTCATTGTCATGATCATCGAAGTCACTGGGACAGCTGTCAGTCGCCTGTCCAATCCAGTCCAACACTGTGCTGTCGAACCTGTTGTCAGAAATACCTGGAACAAACAGACACAGAAGTTTTACTGATGTTGCTGTTTGAACGACTGTACACTGTACACTGTAAACCTACCAGTCATATATACTTACCAATTAACGACAACCCAGCTGCCCCAGAACCAGCGCTGGTGCTGGCAGTCGCACCATCATCTGGAGAAAAAAAAGATTAAGATTATTAATATGACACAGAAGTTTTACTGATATTACTGTTTTGACAACGGTACACTGTATACCAGCCATATATACTCACCAACTGTCGACCAGCCAGCCACCCCGGCACCAGCACTGGTACTGGCAATCGCACCAACATCTGGAGAAAAAAAAGATTATGATTATTAATATGACACAGAAGTTTTACTGATATTACTGTTTTGACGACGGTACACTGTATACCAGCCATATATACTCACCAACTGTCGACCAGCCAGCCACCCCGGCACCAGCGCTGGTATTGTCATTCGCACCAACATCTGGAGAAAAAAAAGATTACACAGAAGTTTACTGATATTACTGTTTTGACGACGGTATACTGTATACCAGCCATATATACTCACCAACTGTCGACCAGCCAGCCACCCCGGCACCAGCGCTGGTGCTGGCAATCACACCATCATCTGGAGAAAAAAAAGATTAAGATTTGAAATGGCTATAAAATAAAAATAAAAAAGAAAACTATTGACCATTATGATGAGGTCAAGCTCCCGGTTCTTTTTCTTTTTATGGGCCTCAACAGACCTAATAAGCGGCTCAGGTCTGTTGAAGGCCTGCCTGGGGAGCTGTTGGGAGAGTTCGGCACGGTGTCCGCCTCTGGCGTACCTGGCTCATGATCTGGTGCGATTGCCACCACAGCTTCGGGTTCTTGAACTGTAACAAACAAATTCGTATACACTCATGCTTACAAAGCCTTGAAAGTTAAAGCTAAAAAACAGTAACTTACCGAACACACATCATCTATAATACGGATTTGATTCCGTGCCGGCTCCACTTTCTGCCACATCACTTGTATTGGAGCTTCGGGATGTTCAACTGCAACAATCAAATTTGTATTAACTCATGCTTACAAAGTCTTATTAAGCCTACAAAACAATAACTTACTATATTCCACCACCACGTTTGCTAATGGTTCAATTTCTGGTTAAATTTCTGCGACCACGGCCACGGCCACCAACTGCCACCATCCTCCTCATCAGTTGAAGATCTAAAATATAAATTGCAACAATAATAAATACCTTAACTTTTACAACAAGCTCGTAACCAATCTTAAGTACAAATACTCACAGTTGATATAATGGTGACCGGCCCCCGTCTTCTTCGCTACTATAATTTGTATTTTGAGACCTAAAATCAAAACTTGACTTAGATTCCATAGTTTATTTTAAATCTAATACAGCAATTAGGCATTAAAAAAACTTTATGCTCATGCCTAAGTCAGATAAACAGTTGAACAAATAAGAAAAACATGAAATCCTAACCAAACATAGCGTCAGAGGTTAAAAGTAAATTAGCCATGCCCAAATCCTAACCCTCTTTTTTGCTGTAGTGTCGGCTAAGCAGGTGAAGCCATCACACTCCTGATTATTTGACTGTAAAAACCCTTACAGTGATGCCTAAAAGATAGCGTCCTGGAATTCACGGTTGCCAAGATAGAAGACCTGTTGATCGTAATTATTAAAACATGGAATCATACCTATTTTCGATATATATTTGTAGAGCACAATCAAATCAAATCAAATCAAGAATGTTTATTTATTAGAATATGGTACACTAGATGTTACAATATTGGTTCCAGCATATCCTGCCATAATATGGCGTACAAATATTTCTATAAAAAACAGAGCTTTAAATTACTAACCTAATTATGAAATAACATAGTATGATTTTATAATAGTTTATTAATAAATATTGAATTAATAGAAATTGTATTGTAGTAATAATAATTAATTATGTAGTTGCATGCGGTAAGATAAAGGCTATTTTTATTTTATTGCCTATATTATTAACAACTTATCCTCCAAATATTCCCGAGCACTGTAATAATTTTTTTCTAATAACATTCTGAACAGTAACCTTTTGAACAACGGCAATGGCAAATTTTGAGCATTATTTGGCAAATGGTTATATATAATAATTGCCATGCAGTAGGTGTTTCTTTTATCTTTGATATTATTTGGGGTAATTTCAATTTGTCTTGGTGTCGTCTTCTACCATTTATTTTGTACCTGCTTTTGTCGAATAAATTATGTTTTTTTTTTACAAAAATGCATATTTTTAAAATATAAAGACAATATTTTAAGTCTTTGAAATAGTGGTTTACAGCTATCTAAAATGTGGGCTCCACACATTGCCTGGATACATTTTTTTGTCCTTTAAAGACTCTTTGTACGTCTACTAAGTTTCCCCAAATTATAAGACCATATCTGAGTACAGATGCCACATAAGCATGGTAAGCAGCCATTGCGGTATTTAGATTAACCGTTTGTCTTATTCTTTTCAGGACATACACAAATTGATCTATTTTTTAAGTATTTTATTTATGTGTGGTTTCCAACTACAATTTTTGTCCACAGTTATACCTAGGAATACACATTCATTGAGAGTGTTTAAGAAGGAATTGTTATACTGAATATCTAGACTATCCGTGTTTGTCTTGATTGCCTGAAATTGTATTATATTTGTTTTTTTCATGTTTATTTTAAAGTTATTTGTTTCTAACCACTTGATTGCCTTATTTAATGTTTTAACAATTCGTTTTTCCAAGACTTTGTTATCGTCGCTTTTAATAATCAATGTAGTGTCATCAGCAAATAGTACGCACTCTTCATTAATCACCTCTGGTAGGTCGTTGATGTATACCAGAAAGAAAAGAGGGGATAAAATTCCTCCTGGAGGAGTACCGAAGTTGTTTTGTCTGTATTTTGATCTAATTTTTTTTGTATATTTTGACAATTTCTTGTTATTTCTACGCATTGTTTTCGGTCGGTAAAAAAGCTTTTGATCCAATCGTTGCCCTTCCCTCGGATTACATAATGAGAAAGTTTTGAGAGTAATGTTTTATGGCAGACAAAGTCAAAGGCTTTGGTCATGTCTAGAAAGACACAGCCTATTTTAGATTTTTAGTTAAAACTTTCGGTTATTTGTTTTATTAAGGAGAAGCATGCTGAAGCCGTAGAGCTGCCCTTCCTAAATCCAAACTGTTCATTTTTAAGGATGTCACATGATGTCAAAAAGTTCTCTATTTTATTACACATAACCTTCTCAAATATTTTTGATAATACGGGGATTAACGTGATTGGTCGATAGTTACTCATATCCGACTTTAAGCCTTTCTTGTGTAAAGGTTTGACAATAGACATTTTTAGTCGTTTTGGGAAAACTCCTTCACTTATGGATAAATTTATTATGTAGCATAAAGGTGAGACTAAACTCGATGCACAAATTTTTATCACTAGTATTTAAGTCATCATAACCAGTCGAGTTCGTATTTTTTAAACTATGAATTATTTTAAACACATCTGTTTCATCTATTGGTGTTAGGAAAATGCTTTTAGGATTCTGAAGAATTGTAAAATTGATATTCTGATTATTTTGATTTTGGGTCGTATTAGTTAGGGATATGTAATAGTTATTGAATAGTTCACAAATATGGTTAGGGTTGTCATAAATTTCATTATTGATTTGTATTGTGTCAATGTCAGAGTAACTTGTTGTATTATTAACATCTGCTTTAATTAAGTCCCACGCTGCTTTACTTGCATTTTTTGCTTTGTTGATGTACTTTAAACTATTAATTTTTTGCGCAATTTGTATACATCTTTTTAGTATTCGAGTATAGTCTTCATAATTTTTTTTGTTTTGTTTTTTTGTTGTCTTTACAAATGTTATATTTTAGTTATAAGTTTCGATTTGTTACACAACATCGATTTATATTTTTTGTTAGGCATCGGTCTTTCACTTGTTTGTTACTGTTTTTAACTTTAATAATGGGGACGCATAAGTTGTAAAAGAAAAAAATTGTATCGTGAAGGCGTTGTTTGTTGAGTGGCATTCGTATATCTCAGAGAAAGATAAGCCTGACAAACAGTCTCTAAATTTGGTTGTATAATATATTTGTCGTATCCGCTAGTCAAATTGGCAACAAAACAAAGCACGCCATCTGGCGGCAACTATAAACACTACAGTTGGCGGGCTTTGACGGAGTCGGCGCGTTTCCGTTAGACTTCGAGGTTGGGGAAGACTCGCCTAGTCGGGCAGTCTCAGCCTGGGGGTCACGGAGTGAAGACGCATCGGAACTGTCCTACGTTTTGTTGCTACTAATATTTTAAAGTACCAAGTTTGTAAGTTTCAAATTAATTAAAGTGAGTAATTGCATTGCCGTTGTTATTTATTGCACGATATACCTACACAGACCCACCTGATGCCTGATTGTAGCTCGATACATCCTGGTGATCCGACATCAGAATTGGGATTCTGTCGTGCAAATAAATCAACAACCGGTGTGAGTAACAGTGACGCACAGAGGCGGTTAATTTTTAAATTTAAAACCAAAACATGCAATTATTGATTGCGGTGCTGCAATCACCAAAACCAGCTTACTGTGAAGAACTACTTGCATTCAATCCTGACAAACACGATACCGACACCAGGACTGAGCCAAGCGGTACATCAGCCAGCAGCGAAGACCTGGATCTGTTACAAATATGACGGCCTGGATACATCAGATTCCGGTGCACGGGCATCGCAGGCGGCAGCCTGTTGGAGAGCTGCGCAGACGGCAGCCTTGTGGAGGGCTGCGCAGGCGGCAGCCTGGTGGAGAGCTTCGCAGACGGCAGCCTTGTGGAGGGCTGCGCAGGCGGCAGCCAGGTGGAGGGCTGCGCGGACGGCAGCCTTGTGGAGGGCTGCGCAGGCGGCAGCCTGGTGGAGGGCTGCGCGGACGGCAGCCTGGTGGAGGGCTGCACAGACTGCTGGCGGCGCGCGCACCGATTGGCGGGTAGTCGCATGTATCGCGAAACCTCCCACGAATTGTCTACATGACGGGTGAGCTGTATTGTTTTTCTTATGATTCTGGTGCTGAATTCTCGTTGGTTAAAGAAAGTATTGGCGCGCGATTTAGTGGCAAGCGATTTTATAACGTTTTCGTTATGACTGGAATTGACCAAACACGCGTATTCAGCACAGAACAAGTTTAATATCGTGTAGCGATCACCTTCTTGAGATATTATTGAACTTTTTACCGGATAATCAGATATTGTTTACACAGTGACATAATGATTGCGCGTGAAAGACTAAATTTAGAATTTTCTAATAACGTGATTTCTAGTGACCTTTCATTAAATAAAGTTTAAACGTCAACAAATTCATTGTGCGTACGGCTAGGGAGTGGAATTCCCTGCCACAGTCTGTTTACTGATGGCTACAACCTGGGAGAAGTCGAGAGTGAATAGGTTACTTCTCCTGGGAGAAGTCGAGAGTGAATAGGTTACTTCTAGGCAAGCGTGTTTCATCTTCGACCACATCATCGCTTACCATCAGGTGAGATAGTCAAACGCGAGCCAAATAATATTAAAAAAAATGTGAGGGTAGTCAATTTATTAGATAATGGTACCGATTCTCTTGTTCAATAACTAAACTAAAATTGGAGAATCGCTATCTTTTACTAAAAGGCTGCGCGAGAAAAGGACTGCTATAGCTATGAACTAAGTTAAAGATTTCAAACTAGTTTACGCATTGCGCTTTACCGTGTTTTTAGTTGACATGTGTTTACGTGTACCCTTATTTGTATGGAAGTAATACTTCAACCAAATTTGACAGCTCTAAATTACGTCCGTCTCTTTCTAGATTTATTAGAGAGACAATGATAGCAATAGCCTAAACTAAGTTTAGTTTGTGCTCAACAAAATCGGCACCAATCTAATTAAACGAACGGTTTATTTAAGTTCGGTTGATACTAATTTTTCGAATGACTTCAAGAGTAAATTAGTGTGTCAAGGGTAAGTTAGTAAATAGTGAGTAAACTTGAATAATTTGGCGAATGTTTTAAGGGAATACTGACTACTCGAGTGAATACAGACGAATTAAAGATTCGATTAGTCGAACCGTATAGTGTAGCGGCGACCGTATACGAGGTTCATGGAAGAACGTAGAGTAATTTGAGAACGTAACTCTTTTACACAAATGTTGCCAGGCTTAATTGTTTCCCTTTTCACAATCATAGACGCGCATAGATTCGAGGTTGGTATGTTTTTTTTAGTTCCAAGTGTAGATCGTATTAAAAAGATACTCGAGCCCAAGTACCAACTGACGTTGTGTGAATCAAATGATGAATTGGCATCAGTTTAGTATCTGTGAACAGGTTCTGAGTTCAGTGAGTTGGTGACTATACCAGGGTATTGTAGCGATAGCCCTGGGTGGTATAGACGGGAGAGTCTGTACCAGGGTGTCGTTGTGGTAGCCCTGGGTGGTGTAGTCAATAGAGGACACTGCATTCCCGTGGGGAAGTGCGAGTGTAGCAATTGTGTATTGCTGAGCTATGAAATAGCTGTTGACCGTGAATAAGATACCTGGTCTTTGGTTTTCTTCGTTCAATTTAATGGGAGTTGGACTGTTAGTGGTACTTGGACTTGATATTCACCATACTGGCTTTGCTTCCTAAGATTTTAAAATGGATGGGCAAGAAGCTAAGGTGTGCGTACGGGCTTCGTTCTGGCATTCTTTGCTGTAAGATTCAGCGTAATTTCAGTAATTACACTACTCATATCTTTCCCAAGGCTATAACTTTTCATCTTGGTGCCAATGAGACGCGTAGAGACTTTGTTAGGTTGTTAGTTCACGAGAGTCAAACTCTAAACATTTATTTCAATCAAGCCATTTAGACACTTTTGAATTATCAAGAAGCCGCTAGCTGGTCAGGCGGAAAGATGAGGAAAATATAGGAATAGCTCTGTATGTTATGAAGGTTTTAGACAGCAGAGAAGTGAGTTTACCTGTAAGTGGTCAAGCCTCCATCGAGTACATTGTAACATTTTGGGGAACATTTTGTTTATGATTCGGGTGCAGTACTCGTGAAAGTATAATTAGTAAATTTAAAGGAAAGCGATTTGGTGATGTGATTCCTTTAATTTGTATCGGTAATGACAAAAATCAAAGAGTACCCTCCAATTGCTGAGTCGAGTTCAGATTAATAATTTCACGATGGAGATTTTATTTAACGTTTTACCTGATGAGCACTTACGTAGTGATATTTCATTGGGTCAAGACATTTTGAGTAACGGCTTTCGGGTTTAGTATATCCGCAACTGAGTTTACTTTGTCAAAAGACAGGCTTGTAATTGTTTGAGATTCGATTAATTGATGCACTATTCTCTGGGATCTACCCCGATTTTGAGAAATGTGAATTGCTGCGTAATACTCCTGACTCTTTGCTTAAACTAGTCTGTTTTGATGACTTTTCGTAAACGTGAAAAAAAAAAAAAAAAAATAACCGCAGCTTTTGGGGTCGTGGGGCTTTTGGGACCGGGACCGCGGTCCCAGATTCCACCTATATAATATTTGAGTGGTACTTTGGGACCACAAGAAAAAAGAAGTTAAAGTACAGTTAACGAAACCGCTGATATAATATTTTGATCACCGGTAGAAAATAAAAGGTAATATTATTTTCAACACACTTGCTTGTAATGTGTTGAAAAACGTCGTGTGAAACTCGTGAGCTCTGCTCATTACACACTCGGCTGAATTACGCCCTCCCATTGTTACTATTCTGAAAGCTAAGTTTATATTGTAACATATGTGTACACATTATGTTGATAGGTTTATCTAATACCATTGCTTGAAGGAATGCCCACTTAGAAACGTAAAGGTTTTAAGTATTTGCGATGCATCTTGAAGAGAAAGCGTGAGAATGACAGTGACAGTGTTTTACATAAAAAGGTAAGAATAATTATTTTCTTTTTACTTTACTTCAATTCTTTTTCTGTATCAGGTTAAATTAAAATATGCTTTATAATAAATTCGATCATACATTTTATAGTTACCAAGCATAAAAATGTTTCTTTTTAAACTTTCGCGATTTGTATAAATCGTACAGAAATTGCACCAGTGGTGGCCCAGTGGTAACGGCCGCGACTTACAAGTAGGTCGTGAGTTCAAACCCAGGTAGGTGTTTTACTTTGTGTAAATTATTTCATCACCACTGCTCTTAAAACAGTGAAGGAACACATCGTGAGGAAACCAGCATGTCCTAGAACCAAAAATTCGAAAACATATTGTAGTATTTCATACTACGTTTTAATATTTTCTGTATTAAGGCGTAAACAGCCGCCAAGTGGCACCCTCATTGATTAAAAATTCGTAGCAAAACGTAGAAAATAAAGATAAAAGAATCCTATGTTGCGTTTGTTACAAAGGGGATAAGGTATTTTTACGTCGAGGAAGCATAAAAAAAAGTACCAAGAACGGTCGTTTTTGACACTTTTGCTTACTACTCGTACTTTGGATACGAAACACTTTCGAGTCCTGTTTTAACAACGTTAAATACCTTATCTTTTGTGTAACAAACGCAACTTATGATTCTTTAATCTTTATTTTCTACGCTTTGCTAGGATTTTTTATTCAATGAGGGTGCCACTTGGCGGATATATACGCCTTAAAAGGGCTGCTGATGATTATAATAATGAATGATATTCAATAATTGCAATAATTATGACCACTGCCTTATGCTTGTTAAGAAAGTTAAGTTTTTTTAAGTTTATTGTTGACGTTTCACATGGAGAGGTGACTTTTATGTGCAATTGTGTAGATTTAAGGGAATAAAAGTAGAAATGTTTTCAATTTAACTGTTTTAAATACTCAAGATTAAAGTTATTATGTTTCGTAATGAGAATTTTTTATTTTATTTTTTTGGGTTTAATTTTAATACAAGGCTGTGGTTGCGCCAGAAAACGAACTTCTAGTTTAACAATATTTTTTTTGGTTGGCAAACAGAATTAATTGTTGGATAGGTTGGTGGTATTGAAACCTCTCCTATCCTTTTCCTGGACAAAAACCTTTGCTTGTGTGTGAGCGAGACGTCTACAACTATCGTTACCCTCGCTCGATTTATTGGTGACATGAGCTATTGACAGCTCGTGTAGCATCGTATTTAGGTAGTTCATCGAATTGTCGTTGGAGTGACTTCCCGGTGAAGTCCCTCCGTTCCAGTTCGAAGGAGCGCATTTCGGGAACAATCTTCATGTCACCACCAGGATCCTACCAGAAATCGTTAGGTATGTACTCCTGACCTATGTATTTCCTTTTTCTTAAAACCTATATCCTATCCTATCCATATCCCATAACTGTGTGTAACTTCTGAATTTGGGTGACTGTACTTTCCCAATACAAACTTCGTTTGTTTTATTTGTGGTCCCAAAATACCACTCAAAAATAAATACAGGTGGAATCCGGGACCGCGGTCCCGGTCCCGAAATCCCCTCGACCCAGCTTTTGGTAACGCCTGAATCATCGTCAGTTCTGTCGCTCATTTATTTTTAGTGTAAGAAATCTGGTCACCGTATCCGTGGGTTCCGTGACAGTAAGGAAATGGTAACAACTTCTGAACTTAATATTATTTTTGCAAAGCCGGACTGAAAGTAAATATTGCCATAAAAATGGTCATTTAGAAAACTATTGTTTCCGTGAGAAAAATGACGAAACATTAAATCAACCTATCAAAAGTAATATTTCGAGTTAACTACCGTCAAAATTGAAATTATTTCAATCCTTTGTACCTAACTAGATTTTGTCTTGAAAATACCTACGTAACAAAAAGAAAATAATAATCGATGAGTTAGTTTTAATAGAATACGAAGAGAGAAACCAAACCAAATTAGACCCCAAATTCAAAGGTCCTTATAAGATAATAGAAGTTCTGGATGGTGACCGCTATCTGCTAAAATCTTTAAATTCAAAGCGAACTTATAAGTACGCGCATGATAGGGTTAGGAAAATGCCAGAAGCTAAAGTAATTATTGAATTAAATGACAACTGTGACTTACCGAAATGTGATACTGAAGGCGTTTCAGAACCTTCACCTGACATTGCTGCAAGTACTCTAGGTAATTAGTTCAATTATTGTTGATTTTGTGTGCGATGGTCACAGGGATGACTGTCTATGATTGTATGTTATTGTCACAGGGATGACAATCTTTGTAAGATTATGTGATGGTCACAGGGATGATTGTCTGATTGATTAGTCACAGGGATGACTGAATCATTGATTAGTCACAGGGATGACTGAATCATTGAGTTCGCATGGTCACAGGGTTGACATGTGTTGCGCTTCAGTCACAGGGTTGACTGACTGTTAATTTGGGATGACTACCATAGAACACTTGTAGTCACAGAGTTGACTTAGTGTGTGTCGCATTTCATGGTCACAGGGATGACTTTTTTTTTACTGTTTACATGTGTTGTACATAGAGATTTTGCAGCAATTGTCAGTCACTTATGTTTTGTTTGTGTAATTTCAATGGTGTTACAGAATTTTGTAGTTACATTCTTGCATTTAAAATAAAAATGTTCAAAGACATGATACTTTTATTGAGTCAGAGTTATTTAGGTCAGATATGGCCGAGCGTGAATGATACTGTGTGGTATTTTCTTTTGCTTCAGACTAACACACGAGGACGTGTGACTCGCACGATGGCCGTGTCGTATCCGCTAGTCAAATTGGCAACAAAACAAAGCACGCCATCTGGCGGCAACTATAAACACTACAGTTGGCGGGCTTTGACGGAGTCGGCGCGTTTCCGTTAGACTTCGAGGTTGGGGAAGACTCCCTAACCTCGAAGTCTAACGGAAACGCGCCTAGTCGGGCAGTCTCAGCCTGGGGGTCACGGAGTGAAGACGCATCGGAACTGTCCTACGTTTTGTTGCTACTAATATTTTAAAGTACCAAGTTTGTAAGTTTCAAATTAATTAAAGTGAGTAATTGCATTGCCGTTGTTATTTATTGCACGATATACCTACACAGACCCACCTGATGCCTGATTGTAGCTCGATACATCCTGGTGATCCGACATATTCAATATTATACAACCAAATTTAGAGTTATAGTGCAGTCCCGATTTAGCGTCATGTATATTGCTTACAATTAAGTCCAAACAGGAGGTTTTCCTCGTCGATAATGTAATATGATTTTTCAGATTGTTATTATTAAGTATGGAATTTAAGTCATTGGATTTTTTATTTCTTTTTAGTATGTCTATATTCCAGTCACCGCACATGATGACTTTTTTTCTTGACCTTTTACATAGTTTACATAATTTATTTGTAAGGAGTTCTAAACTATTCAGAAATGTTGTAGCATCATAATTATGTCGGTGTTCTATAAATGCATACTACTATTAGGTTATGTTTAAGAATTTCAATGGCACAGCATTCGAATTGGCGGGGAATCGGGGGGATAAGGTTGACGATGTTTTTGTATTGTATGTTCTTTTTTATTAGGATAAATGAACCACCTCGGCGCCGGTTTGATCATCATTTGAGAATGATGCCATTTTGTAGTTGTTAATTCTAAGGTTTGACTCAGAACCACTTTTAAGAAAGGTTTCCGTAAGACATATAATGTCAATGGAACCCAATTCAAGTTTTGTTTTTTGGGGGGTAGACCTCGAAAACTAGAGTTTACAGCTCCGTTTTAATTTTATGTGTTTTTTCTGTAAATTTATTGTATTTATCACAAACTTAACGTAAAACGACAAACAATAGTCCAATAACGAAGTGTGAGTGTTACCTTTAAAAGAAAATAAATAATAAGTGAAAAACTGTAAACTGAAGATAACAATTAAAAGTGTCAACAAAAAAACACTTAACTCGAAGATAGTGTGTAAAAGTGTAGAAAAAACTAGAACAAAGTGTATGTATAGTGACAGTGATAAACATGATTTGAATAAGTATTTACAAGTACATAATTAGAATAAAAAATTCTAATGAATCATTTTTAACAACTTTATTTAAAAAATAGTACATGAAGAAAGCGGAGCCCAATTTCAAACTTAATAGAAACAGTACAAGTGGTCAAGGGGCGTGTACTTCGGAAGCGTGAGGTCGTAAGTTCGCGCCTAGACTCAGACAAGAGTTTTTTGGAATAAAAAAAACATTTTAAATATTACTCAACTTCAATAGCGATAGATTGCGATGGAGAATGAACAATGTGATAATATTACATTTCGAAAACTACAACGTTCAAGTTCGCTTTGTGACTTATCATCAAACCAATCTCTCTTTTATCAAGAGCCACTGGATGATGACAAAAATCTATCTATATGTCATCTAAAATTTATTTCTGTAAATTGTAATGGAATTTAACTCTCAAAAATGATTTATTGATTTTACTTCGAGGTTCTTGTACTTTAAGTTCAAGGAACATTTCCAATTACTATAATTATTATTTATAATGTGACTACTTGAGTCATATAAACATGGCACCAATACATTTATGTGAACCTCGCAATCAGAATAAGTGACAATGTAGTTACCATCAACCCATACGTTTTGGAATAACATCAACATAAAATGAAAACTAAAATGCGTCGTGTCAACCCGTTTACGTCTTGCTACGTAGACAAAGATGTGCAGATGATTTTTTTACCTCTGAATCTAATGCAAAACCTTTCGCTAAATCCCAAGTATCAAATCCATAATAATTTTGTGAATCTGAACGATCTGATGAGCAACCTCATATCATTTTGTGGGTTAGTCGTGTTCTTGTCCTTGAATTTGTACCGAATCGGTGCGATGCTGTTCGACGAAAATATGCAACGATATCAAACGGTAAATTTTCTCTACTTCGCGACTGTTTTCGATTCCCTCTTCTACGCTTTTGGCTATATCATAAACTTTGCCCTCCATTTCGTTCATTCAAAGGACAACGTGAGATTCATTTTGACTTTTCAAAATGTTCATAGAACTATTCACAACTTTGCCAGTACCAAATTGGTTATTGGAAGAAATTGGTTGAATGTCATTACACTCTTCGTATTCCATATCATGACATGTATTTATGTATACATTGTTTATATGCAACCTCCATGGTACGTTATGTGTTACGTTTTGGTTTTGCTAACTATCGACTGTAATATAATTTATACTATTAGCGTGATTAAGTTACTAACCGAGAAAACTGCACAATGGAATTCAAAGGTTTTGGTTTCTTTGACTGATGGGAGTCGTGTATTACGTTGTAACAGAATGGGCCATGCTTATGTACAAATATTGGACTGCTACAATATTCACAAAAAAGTTTTCCAACTACCCGTAAGTACACAGAATTAATTCTACATATTCTGACCTATAAAATGTTTTATAGTTGGTTTTTGTAAGGGTGTGTCCACATCTGGCAAATGCGCCATGAATGCGCCGCTCGCAAGTACTCGCGAGCTGCGTGCGTGCATTTCATGTTCGCGCGTCGTTCCTGTGCAGACCGCGCGCCTGTCGCGCGCCATCCTGCCGGTACTATATTCTGTCTTATTTAAAAACTGGAACCTGCCACAACGTTGTTGTTTATTTTATTTTTCTTGTTTGTAACTAATAAAGTAGCCGATGCTGCAGCAATTACTCTAACGGCTGTCGTGTTATAGTCAGTCATTTTTTAAAGCAAATTTATAACTAAGAAATACAATATGAAAGCGAACAGAACTGTACGCGCACGCTCACTACCCAAGCCTTGTGTGAGTTGCGCTAAAGAGACGTACCAAAATATTGCAGTAACTGCACGCGTGCAGCACACCAGTAGTTCGCGAACGGCTTGCGAGAGGCGTATTCGTAGCGCATTTGTCAGAAGTGGACACACAAGTGCTAAATTAATAATTATCATTTTCAGGTTTTATATCACACAACTGAGACTTTTTTACTTGGCTTGATAAAAATTCAAGTGCTGATTGATTTTTTACATTTCTATTCTAGAAATCCGGAGTGTGTGAGTACTTGTTTCATTTATTATGTATTTGTTTTCCGTGGTTGCGTGTTAGGAGAGGGAGACCGCCTAACACTGCGTGTGTTAGGCGGTTTCCTACAAGTCAGATCTATGATTTGATGAGGGCCGCTGAATGTGGGAAGCACAGGACCTGTCGATGTGGTGGTGCTTGCAGGA
This sequence comes from Polia nebulosa, assembly GCA_951329385.1. Classification (NCBI taxonomy): domain Eukaryota; kingdom Metazoa; phylum Arthropoda; class Insecta; order Lepidoptera; family Noctuidae; genus Polia; species Polia nebulosa. Next base: position 26,137,250 of record OX589600.1, on the reverse strand, counting down.
GGCCTATTTCCAGCAGTAAATGTAATTTTTGTCTGCCGATGATGATTAAAAACAAATTGATTCGAAACGTTTTTTTTTTTCAATTGCAGGGTTTTACAATTATACAGGGATTACTTTATGTATTTATGCTGAAGTGTTTGTTGATACAAATCGTCCTCTGCTACTACACTCACGCGTTTTATGATGCAATGAAGATCTCACAAGATTTATGCGTACTCGTCTTGGCATCTAATTGTACAGGTAAATTAAAAAAAATGTTTTTTATTTATTTTTATTATAGCCATTTATTTCCTTAACCCATTAACCATCTTGATGCCGTTGTCAACATGCGGAATACAGACGTCACTCCCCCCCCCCCCTCCCCCCTAGATTACAAAGGGCGTGACGCTCCCGAAGGAAGCGTAGCGGGTACACCAGCTGCTGGCAGCTGGGATTGCCCTGATGTAGTTTTTCCCGTTATGTACTTCTTATTTTTCTTTAAAGGGTATGGTCCTTATCTCTCACTCTCTTTCTCTTTACGCCCCCTCCCCCCAGTTCCATCGCCACCCTCACGGTCACAAATGATGATCAGATGCGTGCCAGAGGACAGAGATGGAAACCCCCTTTGTTCCACGCCGTTAGGAGACTCCAACAACTGGTTTAAGTCTCCCACTGGCGCAGCCCCGGTGTGAGGCGCTATCGACTGGACTCCTCCCAGCCATTCATCCCATTGCCACGCCTCAAAGCTTAGGATTGGGTGGTTGGTCGCATCCACTGCCAATCGACAACTATCGACTGGCGATGGATCCGATACCCTGGTGTGTCCCTCTTGGTCTGATCTATCACTTGAACCTTTCCGGCATGAGTAACTTTATCGGCAAAGCCCCAAAATAATATAATAATAATTTATTCTTCAAAAAAGTACAAAACGTTACAAGAAACAAACTACAATTTTTGTGAGGTGAATGTACAGAGGCATTACTGAGACTGAGACACACAAGCCCTACCACGACGTCAACGTGGGAATTCGGTGGGGAGGGTGCACTCGGTGGGGAGGTTCATGTTCCTGGAGTTTAGATTACCCAATCGCTGATGCCAAACATCTTGAAAAGTAACACGTTCACTCGCATTCTACAATTTGACCTCGGATAAATTATGAACACTACGGCGACGTGTCGAGAACGTTTGTAATTTAAATAAACCATTCTTACGTTTAGTAATAGTTAAACATTATCAAAATATATTTTACAAAACTCAGAACGAAATACGACTCGAAAACCTTTAGACGTCAACACATTAACAAAAATCAAATTGCATGACAACTTAGGAATAAAAATATACTGCTTAGAGTTTTTATACCGTCCACCACGGTGACTTCCAGGCTTGTATCCACCACGAAGTCGTTGAGAATGTCCCTCTTGTTGCACATATGACACGACGCACCGGAGTCACGTTACGCGTAGCGTCGTTGGTGGCACTGAGTGCAGTGGGTACCCACCGCCAGTCGGTAAGCTTAGTGTGTTCTTCGACGGCAGCGATACGGTGGGCTACGAACAGGTGGTATGAGTGCACCCGTTACGCAACTAGGTGAGGACAGTGGTACTAGTAGTACTCCCTGTCCAGTACGTGATGTGATGCGGTTTGTGGTCGTGCTTGGCCACGATCGTAGCACCCAGGCGGTTGCCCAAGACTGCAGCCTGCAGTTCGAGTCACGGGATTGTGATTTGTGTGGTGAGCTGCAGTGGCGCGACCTTCGTCTTCGCAGCAACAAGTGCCAGAGTAGCTTGCCCGTCCTCGGTCGCTGCGTGCCAATAGGCTACAGCGGCGTAGGCCGATTGGCTTGCATCCACGAACACATGTAACTCAAAGGGAAACAGTTTTTAACCTTTGTAGTTGTGTAGTCCACTCGCCCCACTGTTAGGCGAGATTAGCGTCTATGGCAGCGTCCCACTTGGTGCCGCGGTGCCAAATTTCTTGAAGTAGTACCTTCGCCCTATTAGTAATGGGAGAGACGAACCTAGAGGGTCAAACAGCGATATCATTATGCGTAGTATCTCACGTTTTGTTGACCTGGGTTTTCCGATATGTGTGGGTGGAAGTATCGCTAAGTCTAGATTAAAACCTAGGTCATCCTGAGTTGGTCTCCACTCCAGTCCCAAGACGCACTTGGTGGGCACGTCCATGTTGAGGCCAAGGTTGATGTTCGCTGCACCTGGAGCTAACGCGTCCAGAACCTCCTTGCTGCTTGACGCCCACTCTCACAGTTCATAATTTGCTTCCTGTGTATGTGATCTGTGTCCTTAGATACACGTACGGCTTCCTCAGGGGTTTCAAAACTGTCTAATGGGTTGTCCACATAGTGATTTTTAATAATAGATCGACTGACTTAGTTACGGGAGTGTTCGTACCTACGAGCGTTGACGTCCTTCACGTATATCGCGGTTGACGGTGAACATGTAGCGCCAAATATCAGTGAAGTCATTCTCTATTCATCAGGTGGCCTGTCGTCAAGCCTGTCTCCACGCCATAGGTAAAGAAGTGCGTCGCGGTCTTCGGGACGTATTTTCACTCTCATAAACATCTTTTTGATGTTTACCAACACGGCGGCGGCGGCGGCGGAAACGCATTAGTACCCTGGGTAGTGTAGTGATTGAAACATGTCGGGGCCTTAAACAGGTATTCATTTAGTGACTTACCTTTAGTAGTCGCGGCAGCGTCATGGACAATACGTAGTTTGTCCTGTTTTAGTAGGTAGAGTATGGTGAAATGTTGTAGGTACCACGTGCGCCCCGCGGTCGTCTTAGGTGGATCCAGCTTGGTATAGCCACTATTTATGCATTTGTTTACCTTATTTATCTTTCAGGTTCCTGTGTCGGATAAAGCAGGAGGAAACGCCCGGATGTCACCACTGCGTGGATCGCCCAGAGGACACGGTGGAGCATGCGGTGGAGGTCTGCCCCACTTGGGCGGAGCACCGTCATGTCCTCATGGATGCGATAGTCGGCAGCGACCTCTCTTACCCAGCCCTGGTTCAGGCCATGGTACGGGGCGAGAGTGAATGGAAAGCAGTCTTCTCCTTCTGCAGTAATGCTCACGAAGGAGGAGGCGGAACGGGTGAGGGAAGCTCAACGGAGTGGCCCTCACGCTCCCAGCCGCAGCCGCCGCAGGAGACGCCATGGGCGTATGACGTCGCGAGACCATCTCCGGCCACCGTAGACCTGGGCTGGCGGACAGCGAGCAGTAAGCAGCTCGCCGCCCGATCAGCACCAGGTCCGTGAGTCGAGGGCGCGTAATGTTCCACGTGCTCCTCAAAGAGATGTTTGTCAGCCACCACTGACGGGGCCCATCATGGCCGGTGCCTGCATGCCCAGGGGTAGCGTACAAATTCGTAACAGAGTTACCGCTCCCCTTTTTTTTTGTGGGGTGGGAAATCGTCCAATGACTTCTCCCGCTCTGGGTGGAGCAGAAGAGCGTGTCAGACTCTTACTGACTAAAACCACCCCTGTTCCTCCCTGCCCTGAATGCCCAGAGGCGAGGTAACTCTTTCGAATTTATCCTCAACCCCCGGGCAGGCATCGGCCAAGACGGGCCCCGTCCTGTTTGCTAACAACTCTTTGAGGCGCGCGTGGTACACTACGTGCCGTTGACTCCTGGGCACTCAGGCAAAGATGATTTCCCATACCCAAAAAAAAGGACTCTATCCCTATTTAGTTTACGTTCGATACTGATTACTCGGCGTAATGTATTTTCGTAATTTTTTGGCATCTCGACGGTATTTTCTATAGTAGTTGCTCTTTATATACCTTATCTCGGACCGACGTACGTTTTAGTAGCGTGATCGCTCTCTGATTGGTAATAGGTAGTTTAGGCGTGATCTTGAGTAATTCTGGCATGAAATGATCTCGCCTAAACTGCTTTATATCTGTCTATACATAGATTGTCTACGCGTTCACACAATTAGTTACGACTTTACACATCTATTTTATTTGACTAATTATTAACTTAGGAGCACACCGGTATGTACGACTTTACAATTGCTATTCATCGACTATCAACAAGAAACAGAAGAATTACACAGTTAGTTTATGACTTGACGTGCGCGGCGCATTAGTTATACATACTATTGTAATACTTAAGGAGACTGGAACACGACAAGCACTCCTGTCTATTTTATTATGAGGGACATCTTGCAGTTCAACTTATGCGGATGTCGACTGCTTAAGCGGTCATGCCTGTGGCGGTTTTAATTATTATTAAAGCCTCCGGTCAGGACTTATAAAACTTAAAAACTACTAGCGACTACGCTAAGGGCACCCCCTTTGGGGTACGGGCCTCGGCTTAGGGTGTCGCTGGGGGAGGGCAGCAAGGGACGGCTGAATCTAATTTTGATTAATTGTGGACGAATTTTAAAACTACGGCTCAGCGGTGCGTGCTGGCTTGAGCAAAGGGACTGGGTAGACTTTTGTGTCTTATGTGCCTTTGTTGTGTTCGGACATGCCGCGCACAACAGTGGATGAGGGAACATGTGAGTGAAGACATGCTTGTCTGGTTTTGCTGCGCGACGTGCCTATATTAACTTGGAACACGCCGCGTTACAGTGTGTGAGTTGACGTGGAGTGTAGGTATCTGTTGAGAGATCGCGTGTAGGTGTATGCGACTTATGTAAGGGCGGGTTTGAAACTATCGGCTCAGCGGCGCGGGCTGGCTCTAGCAAGGGACTGGTTGGTTGATTCTGGGTGAGGTTCTGTGACGATCTCTACTAGCACTCCTGTAACGCGTGTAGGCTTTTATAGAGCCCGGAAACTGTGGGGGTCGGGGCGAGCGCATCGCTTGATTTTCTATACTATGGACTTGCTCATGCGTATCGGCCAATGAGAGCGCATCATGTTCGCGCATTACCATATAAGGTAACGTTTTTAGGTAGGATTTTGTGCTAATTTATGATGACCAATCGGGAGACTCCTGCGCAGACATGACACACCCCCAATGACGATTAAGCTTTCTTAGAATTCTAATATAAGTAATTACCATTTTTTTAAAATTACCATTCTGACAAACTTTTTGTTCTGTTCTGAACAATGATGGAAGTACTCAACTAGATGCAAGGTATCGCCCCTATGTTCATCTGTCGAACTTGAGTAAATCCTTCAATCCTTTATTGGGCTCCCTTACTACCATGATCAGTGAGTCATAGTCGGATTTGAGCCCAGTCAGCATTATAACAGCCAGACATTTATCTTCAAAAGCAGCTCCGATGTCTTATAATTGTTTTGAGACGTCACAATCATACCTTCATAAAATATATTGGAAAACTTGTGGAGTTTTATCCCAAACAGCTGCCGCATAAGAACAAGTCTCCTTCATAACTCATATGCATTCTGGAGATTGCGTCTCCTATGCAGTAGTCGCATTCCGCACGTGCGTGATGGCCACAGGATGGATGCTCAGACAGACGCGAGCCAGAGCTTTCTGTTGTTTCTATCTGTCATCTCAGACGGGTTATCCGTCTTCTGTATCCACGCACTCTCACAAATACTCGTGCATACACGGATGAGAATAATGTTCATGATGAATTTCCACTAACCGTAGTTCCCCATGCCATTTCATTTTTCTATGGCGGGAACAATAGCTGTCCCCATGTTGGACGTCGTCATTTTTAGGGTTCCTTACCTGAAGAGTCCATACGGAGCCCTATTGCTGTCACTCACGTATCGTCTGTCTACCCGTTGTCTGTCACATAGGTTTTACAGCCAAACGATTGTAGCTCCAGTCTTTAAATTTTCACAGTATAAGCATCTTGTTGACTCAAAGTCATACAAATAGTCAAAAATACATTTGGAGCAGAGGTAGCCCAGTGGTATTGGCCACGACTTACAAGTTGTAGGTCATGAGTTCAAACCCAGGCAGGCGCTTTACTTTATGTAAATTATTTCATCACCACTGCTCGCATTACGGTAAAGGAAAACATCGTCAGGTAATCGGCATGTCTTAGCACCAAAAATTTGAAGACATGTGACATCCCACAATCCGCATTGGGCCCGCGTGGCGGATTATGGCCCACACCTTCTCAGAGAGAGGAGGCCCGTGCCCCAGCAGTAGGAAAAGGCTAATGATGGCTTTTGAAACTGAACCCTAAATGTGCGAAGTGAAGTCCGACACGCCAAGTGCGTATTGGACTTCACTTCGCACATTTTTTGCACGCACGGTTTTTTGGGTTACGTTTTACGTGCGTAATTTCACGACATAGAAACTTATCACTATATCGTGCTTATATATTGCATTAAAGTTGCTCTGCTGCCATGCTAGACATTGAAACGTTCAAGCGGCGCCACTGTAGTAGCCCTGAAAGTCAAGTCGAGCGATCGAAATTTCTTTTTGCAAGCGCCTCGTGCCATTTCCAACAACTGCAGCTACACCGAAATAAAAAAAAAACGTGTTTATAGCTGAAACAGGTAAAGCTTGAATCTCGAGGCTTTTTTTTGATATAATACACAAAATACAGTGGATTTTAAATAAAATTCTAATTACATCTCAAACAAAGAGCACTGCACCACTTGTCGCTGAAATTAGACCAACGACATTAAAAACTTTTTTATTTTATTTTTTCTCTATGATTGCGTACAGTGCGCCCATGATTCCCAGACGCCGCACTTAATACAGCGCCATGTCGTATACATTTTTTGACACTTACATAGGGTGACCACAGTCCAAAAACGATTTAAAGTTAACCAAACAGTGGGGCTACCGTAGTAATTTTTGCTTTTGTACGTCCGGGCTGGACGTCCAAAAGCAAAAATTATTAAGCAACCATAGTAGCCCGGACGTAATTAACTCGTTACTTTTCAACAGATGAGGAAAGAAAGCTCTGTAAGAATATTCAGCGTTTGCACCGAGCATCATATAGCAAGATGAGGGCATGTGGCCTGTTCTTTGTAGACATAAGTCAACCGCTTAGAGTTATAGCACTTCTAACTAACTACACTGTTGTGCTGTTGCAGTTTGCATTATTGTAATTTGTGACTTAATAAAAAATTGTATTTTATTTTCTTTTATTATTATACCTTTTCAGTGTATTCGATCATGGTGGCCAATTTCAACGTAGATTAGCCAAGTACACAGGAAATATTATAGTGCACAAGTTTTCGCGCATACATAGGTGCACTCTTGATTCCTTCACTCTAAAAGTTTAATAGGACGGCAATTCGAAACGACCGGGAAGAGATTAGGTGCAGGACCAACGACTTCACGTGCTTTTTGGTGCATGGGGTTGTACCAACATCCAAACTCCGGCTGTTACGAAGTAATCCTAATGGAAAACCCCACGACACAGGGTAACCTATATCCAGCAGTGAACTTCTTTCGGTTGAAATGATATGATCATTATGAACTGTTTGGTACCAAATGGCAAAACACGATGGAGCAACTGCGCTCAATCCGTTGCCATGAAAAAGGTAATTAAAAATAAGTGCTTAATGTCACCAGAGGCTCCAAGTGAGCAAATAAAAGAAATATTTAGTTAGTTGGTAAAAATTATATACTGTATTGTCGAAGTCTTACTGAAGCCACACCTATGTTGCCACGTGAGAACTTTGCAGTCTAGGAGCGATATTGAGAAATTAATAGGTACAATAGATGGCGACTATACCTAAATCCTTTATGGCGCCATTGAAATTATGTAGAAGCATAATTAAATTACCATAATTATTGGCGCATAATGCCACATAAAAACTACTTAGCTTAACAATTTTGAGGAATCCATGGATGGTGCAAATAAAACCTACTATACATCCCAGAAATGTGATGAAGCGTGAAAGCGTGCTCCATCTTCGACGCTTACCATCAGATGAGATAGTGGTCCACCGCATCGCTATCAACAGTAAAAAAAATAGAGTACAAAATACCAAACGATATCTTATAAATTAACACCCTAACATCATGAACCTTTCACTCCAGGAACCACGTGTTGTAAAGCGGTTTACTCTCTCTTTCTAACAGACTTCAAAAAAGGAGGTTATGTATTTGACCTGTATGTGTGTATGTTTTTACAGATGCCACAAATAGTTGTTATAGCGAATAGTCGAATACCAGTTAATCGCCATTCACTATGGCGAATAGTAGATAAGCTCGCCATTATTATTCGACATAAAAAAAACTTTTTTACTAAAAATAGAATGACTTCCAAAAAAAGAGCAAAATAACTTTAATTTCGGAAGTTAGTGTTTTTGGTTTTGTGTCTTCGTTTTTTGACACCGACTTTTGAAATTAAAGTTATTTTGCACTTTTTTAGAAGTCGGTTCTATATTTTGTAAAAAGTTTTTGTTTTTCACTTTTATAGTTGTGGTTTCCCATTAAATTGTATTAATAATATACAGACATACGATAGCAGCAATCACGGTTGATTTGCTGTCATTTTTTGAAGAGTTCCATCTTCTGTCACCGGAACTCATCATATATGACGGAGTTATGCCCGAACATACATAAAAAAAAATACAAACACCCGAATTGATAACCTCCTCTTTTATGAACTCATAAAAAAGAAATTTAAAAATTATTTATTATCAAATAATCAAATATCACGCTTGCAGTAGTCTTGAATTTACCAATCATTTATTTGTTACTATAATCTTACAATTTTCTAAGGTTATGAGAAAAGAAAACAATGAAGTTAAAGAAATCAGTCTCATATTATACTGATTTTACAGTTTTAAATGCTGGCGCTGATCCAACAAACTGAATACGTTGATTATTTTTGAAAAACGTTAATAGGAAAAATACAAGCCCGTTTTAACTTGGAGGACCCGTACTTTAACAATTATGTCTTGTTAAAGTACGGGTCCTCCAAGTTAAAACTAATATGTATACTTTAACAGACGAAAAAAAAAGGAGGAGGTTCTCAATTCGACCGCATATATATATACATTTTTTTTTTGTGTATGTTCGACCCTCACTCCGATGTTTATAAAGCGATTTTGATGATTCTTTTTTTCTTAGATAGGGTATACCTCAAGGGTTGGTCCCATGTCAAGGACATCGGGATCTGATCATGGAATCTTGATAAAATTGAGAGTAAACCTCGAAAATTGGGCACGAATATTGTTTCTGTTTACTTTTCATAACTTAATCAGGTATTTGCATTTAGGAATCATCACATCATGAAACTGAGCTAATAATGGAAACAATGCCACTAGATACCACTTAATATGCTTTGAAGAAAAAACGTCTTTAGAATATTGGAGGTAACCTCAACTGGTCAATATCTTGGAAACCTCATGGAAGGATGGTAACATCATCAGCTCAGTGCCAAGAGGAATGATGAAGGATGAAAGGATTGAAATTAGCCTCAGAGTATTAAAAGATGATGCGAGTCACAAAAAATCATAAAGTAAAAAACTTTTTAACAAAAAATTCAACCGACGAAATAGAACTAAAAAGCAAAATCTAAATAAACCTTTTAAGTCTTGAGTATTGAGCTTATTTATTCGGCGCCAAATAATAAAATGATTAATTACCTACATGTCTAGATGTTCATTTCTACGTTTAAATAATATTTAGATATTTAATAATCAGATTGTTATTTGGCGCCGACTCAAAATTACTTTATATAAAATTTGATATTTTATGTAGGTAAATAAGCTTAATACTCAAGACTTAAAAGATTTATTTATTTTTTGCTTTTTAGTTCGATTTCGTCGGTTGAATTTTTTGTTAAAAAGTTTTTTACAAGACATGTTTCGAAGAATCTACGACAGAGCAGCCTTTTAAAGAGCAACCCAGGAATGCTACTGCTAAAGAAATCGCCCACTACATCGCGTTAGCAAATAGCTGACAGAAGTATAAACCCATATGAACGATGGGCTTTGAGTACCAATAAGAATGGATTTCTCATTTTAAGTAAGCTTGCTAAACAATACTTAATTATACCAACAAGCTTTGCTTCTTCAGGATATACTATTTTCTGAGGCAGGTTTGATTTATGAAGAAAAACGCAACCGAGTTGATCCCAATTGTGCAGAAAAACTAGTTTTATTGCACAACAACTATTTGTAACCAATATTAATTATAAAAAAGTGCCCGATTTGGCCTTTTAATGAAAAATCCAAGCTAATTAATTAACTTCAACATGACATGATTGATTTTTGAATAACTTTTTATGTCAATGATAAATAATTATTACTTAACACTAAGTGTGAGAAGTAAGAGGAAGAGGAGAGAGAGGAGCTCTTGGCTAAAGTAATAACAGCCACATGGGTCGATCCATCAGGTTAACCTAAGCATGCCTGGGTAGATCCATGGATGGGTGACCATCTGTAAATACCGAGACTCCTCCGTGCCTCGGAAAGCACGTTAAGCCGTTGGTCCCGGCTGTCAATCGTGGATCTTTGACAGTCGTTACGGGTAGTCAGAAGTCCGAAAGTCTGACAACCAGTCTTACCAAGGGGTCTCGTATTACCCAGTAACTGGGCCGTGGAGGTCAGATATGCAGTCGCTCCATGTAAAATACTGGTATTCAGCTGCATCCGGTTAGACTGGAAGCTTACCCCAAGATAGTTGGGGAAAGGCTAGGCAGATTTTTTAATAAATGTTTATTTTTTAAGAAAAAATATAATTCTTACATTCGGTATTAGGAGAGTAAAAAAAATATTTTGAGGAATACTGAATATTATTGAAATGCATATTTTTCAAGGAAGAGGAGGAAGGAGTTTTAGTATATATTATACATTAGAATCAGATGAAGATCTTCGGAGATAGATAATGAAACTCTTCAATCACTAACAACAAATGACTTGCGATTTTTGCTATCGTATGTCTATGTATTGTTATTAACACAATTTCATGGGAAACCACAACTTTAACGAGATAAATATAGAACTTGTTTACGTAAAGAGAAACCGACTTCAAAAACATTTAGTTTTCCATTTTTTTCTTTTGTTTTTTGGAAGTCTGTTCTATTTTTGTAAAAAACGTTTTTTGCTTCTAATTATTTATCTCGCAAACACTTCTGGTAGTAATAGTCCATTTTGACGAATATCATTTTGAGAAAGTAATGTCGAAATGAGTAATCGATAAAAAGATGTTAATTTCATTTAATAATAAAAATAAGAACACAAATTCTGATACACTTTTATAGGTACAATTCTTGATCAACGCACACACATTCATTTCTTCCTCGTATTTTTAAAAACAGTACTTAAGTGAACAAAAATCTACTAGGATTACAGAAACTCGAACTGTAAAACAACTATAATGTAAGTCGTGAGGAGACCAAATAATCGCAAAGGCATCGCAGCATCTATGACAAACAGTCCACACGCTGTCATCTTCTTGAAGGAGGTAATTTGAACTCGTTTGATGTTCTTACAGATTCTTTTTTGTGTTTCTGTGAACAGTGGGACTCTTTAAATAGCAAATCTATCCCTTGTCGATCATGCCACAAGTACCTTTTCAGAAAAATAAGAATATGGGAAAAGCAAAGGACAAGAAGGTTTCTATACAAAGATACATTATAATTATCAGCAATATTGATTTAGAAAAGTTCAAAACGCTTAGAATTGACGTACGCTACCGCAATGGCCACGCTATCAAGCCTGTGACGATAAAATCAGTGGTGACATCGTATTCTTTGTCCTCTGACTTAGACATTCTTGAGTAGAACAGAAACTTAAACTATCATGAGCAAAAATGGCAAGCTAGAGACTTGTGTCGAATTGAATTGAAGTCAAATACTAAAGTTAAAATAATACCTGAGCAACTTTCCAATGTAACAAGTTGTATGCAAGTACTCCGTATTTCTATTAAGAGCATGTAGAAGCTTTCGCACTTCAAACACAAATATGTTATTAACGCTATGTTCTTAACTATCCAACATAGAGATGTCAATGAAAGTGTAACCTGAAACAATAATCATTTAATTCATGCATTTTTATTTCGAAGTCTTGTGCTTATTTTTGTAACATATCTTACAATAAAATTATTACTCATATATCGTCTTATAGACCAAGCCTGATTAATCATTATGCTATGATCGTCAACATCACTTCAGTCGAAAGTCGTCCACTGCTGGACGTGTGCCTCACCCAAACGTCACACATATCGACGGGTCGTGTACTTTTCGCATCGAGTGGACTCCGTGGGACTTAAAGCCTTCCAACGCTGCGTGTTCTAGTTCACTACCTACTTTTTTACACCACAGTATTTCTCTAACTTAGACGATGACCCTGATTCTCCTGCGGATCTGGTCATTTTTGATTCTATTAAGTATATATTTCCATTGCTCTTTGAATGACTCTATACTACATACACCTACCTATAATGTAAACAATATTTGTTTAAAGTCACTTACATTAATCAATCTACCCCCAATGGCCTTTGCCAATTCTATGCGTATCCATATAGCAAGCACACTATTCAGAAATGTATCGAAGATGAAGTAAAGAATCTGAAATTAAATTATCTTAATACAATACAGTTATAAATTCACGCCAATATACGAGTAGACAAAAACCATAGAACGCCTGTTACTACGATTCTTTCATACATACGGGAAAACTTACGCGCTAGTGAAAAGTTAAGTACACCTTACGAAGGACATCTGTTTGAGCGGCATCATCACAATATTAATTTTGACTTGGAATGTTCCACATTTACCATTAATACTGTTGAATATTAATTAATTATCCAACCTGTTTTTGGAATCCTCGCTGTCTTTGTTCGAAAACATTGCTTACCTTATTTTGCTACTTGCCTACTGGGGGTCTGCGTGAAATGCCTTTTTTCCCTTTCAACCATTGCTATGTATCTGGAGGCAAAGACGCGTGATGTAGGTAGTATCGACTGGAACTCCGTTGGCGAGAGCACCAGTTTCGATGATAAAGTGAACTGCTTCAATTCCATACTGCCGAGCATATTTGACAAATATGCTCCGCGTCGGCGGATAAAAATTAAGCATGATTCTGCTCCGTGGATGACTACTGAAATTAAAAATGGTATTGGTTGTAAGGATTAAGCGAAGAGTAGGTACAGACGTAGACCCACGGAGCAAAATCTTGCTCGGTTCAAAGCTTTACGTAACAACTGCAATCATCTGTGTCGAGATGCTAAGTGACGCTATTTCCATTAATTTCTCGTGGGTCGTAAGTCCTCTGATGTTAGAAAATTTATGAAGTCAGTCGGTATCGGCAAATCTCCTACTAATACCTGTAAAGATGTCAACCTTAGTGCTCTTAATTCGCACTTTTACCTCCCTCTTGTCTCTATGCATTCAAGTGTCAAAATTTCCACTTCGATTGAACTCTCGAAATTGCCGTTATGAAGCTGTCCAATTCTTAATCTCAGCTCTGTCTGTTATTTTGCTGTTTTTTAAAATCGTCTTCAAAAGACGATTTAAAAAAATCTCCTTTTGCTATCTTCTCTTCTGCTGTGGGTCATTACAATCTGTGTTCGAGAATGATATTACCTATTCTCTCGCAACTGCACCCCATTCTCACTCATATTTCTAATTGTTAATTATTCTCTGGCACATTTCCTTCAGCCTGGAAACAGGCTCACATAATACCATTTCCCAAAATAAATAATCCTTCGTCCTTATCTCACTTCTGACCCATATCCATTCTGCCTTTTCTCTCTAAAGTTCTCGAACGCAATGTTTATTGTAAAATTTCCAGATACCTAACGTCTAATAGTCTTATTTCTCCTTTACAATCTAACTTGCGTGCTGGTCACAGTACTGTAACTTTACTACTAAAAGTCACTGACGATATCCGCTGGGCTATGGACAACAAATCTCTCACTGTACTGGTCCTACTCGATTTCAGTTGTGCGTTCAACTCAGTGGATTTTGACATACTCTTGGAAGTCCTTCAATCGACTAACTTCTCTTCCTCTGCTTTATCCTGATTTGACTTTTATCTTCGGGTTTGTTCTCAGTGTGTTAGCCTTGACGAAATTTTCTCTGACTGGTGTGATCTCACTGCTGGTGTTCCTTAGGGTGGCGTTCTCTCTCCCCTTATTTTCACTATCTTCATTAATACTGTCATTAAGGTTATCACCGCCAATTAACATCTTTATCTTCATCTAGGCCTACAGTATCTACTGCCGATGCCGTACATCATCTGACAGACTATATAGCACAGGAACTGGACAAGGGCAGCCACATAGTAGGAATTTTGCTGGACCTTGCCAAGGCTTTTGACACAGTTTCAATTCCCATTCTGTTGCGCAAGCTTGAAACTTTAGGTGTAAGAGGCACCCAGCTGCAACTCTTTAAAAGTTATTTAGAAGACCGTACCCAGTGCGTAAAGATTGACAATGTACTCAGCGCTGATCTAAAAAATACGTTTATTGGTGTTCCCCAAGGAAGTATTTTAGGGCCCACTATGTTCTTAATATACATAAATGACCTTTGCAAATTAAAGCTAGAACATGGTATGATCACCGTCACGCAGCCAGGCTACGGACGCTAATTGGTCAACATCGGGCCCATGTAGGGCCCGGAAAAAGCGTCCGTGAAGTTCCTTACTCTGAAATACTTCTCTGCGATCGTTAGTGTCAAGCACTAGAGGTTTGCGCCAGTTCTCGTTAGCCAAGGAGAGTGTAGTAAGGCCCTTGTCCACCGCCACTACATCTCGATGCATACCCACGTCAGCAGCTAGGAAATATTCCCTTAGACTGCATACCTCGCGGTTGTGGAGGGTCTTAGCATTTAAAAAGCCTCGGCCTCCACACTTCCGCGGGATATACAGTCTCATCACCGACGAACGTGGGTGATGCATTCGAAATGCAGTCAGCAGTGTACGGGCACGCCTATCCAAATCAAGTTCTGTTTGAGTCCATTTGAGTACTCCGAAAGAGTAAATCAATACCGGCATGACCCAACCGTTGAAGGCGCGCACCTTGTTTCCGCCCGATAGAAGGCTATTAAATACCTTCTTCAGGTGGCCAAAGAAGCGCTCCTTCAACGATTGCTTCATGTCAGTAACATTGATACCTAACGCTTCCGACATACCCAAATACTTATAGGTTTCGGTTGGAGACAGGGATCTCAGGTTTATGGAATCCGAGAGTTGAGTACCGACGGATTCCACAATCTCCCCTCGCTTTACATGCATGACCGCACATTTGTCTACACCAAACTCCATCCTGATGGCACAACTAAAGGTTTCAGTCACCTTCAGTAGCTCCATCAGTTGCAGATTGCTGGGGGCAAAAAGTTTCAAGTCATCCATGTAAAGGAGGTGAGATAAAACCTGACCACCTCTCTTCAACCGATAGCCTAGCCCTGAATTCTCCAGCAGTGTGCTTAGAGGATTATTATTATTATTATGTATTTTATTTATTTTTAACTACATTTTGTATTTCTTTTTTTTAATTAGTTAGGTTTTTAGTCTTTGTTTATTTATACACACTGTATCTACGTCTCATATCCAACTTTTCAGTCGCAGGTCTGCTGGAAGAAATTTCTTATGAAATAAGCAGCACCTTTGTACTCTTCTTTCTGTAATTGTTCTTTTTTCTCTTATAAGTGTTTTGTGTGTACATAAATAAAAAAATACGTCATTCACTTCATTTTCATTCCTCTAGATCACACAATCCATCCATTTTGTTTGGTCGGTCTTCATTCATCTACGTTTGTATGATCTAACAATAAAAGCTTACCAGTGATTGAAAACTTTCCCCAATGATTTCGTAAGCTTCAACAATTTCGACATAAGCTATAAACTTTCTGTCCCAATAAAATTCATTTTCTAACTCTGAAACGAATTTCGACTTTTTTGCATCGTCAAGCCATTCCTTAAGAGGTTCAAGCATAAGTTTAAAAAATCGTGAGGGGTATAACATTTGAATGTCAAAGATAATGAAAAACACGTTTGTGATAGTCTCATCAATCGAGAAAACATTGGAAAAGGAGTAGGTAAAATATAAGATCCAGAAAATTTGAAAACAAACAAGAGCAATGATGTAAATCCAATTGAATAGAGAAAAATTATTTAAACTCTCAACTTTAACCATTTTACAAATATTTTGTATGTTTATGGCAAGTAAGACGTTGTCGAGCCTCTGTATGACATTCGTGAAGTAGACGACCAAATTTCCCACGACGTACACGGAAAAAATCTGCACATTGGAGGAACATTTAATAAAATTGGTACCTTCCAATCCAGCATTATGTATGCGTGTGAAATTGGAGAAAAAGAAGCCTACCAGTAATATCAGCGACCAGATGCCTGAAATGACGTAGTAGAGAAATCTATTCGGAGTAATGAAGCCATCCCGTATTTTGTACTTTGATAAAATGTACAAGGATTCCATGAAATCAAATGGTTTTAATACTGACAGTGTATCCCTTTCAATCACTGTTTTAAGACGTATATCGTTATTTTCATGGCTTGGTAAATTTTCCACTATAGCAGACATATTTTTCTATTACTTTATAAAGACGTGTTTGTTACGATACCTAGGGGTACCATTAATTTGAATGAAACAGGCCTCGAGCAAACTTATGATTATTTAGAAGCATACGTAAACTGTGAGATATCAATTATGATAATGCTATGTACTGGTGACACGTGTGTGTTAGTAGACTAAAAGTGTTTTTTTATTAACATGTGAGTTAAAAGTGTTTTTCATAATTAGGAATACCTACATGTTTAAAAAAAACTGGCCAAGTGCGTATTGGATTTCGCACATTAAGGGTTCCGTACCAAATATTGGCATTTATTAGTAAAGTGTGTAATCTATACTAATATTATAAAGCTGAAGAGTTTGTTTGCCTGTTTGAACGCGCTAATCTCAAGAACTACTGGATCGAATTGAAAAATATTTTTTGTCTTGAATAGTTCATTTATCGAGGAAGGCTATATAACATCGCTGTGACCTATAGGAGCGGAACATCAATGAAAAATGTGGTAATAACGGGGGAAAAAAATATTCCTTTTCAGAACTTCCGTTGCATGCGGTACGTAAACGGTTAAAGTTACGCAAAAAATATGTATGACGTAATTGTTCCCCTTTAGAAGTTCTAAAAAAAAGTCCACAACATCATATGTTCATCTTTTAAGGTTAACTCACTATTATCTTTTTTATGGTAATCAAATTCGTTCCAAAATAATGTATTATTTGCGATGGTGTTTTCATAAACACGACATTAAATACTTATGATGAATAAAGTATTTATTTGGATAAGCATTGATATTGAACAAAATTGTCCTTGACATCATTTGATTTCAACGAATATCTTAGGAGATATCAGTGTTAATCAAGTACCACGCGCACATTCATGATGTGCAAGGCGGGCAATTATGAGGGATGTGGAGAGTGAGGTATCATTTTGCAATGTATAGCCTATTTATTGAGGAAGGTTATAAACTTTATATATAATCACGCTACGACACAATAACTATAACCGCGGATGAAACCGCCGGCACAGCTAGTAAAAATATTATCACCAAATTTCAAGTACATAGGTCAATGGAATGTTAAAAAAAATTACGTAACAAAATTTTGTGACAGACGACGTACGAACAGACAAACAGACGGACACGTGAGTGACAACAATAAGGCTCCGTTTGGATCCTTCGGGTACAGATTCTCAAAAAATCAACATACTTTGTTGATGTTTTTTTAAACATCTTAATTTGTAGGGCCTCGTTTAGTGTCACACAATTGCATACGCATAGTCAGCCTTATAATGTTGAACTTTGATGACTTTTAGGAAAAAAAAACATCATTCTCGCATGGATATTTAATATATTTTAATAAAATTATTTACTGGTTTCGAGATTAAAGAATCGCAAACTGTAAAAGTACAACGGCGTATTTAGTGATAAGTGCCGTCAGACGTAACGGGTGACAAACATCTATGTAGAATAAACCACATGCACTCATTTTGCTGAATGACGTACGGTGCACTCGCAAAATATTTTTGCTTAACTTCTTTTGAACTGTAAATAAACAATTGAAAAAGTTAAATTAGTCTATACTTGTAAAATGATTCGAGGTATTCAATCTATCACCACCGACTTAAAGAAGAAGGTTCAAAAATGCCCCACGTCTGACAACAAAGAGACATATCTCAAAAAATCACATAAAATGAATAAAAAAGAAATACATACGTCTAGATGAGACTTCTCCTTTCGACTTTAATTTTGTGTATTTTATGTTTAGTTGTATTAAAAAGGTCATATTAAAAGTATGGGTTCCAATGGAATTTAAATTTTGTCATGTTTGACACTAAGTATGTTGCTGTAAATTTTGAAAATTGTCTCAAATTTTTAATTAGGGTATTACTAAAGAGCTTTAGATAAAGTAAAATTACATTTATAAACATACAATCCAATATATACGTGGCTAGTAACCAACTGGCCACAGTTGGTTACTAGCCACGTATATCGAAACAGTGTAAAAGCAAGAGTTTTACGCGATTGTTTTTTAGTCGCCAGAAAGCTATGCTATGCCAGAAAGCTTTTTACACAATTAATGACTTTCTTGAGGACAAAAAGGCGTGGGATTGAGCTGCTTCAATGATATACATGAGCCATTGTTTTCATATGTACTACTTACTGATGAAACTATTTTTTATATTTTTTTTTAATATTCGTTTTTGACATGAATACTTGTATAGTATTATATTATATATTTTTTTTTTTGATTGACATTTTATTATTATTTCGTATTTTTATTTTTACACATATTATTTACATTTTTAAATATTTTAAAAGAAAACATATAAAAAACATTTAAAAATATAAAAATAGTAGTCCACTGGTATCGGGAGCAGGGTCCAAGCTACCGGTGGCTAGGGCTCCAGAGACAGGAACCTCCTCACAATGCGAGCCGTATCAAGGAGTACTGCCTTCTGAATCAGGCCCTTGATCCAACCGCGCAACGACAGCTTCGACAGGTGGTCGTCGAGGCTTTTGGCCATCAGGCCATTGGCGGTAACGACTATCGGCACAATGACAGCCAAGTCCACATTCCACATTTCGACAACCTCGTGTGCCAAGTCAAGATATTTAATTTGTTTCTCTTTCTCAGCTTTCACGAGGTTCTCGTCATGTGGGATGGTGACATCGATTATCATTGTGCGGCGCGCTAATCGGTCTATCACCACTATATCCGGCTTATTGGCAACAATAGTCCTGTCAGTGATGATAGACCGATCCCAGTATAACGTGACATGGTCATTTTCGAGAACTGGGTCGGGCACATATTTATAATACGGTACCTCAGAATCCACAAGTTTGTATTTTAAAGCAAGTTGCTGGTGGATAATCCTGGCCACTTGGTTATGTCTGTGCAAATACTCGCCGTTAGACAGACGAGAACATCCAGAGATAATTATGTCTGATGGACTCACCCGGACGGTGGCATGCCCGACACACGTCAACCGTCCCATCCTTCATAATATGCCTTCGGTAGTTGTTCGTCAAGATAACTTCGTCCATAATCGCACAGAAAAAACCTTCAGTTTCCCCGAAGAGGTCACCAAACCGTAGCCAGGCCACGGACGCCAGGCTATCTACATCAGGCCCATGAAGAGCCTGATAATAGCGCCCGTGAAGCTCCTTGCCTTTCCATACCTCCTTGCGGTCATCAGTAGTAAGTACTACAAGTTTGCGCCAGTTCTCTTTAGCCATGGATAACGGGTGAGGCCCTTGTCCACTGCGACCACCTCTCGGTGCTTCCCCACGTCGGATTCTAAAAAGTATTCTCTGAGGCTGCACACCTCGCGGTTGTGGAGAGTCCTAGCATTTAAAAAGCCTCGACCTCCACCCTTCCGCGGGATGTACAGTCTCATCACCGACGAACGTGGGTGATGCATCCGGTTTGCGGTTAGCAGCGTACGGACCCTCCTGTCCAGTATGCCGAAAGAGTACATCAAAACCGGCATGACCCAACCGTTGAAGGCGCGCACAAACAAAGGCTACTCAATACCTTTTTAAGGCGGCTAAAGAAACGCTCCTTCAGCGATTGCTTCATGTCAGTAACGTTAATGCCTAACGCTTCCGACATACCCAAATATTTGTATGTTTCGGTTGAGGAGAGAGATCTGAGGTGTATGGAATCCGAGAGTTGAATCCCTTCAGATTCCATAATCCCTCCTCGCTTTACATGCATGACTGCACATTTGTCCACACCAAATTCCATCCTGATAGCGCTACTGAAAGTTTCAGTTACCTTCAGTAACTCCATCAGTTGCAAGTTGTTGGGGGCAAAGAGTTTCAGGTCATCCATGTAAAGAAGGTGAGATATGGCCTGACCACCTCTTCTCAACCGAAAGCCCAGGCACGAATCCTCCAGCAATGTGCTTAGAGGATTCAGGGCTAAGCAGAACCAAAGTGGACTCAAACTGTCGCCCTGAAATATTCCCCATTTAATCCATATAGGCTCATCATTCCCCTGGATTGGTCGACATCCTGGATAGCGAAGGACCGTCTTCCATTGCCCCATACATGACCCAAGAAAGGTGCATAGAGTTGCATCTATTTTGTACAACTCCAACACCCTCATGAGCCATGTATGTGGAATAGAGTCGTAGGCCTTGTTATAATCTATCCAGCATGTCGACAAATCCTTGTGGGATCGACGAACCTGTTGGCTTATGGCCATGTCTATGAGGAGAAGCTCCTTAGTACCGCGGGACCCGTTCCTACATCCATTCTGAGAGGCAGACATAATTGTATTGCTCTCAATGTGTACATTAATTTTCGCTCTCAGGATGGATGTAAGAAGTTTATAGACCGTCGATAAACATGTAATCGGTCTATAATTCTTGGGTTCCGTGGGACTACCTGTCTTATGGAGCAGGTGGGTAACACCAGTTGTTAGAAACTGAGGCAGCGACCCAGACTCTAAGGATGCCTGGAATTGAGATGCCAGAAGCGCGTGTGAGCTACTATACCATTTAAGCCAGAAGTTATGCAGTCCGTCCGGTCCCGGAGATTTCCAGTTTGGTAACGGACGAACTGCTTTGGCTACATCGAATGGAGTGATGGTTACTTTTTCCATGTCTGGTATAGCTTCACACACGCGTTCGACATCACGCATCCAGCCACCCTCAGTGTGACAGACGGGCACCGACCAGATGTTGCACCAGAATGCATTCGTGGCGGCAGCATCGGGGCGGAGCACGTCAGTCACATTTTGTTCAGGTCGCTCCCAAGCTCTATATACCCACCTCTCATCGCTCTGGAACATGTGCTTCTGCGAGTACCGGTCGACCCGACGCTTATACCGCCGAATACGATTGGCCCATGCACAAACCTTCTGCTTCAGGAAGTCAATGCGTTCCGTGACACGGGACATGTATTCTCGAGGACTGATTCCAGTCCCCGAAAATGCCCGCCTCACGAAGCGCATCAAACGTGGTCTTGTATTGCCCTCCCTGAAGCAGTATAGTTTGCCAATGAGTGCTCTGGCCCCATCAATACGCCTCTCGATCCTACACTGCCAGGCCGGTACGGTAGGCTTTGGTCGAGTAGCTTCGTCACAACTTGGTAACTTTACATTTGCTAAACGACATGCCGCAACAGCCCCACAATACAGGATCGAGTGCGTATCAACGAGGTCCTCGCTGCTCTCAAAAACATTCTTAAGCAGCGAGTCTAGAGCACACACTAGCACCCTATTTTTTTTGTGCATAGGTAACCGTGATAAACGGGGTCTAAGTTGAGTCGGACTCGATCTATACTCGCGAAGCGCATCTTCCAGTGCGCTCCTCAGTCGATCGTTGCACTGGCTACTTACTGTGACAACCCTATCATCTGTCTCCTCATCAACATGATTGGACCGCGGCAGGTTTATATGAGAAGCCGGTGGGATTTCTTCGAAAACCGGCGGTGTCGCAGTCTGTGTCGTAGTCGAGAAGATAAGGTTGCTCAGTACCTCTGAGCGCAGCCGATCAAGTGCGGCGTCGTCCAACCTGTGGTTGCGTTGGATGACCCGCACCTGATCCGACAATCGTTGAGCTGAGACGTTGACCGTTGGTTCCAGGTCCTGAAAAAGAGACAGCATCCTACCACGATACGCAGTGAGGTTAGTTCCCCCCTCTGTAGACCCGTAATATGCGCGCATGACGTTCTCGTTCATGGATTGAGTCCATTTCATGCGCTGCACACAACCACCGGCAGCGGGGACCCGGCTCGGGGCCGGTTGGTCCCTAAGTCCCAAGCTGTTCGGTGGCCGGCCTCTCCCCTGCCGACGTACAGGTGTTGGCGACGTCGGCGGGGAGAAATACTCGTCGCTCGAGCTCGACGCGGCTGCAGCCGCCGGTAACACTGGTGATCCGAGGTCCGGCGGCGGCGAGGCGGAGCTGAGCGGCGAGTCCGGGGGTGGATGGCGTGCGCGATGGGCAGCTGCTCTTGTTATCATTATTATATTTTCATTCTTATTGGTTTATTGTTGTATCATCATTTATTTCAGTGTGACATATTATGTCATCTGTCCAATCTTGATTCATTTTTCTGTGTTGCTTAATTTTCCTTATTTATTCTGGTTATCTATAGTTTTTATTGTTTGTTTGTGTATATAGTTTCTTCTGTTGAATTTGTATTTATTTATTATAACGGACAAAAACTGTTTAGAAAAATATTAAAATTCGTGAATGAAAATAAACTTCTTGACGTTGAGAGTTGCCAGCTGTAATTATTATTATTATTAATATTATTATTTTTTACTTGAATACTTTGTTAAGTATTATTGTTTAGGTAGTTTAGGTTGCATTTCGTTTGAGGGATTGGTAATTAACAGAATCAACGTCGTTTTCGTACGCTCCGTATATTGACACTAAAAAATCAACACCTTCTAACATGTGGACTGTATTAATAAATGATTCGCTATAGCTAGGTAAGTAACACACGCATACATTGATAGATATGCACACAACATCTTAGAATAATTTGGACAATTATATTTATTTTTATTTTTTGATTGACATATTATTATTACTTTTTTGTTTGACACGAATATTTACTTTGTAAAGTATTATATTTTTATTATTTTGATTACTTAATTATTGTAAATGTGGGGACCATGTGGGTTATTATTATTATTTTCTCCTCCTTTTTACAGTAATTTTTAACGTTGTCTGACAGTTTGAGTACTTTTGCGGCCTACCCAAATGTCTTTTCTTTGGTATTGTTCGTCAAGTCATTGAGCTCCTTAGTGGTTTTTAAGTTGAGCTATTCGACTATTGACAAATGCTTGCACTGACTGGACAGGTCCACTCAAATATGTTTGGTTCTTTCTTCAAAAGACCACTACAGACACTAAGCTGCATGGTCCTCATATAGAATAATGTGTATGCGAGAACTATGTATGTCGTTATATTCATGTAGATTTTATGAATGCCTGGCAGTTTGAGTATTTTTGCGGCCTACTCAAATGTCCTTACTTTGGTATTGTTCGTCGGTTTGTTGAGCTCCTCAAAGTTCTGAGTTGAGCTTCGCGATGACTGACAAATGCTTGCACTGTCTGGTCAGGTCCACTCGAATTTGTGTGTTGCTTTCTTCAAAAAGCTCATCCCAGACATAAACGTACATGGTTCTCATATGATTTAACCAGTACACATTGTATGGATTTGAACATTTTAAAAGAGACTTTGACCTCTGAGTTTGTTTCGGTGTTTCTCAGGGTAGTCAGCTAGGAAACACCGGCCTCATCTAGCTTAAACTGACAAAAAACATTGACGTGTAAAAGTGTTCCTTGTAACCTATTTACTGAATAAACATCATTTATCATTAGTCATTTGGGACGAGTGCACGATGGAAAACTGCAAAGCAAGCTGTAGAAGCAGAAGAAAAATGACCGGCCAATGACTAGCTGTGCCCGCGACTACGTTCGCGTCGGATGTCGGAAAAAAATGTCGCTTAGATATGATATACGACATACGATATATATATACTTTGTAAAACAATCGCCAAAATTACAAATATTAAAAGAAATTACAATTACTTTACCTGTACAATTTGAAGCAGAAATGGACAAGCATGAATCTTGAACATATTTGATAGCTTCATAAAATTCGTCAACGTACAGGCTTAGTATGATTTGAATAACCAAAGATTTTAGCAACCACAAGTAAACAATTATCGATACGTAAGGTGTTTTTTCCTGAAAATAAAGATTAAAATAAATAATAATAAAAATGTGTATAACAAGAAACATTTTTTGATACGAGTAGTATAACTTCAGTATACTTACATATTCGTAATAAAGAATGCAAATCTTAATCATCACTTGAAAATCAATTAAAGTATTGAAAAATGTCGCCAATGTATGATATAATACCTGAAATTATTTGTTTTAAAACACAAAACTTTAAGAGTCATACAAGTAAAGTTAAGTTTGCATAATAAGTATGTATGCTAAGTTAATCAAAAACTTTTGATTACGTTGAATAAAATTAACATTCTAGCTTTACTAAAAATGAATCCTCTCCACAATACTATAATGTAAAACAAGTGTGGTTCCATTTTTCTGAGATTCTTTATATAAAGAAATTAACATTAAACCAAAATATATTTGAGTACCCCAGAGTACTACCCTGCGATACGCAAGTATTTTTTTATGTAAGCACCTAGATTACTCTTCAAAAAACTGAACATATTTTTAAAGACATAGACATGGTCAAATTGAAAAAAAAAACAAAAGCATTTTATTTAAACTTTCTTGTCAAAAACACAAATTAATGCGAATACAAGGTAAGACTTACCGATGTTTGAAAAACATCTCTATATATGTTGTAACACTTAGATATTTGCAAGAAAACCTGAAACATCTTTTTGGATTCTTTTTCATTGCAGTCATTATTTGCTAAAAATAAAACTCGTTCATTCCAAAGTGTGACTTCATCGGTCAATAATTGAATTAGTCTCATTGCATAAATTTTATTTGTATCAATCGTCATCAATGATAGTAGATTAAAAATACTAATAATCTGTGGTTTGATATGAAAATAGAACATTAACGAAAGTAGCACAAAATAAAATGCGAATATGGAAACAGAATGAATCCAACTTTTAATGATAGACCACTTCAAACTGGTCTCACTATTAAGATACCTGTGCACTTCTTGAAACGTCAAAACGAATGTTACATTTTTCTTTGATTGAACAGTATTAATGATGGAGTTCATAATGAACCCCAAACAGAAGAAAATAGAGTTGAAAATGGATGCAAAAAACAGGTAATTAATTAAACTATAACGTTGTAAGTTTTCGTCGAAAAGAACTCCAAAGGTTCGATACGAGTAAGCCCATACATACAGTATTGCACCACTCAATGATATGAAGTTATGGCACCGATTATTTGGATTTATGACATTGTTTCTGATGTGATATTTAGGATTCAACACAAGAATCTGCATTAGGTTTAAAGGTTGAAGAATCGATTGCAAATCTTTATCAATATTGTTGCTCAAAAATGATTCATGAATACTCCTTCTGATTTTTTGATCTGTGTTTAGATCCAAAGAATTCATTTTTAAAGAAAGATTAAGCAAATGAACTATATGAACTGAACTATGAAGAACGAATACATCTAATCTAATGAAGGCTTCCAGAAACTAGAACATAGTTAAGGTTATACAAACACAGAGAGTGTAAAATTATGTTTTTGTTTTACTTTACTGCCTGTCACATATCACCAAAATCGACAAGTGATATTACTGATAGTCTACGAGTGACAAATTAAGCTAAATATAACTTGATGCCATGTGAAGTAGGAACATAGAATTACAGTACATTAGTTATAAATCACGTTGTTCAAATCCAAATGTACCTTGAAGCTGTGCAGTAAAACATGGATTATTTTTACATTTATTTACTTATTTTTCTCTTTACTTAAAACAAGAAAAGAACACAATCTAATAATTTGTTATATTCAGAAAAGTTATAGGATCATAAAACGCAAATTGAAGCAGCACAACAGTGTAGTTAGTAATTAATGCTATCATCTTTAGCGGAAAAGTAGCATCAACGTAGAACATTCCACAAGCGTTTAACTTATCAAATGTAGCTCGATGTAAGCGTTTAATATTCTTGCACAACTTTTTTTCAACATCTGCAAAATTTTTAAGAGCATTGCAGTTTAAATCATAGCATCGAAAATTATCAATCAATCTCCATTGAGTTTATTGTTATCTTTACTTGAAATATAAGTATAATTTGAAGCTTATTGCATCAATAATATTTAATAAATTTAGTATTAATAAATTTTTATTATGTTTTTGTAAAAGTGTTTTCCACTCGTGATGTCTCCGGTGGTTTTTCTTTGCTCCCGCCCTGAGACCCTCAGGGAAAAGGAGGTTCGAATTCCCTGCTAACTTGTAACAATACTGTGTCAAAATATATTATTTTTCTAATACTGCTTTACAAAACTGCCCATGAAGTGGTTTGGCGATCCACTTCTCTATCGCTTTTAGAGTAGTTGCCGTTTTTGTTCTTTATCTGTGTAATTATTACTTTGTGCTAGTCTTATTTCTACTGCATTGGTTCTAGATTCTATATTTGATATACTGAATATTTAGCTTTATTTCTATCATGTCTAACTAATAATAATAAATTTGAATAATTGTATCAAGTTGTGATAAACATAAAATTTCGTAGTGGTCCCCGAACTAGGTGGAGCCTGTATCTCGGAGGCCTTAACTAACATCCTGTTCATTACCTAAGTATTATACTATAATATAATATTAATATATTATAATTATTATTATTGATAATCATCTATAATTCAAAATTCTTAATTATATTAAGCGGGGAATTTACTTCACTACCATAGGTTTTAGGTCTGTTCTGTGTCTATTCCCTCTATGACGGTCGCTGACAGATCCAAAGTAGCGAGGTCTGGAAGCGAGAGCCTCATGTGAATTAACCGCTTTTTGTTGATTTTCTCAGCTCAATACTATTTTATAGATATAATTTTAATCAGTCAATTACCGGAGAATCAGGCACAAAATAAAATCGATTATGTCTCGTCTGCCGCATGCCATGGGGCGATGACGCGATAATTAAAGTTTTTTTTTTAAGATTACCTGAACAATTTGAACTAAAAAGGAGAGCACACGAGTCCGGAACATTTTTCATAGCAATATAAAATTTTTCGCAGTACAAACTCAAAATTATTTCTAGTATTAAACTCTTTATCACCCAGTAGTACAAAGATATGAACGTAAAACATACTGCAACCTGTAAAATAAGTAAAGTTGAGATTATCGATTTAATAGGTCACGTTGCCACTTCAGAACTTTTACTGTATATCATATTCAAAGCCAAGTAGTACATTACAGGGTCCTTAGTGAATAACGCCAGGGAAGTTTCTACAGATAATTTTATTAATTGTTTCTTATATCAGATTTTAACAAGTCAATTAATTTTAGAAACACCTTAAATTAATACTCACATACTCGCCATTATCTGCTGCTGATTTAAATACTTCAATAGTTATTTGCAATTTGATTAAAACGTGACAAAAGAACCCTACAGTGTGATATACAAACTGAAAAATAATAATTTATTTAAGGTTGTATTTCCATGACAGTTGATCCATCATTAAAAGGAAAACTAAACAGGCGTACCATTTGCTGAAAACAAGACTGGTAGATGTCAAAACATTCCAAAATATTTTTGTAAGCTTGAAACATCCTTTTGAAATAAGTTTCTCTTACGCTGCGATCCATCTGATGCAAACGTTGGGCTTGGATATTCCACATATTAACTTTGAAGCGTAACAGTCCAATGAGTCTGGTAGCATACACAATGTTAATAGCAAACAGCATGGAAGCTATACCGCAGAAGAAATCATAAAGAGGAAGCTTAAGCTTTATGCAAGTGTAGGCAACAAAGTAAATATAAAAACTTGAGGCCAAGGCAATACTGAGCCAATTCTGAAAGATATACCGCTTATTTTTTTTCTTTTCACTAAGAAATCTGTGCACGTCTTGGATTTTTAAGACAAAAGATATATTCCTATTCGTATACACCACATTGACGACATAATTGATGACGGATCCGATACTGAACAAGACAAAGTCGAAGTAGGAGAAGATATACATTATATTAAAGTATTTTCTTTTAACTTCATCGTGATACATATCGTAGATCCGATATAAGTATAGAGAACTAAAGACGATCACGGCACATAGTGAAACAAAACTCGATGTAAAGCTGTTGGGATATATAAAGTTATCCTTAATACGATACTTGGGACTTAACAAAATATTTTGCAATATATTCAGAGGTAAAAGCATCAACTGTACATCTTTGTCAACCAAGTTGTCTGCCATGACCGTCACCTGATAGCTTGTTATTTTTTTACGATGTGTTTTTGCCCTTATCGACATAATTTCAGTTTGGAATTGCAGACACAGTGTGCCATTGAATAAATGGGAAAGGTTGCTCAATTACCAAACATGCAATTAACTAATTAATACAGGTTGCAATTGCAATGCAAAGAAAAGTCCATTAGTGATAATTACTCTTATTCTAATATTATTACCGTTAATGTTGTTAGTTTTAAGTATAGTTGTAGCATTTTAAACTTTATGTCAGTGACATAAAGACAACCGCTCATGTTAACGGACTGTATTACATTCGGTAAAACACTGTAGTATAGTTGTGTATGTGTTATCTTGACTTTTAATATTATGAACAGGTGTCAATGAGTACGGTATTTCCTATCAGTTTTGGATTTAATCGGACTAAATAAATGAGAAAAATAATCGTAGATACTGAACTAATTTAAGCCAAAATTTGTAGCAGACGTGGTCATAAAACAAAGGGTACGATAGTGAACATTTAAAAGAGATTTCTAAAAACTCTATAATGAGTTTCACGCTGTCTCGCTTTTACGTTTTATGACAATGTCTGCTACGAATGTTAGCGTTTAGTAACATAACGCTACTGATATAACATGATGTGCCTCTGACTCAGGCCACTGAGGTCAAGTGTGCACTGTTCATAGACTGTAATGTATGGGCTTCATTGTCCTCACTTATCCCCAGTTTCTCGAGCGAAAATTATCAAAGTTGACTATTGACAATTTAGCTGTTGTCGTTCAAAGCAGTTACACGCGCTGCAGAATTTGTCACATTTGTCGTTTGAAGAATTATGTAATGTATGGACTCCACTATTACAATTTTATAAGCTATGTTATGGCGAATGTGAGTACCATTAGAAACCAATTCTAGTTTCAAGGTACAAAACCAAGTGAAACTGTCAAGCTCCTGTATTTATAAACAAATAAAAAAACAGCGACTATTGTATTTTTAGGATTTCAAACATCCGCGTGTAAAATCGGAACCCTAATAGGATCACTCGTGCGTCTGCCCGTGTGTGAGAGCCAATTTACTTCGAATCTACTGTCCGGTTAAGTTGAAATAGTTTAAATTTGCTACACATGTGTATTTTCGCTCTTACGTCGGAAATACAGGAAGAGGCACCCTGGTGCATGCTGTTTGCCGACGACATTGTTCTGGTCGGTGAAGATGGACCTGAGATCCAGAGCAGATTGGAGAAATGGCAACAGAAGCTGGAGAAAGTTGGCTTGAAAATCAGCAGAACCAAAACTGAATACAAGTTCTGCGATTTCGGCGGTCTCTCCAGTTCTGAAGCTGTAGTGCTAGATGGCGCGCTTCTCCCAGTCTGCTCCGATTTTCGGTATCTCGGTTCACTCGTGCAAAGCGATGGCGAAATAGATCGGACTGTTAAGCACAGAATTAACACTGGATGGATGAAATGGCGGCAGGTCACCGGGACTATCTGTGACTCCCGCATTCCCCTAAAACTTAAGGGGAAGATTTTTAAAACAATGGTCAGACCTGCTGTCTTGTATGGTTCAGAATGTTGGGCCACAAAAGGGATGAATGAAAAGCAATTGCATGTAGCAGAGATGAGAATGCTAAGAGCGATGTGTGGTGTTACGCGCATGGATAGAATTAGGAATGAGTATATAAGAGGAAGTCTGAAAGTGGCACCGCTGACTGAAAAGTTGTGTGGAAATCGGTTGTCGTGGTATGGGCATGTGATGCGGAGGAATAAAGAAAATGTCGTGAGGAAAGTCTTGTGTATGGATGTGGATGGCTATAAGAGTAGGGGAAGGCCAAAGAAACGATGGTAGGACTGTGTGAAAGAGGATATGGGTAAAAAAGGGGTGACTACAGAGATGACGACTAATAGAGGAGTATGGAAGAAAAAGACATGTTGCGCCGACCCCAAATAAATTGGGATAAGGGCAGGAGAATGGTGACACATGTGTATTTTTATGACCCAAACATGGGAAAGTAACGTAAATAAATTAATATGGGTTATAGACCCCACTTTTGGGGGAAAAATCGGAAAATTTTAAAATAAAGTTTTAAATATATGATGTCGCACGGTACAGTTTAAACTGTACCGTGCGACATTTCAAATGGTACAGCACATTGAGGGTCCCAAATATTTTTTTTTTTTTTCAAAATTTTAAAATGAATCGTTAAGTTATTAAAATAAACAAAAATTTACCATTAATTATCTCTCAAACTACTGAGGCTAAAAATTAAAAAAAAAAATAGGAAATAGTTTTTCACTTATAAATTACAGGAAAATCTATGAGAAGTCTAAATTTTTACAAACTTTATATTAACTTGCTTTAGTCTTGTGTGTATCCGGTTACAAATAAGTAACCCATTTTTAAAACACTTTCTGGTATTTGATTAAGCTGAAACTTGCATTACTTATAAAATTAAGTACCCAATGCAATAATATAGTACTGAGAAGCTGGTCTGATGATGGACCTGGAAGCTGACCATAGAATCTCTCCAACCAAACTAGATGTCACCATCGTGTTTGGTCTCATTGCATATATTTTGACAAGTTACGTTAGGCTAGGTTATGCCTAAGGTCTGATGATGGAGCCGAAAAATGTCCATATTATAGAATCTCCGCAACCAAAAAAGATAGCACCATCGTGTTTGAACTCATTCGATATGTATTGAAAAGTGATTTTACACTTGGTAGTACCCAGGGTCTGATGATGGAGTCGGAAGGTGACCTTAACAACTTCTCAACTAAACAAGATAGCACTATCGTGTTTGGGTTTATTGAATTTGTACTTCTTCAGTCACGCCCATCAACAGTCGAGTTCAGAAACATTCCACTGAGAGCAAAGGAAAACTCGGCAGACCTATCTGTGTATACTTTATAAACACTTTGTTTACGTTGCAGTAATTATATGAAGTCTGGCACAACCACAACGAGCTATTCTCTATTTATGTTTCCCGACATGCGTGACTGGAATTGGATCTGTCAAAATACTACTTTGTAATATTAGTTCAAGTACCTACTGTATGCGTCTCAAATAAGCTAATAGAAACATTGATTGTTCTTCATAGTATCAACTGAGTAGGTACTTGTAAGATACGCGTATAACTTGTAAACAGAATTTAAATTACAACATTGTGGGTAGTGGTGTTATTTTAGAAAGGCACACTTTTCTAAGTTTTGTAATCAAAAATTTACCGTAGGTAAATCACACTAATATTATAAAGGCGAAAGTTTGTGAGTGTGTGTGTTTGTTACTTCTTCACGCGCAAACGGCTAAACCGATTTGGATGAAATTTGGTAAGTAGGTAGCTCATACCCCGGATTAACATATAGGCTACTTTTTATCACGGTTTACGCGAATGAAACCGCGGGATGCAGCTAGTATGTAATAAAAATGATATTAGCGAAACACTTATTGAGCCATTTTGTGCCTATCGTAAATAATTAACCAAGTACGTATAAGTTGCACGTAAACACCGCTTTGCATATTGCTAAATTATGGGATAACATTTGCCGTTGGTTCACTTCTTTTTCTTGTTTTTTTCTTATGTTTATTGGTGTACTTACACAAAACCTCGTCGCCACTTGTGACGTCCACTTGTCACAGGGGTAAGCACAGATGGTTTAATAAAACAATAGTTTGGTGTCTCGTAATAGCAAGCTGAGCGCACGTCTAGCCGGTAACAGTGACAGCTGTCGAGTGACACTTACACCCGCGTGGACCTACCTCCGCTTCTATATTATTTAATCGTCACAGAACCCCTGATTGCAAACAATGTTTAAGTTTTAAAGCGGCAACACTTTAAGTCGAAGCCACATAATTTCTATACACCGCCTTTGATCGAAGAGCTCATGTTTTAAATATATGCCAAAGTTGAGCGTGCCCGATACATGGATAACCGGGCAAATAGTGAATGCCTAGGGCATATAGGTACTTGCTTGAGTGACGATGCAAAGTCGTGGCTAAATGACTGGGTGATAAATGATAGTTCCTGGAGTAATTTCAAGCAAGAATTTAGATCTTTGTCCCCATAAAATTAATTTTAACTATAGTGTATGTGGTTATGTGTACTAGCTTAAATAAAAACCAGGCTTATGCGAAATACGCCTTAAATTATTGCTACGTCTCGATTTAGTTAAATGACTATCTAAGAAGTTGAAAACTACCTACCTGTTGAAATTTTAACTCTGGCGGGTTTGGTATTCCTTTTTGGGAAGGTAAGTCAATTGTTACCAGGGGCGACTGATTGTACATGGTCAGGTACGGCCGAGCCCAGGGAAAATGAATACTCTCGTCCGATCACCGGAACCTACTAACGTTACTAGTCCTGTAGTTTCTGGGGCTTGCAAGCTATTTTCGCTGTTAAATTGCAGGCCATGCCTCTTAAGACAGTAAGCATATCAAGGCTGCTGAGGAAGGGAAAAACCTATTTTGCGTGGCGCTGAGCAGTATGCTGCTCGCGACTACCCACATACATAAACTGCTTGACTAACGAACCGGTTTTAGCAATATTTTTTACCAGTGTCCCATGGAACTTCATACATATGCCAGTGCTATTGGAGTTGTGTGAGTTGGGTGACTTCAGCCGCACTAGTCAACTTTCAAGGTTGAGCAACCCTTGATGGGGTTGGTCCGTGGATTGATGACTGATTCATTACATAGGTACCGAGACTTCTCCGTGCCTCGGATTGGACCTGTTTCAGGATAGTGCAGACTAGATGTGCATTCGCTCCGTGTGAGGTGCTGGTGTTTGCCTGCATCCGCTGTGTCATGTGCAGTGGCCCGCGTCATGGTGCGCAGTGGCGCCCTGCGTGTTGCGTATGGTGTGTGCTGCGTGAAGCGCTATGGTGTGCGCTGCGTGAAGCGCTATGGTGTGCGCTGCGTGAAGCGCTATGGTGTGCGCTGCGTGAAGCGCTATGGTGTGCGCCACGTGATGCGCATGGTGTGCGCTCCGTGGTGTGTGCTGGGTGTGCGCTCCGTGGTGCGCAGTGGGGCGCTTCATGGTGTAGCTAAGCACTGAATGTCTTGGGTTTGAAGCTATTTCAACTTTAAATATCACTATTGATGGTCCTTGTTGCTGGCGCTTGAGTGCACACTTGCGCCTGGAACACTGGACAAATTCGTGAATCCTTACTTATGAAACTACTTCAGGCTGAATAAGCCTCAAACCATAGTGGTCATGTTATTTAATTACTAATGTACTCTTATGTATTTTCAGATAATGATGATGGTCAAAATAATGATTATAAGGTTGTGAGAGATGGATCTGATGGGAATGAAGTTGCGGTCGCGGACGTCACGCTATCAGGAACGGCCGTCTTAGATATGCCTCCTTCCAACCTACCCGGAACGAGTGGAAGTGTATAAAAGGCATGGCGCGCTGTGGCTGGAGGCTTTAATAAATTAGAGCCTTCACAGGCAAGTCCGGTTGAGCAGATGACAGCCTCAGAGGCTGAACTGCGAGACGTCAAATCATAAAAAAAAAAAAAATCAACGGGCTCTCTTCTTCGTTTGGCTCCGGACGCGACTGACGTATTTTAGTGTCGTTATAATGTTATTCGAAGATCGTGTTTATAATGTTGTAGAAGTAGGAACGTACCTGTTATTGTAAAACGTTTTTAAGAAATAAAACTTTCTTGGTTGTTGAGTCATTTATTTTCATTTAAATAATAACCGCTTCTGGTCCTAAAGAATACAATACTTGGGACATATATGACTTTATTTCATTCAAAATTAGGAGATTGAATTATTATAGTACTTGATATTATGACAGATTAGTTATAGAAGAAAAAATTATTATTAAAACAATATTTCGAATTTTTGAACATTATGGTTACTGAAATTTATAGCAAACGTGTAATGGATAATGATTTTCGGACAAACAATTCTAGGAGAAGAAAGGGAATACCAATTCAAACATACATCACTGACCACCTGCCACTCATTCTGTCTCTGAAGATCAAAGGTTTAAACAACAAGAATCGTTGTTCTACATCGGTGCGCTACGACTTTACAGCAATTAAAAAAGACTTCGACAGTACTGATTTTGGTCCGGTTTTGTATGAAATGAGCCCAAACTTGGCGGCGGAATTGTTTATTAAAATAATCCAACAGGTCATCACTTCACGTACCCTTAGCTTACGTTGCCAAAATAGAATTCGTGTTGTTAAGCCCTGGATGTTTCAGGGATTGGTTAGATGTATACGAAACCGTGACAGAATGCATCTTAGATCTAAAAGAAATCCTGATAATGTGGTTCTCTAAATAACTTACAAAAGATAACGTAATTACCTTAACTCCTTACTAAAAAAAATTATAGAGAGCACATGATAAAAATGAATTAGAAATGGCAAAAAACAACCCTAAAGCTACTTGGAAGGCAATTAAGGCTAGAAAACAAGATCCCTCATTATGCACATCTTCAATCGTGCTATTGATTCCGGAATCTTGCCGACTGCTTTAAAAAAGCAGTGGTCCACCTGATTTTCAAGGGTGGGGATAGAACCAAAGTAACTAACTACCGCCTAATATCCGTACTTAGCTCTCTCTCGAAGTTCCTTGAAAGGATCATTAATAAAAGCCTCACTGAGTATCTCAGCAAACACAAAACCATTGCGGGCAGCCAATATGGATTTAGCCTGGAGCCTCGACGGAGGATGCTGTGGCTGATCTTACCAAAACTCTGGTTTACTACTTGGACAAAGGTATGAAATGCTACGGTGTCTTCCTCGACTTATCCAAGGCGTTTGACATGGTTTCTGTTCCGACCCTAATCACAAAAATAGTAAGTGTGTGTGAGTGGCTCTCAGAAAATTTGCTAACCATGAATGTAGCAAAAACAAAATTCATAAGATTTTCCTTGCCTAACACTATAACTCCTCCACAGGGATCAGATCAGATTAAAGTAACTGTCCATCTCTGTCCTTGCTTTCAGACATTAAATATTTGGGGGTCCATCTTGATCACAAACTAAGCTGGCATGCGCACATCGAAGCCCTTTGCACACGGATCAGAAAGTTAATTTACATATTTAAAGAACTTAGGCACTCCGCTGATCCTGAAACAGCCATGCTGGTTTATCAGAGCCTTTGCCAGTCGATTATATTGTATTGTGTACCGGTTCGGGTGGAACCTACAAATCCTCGCTACTTAAAGTGGAAAGACCGCAAAGGCGGTCTTGAAGGTCATGCACTTTAAGTGAAAGGATTTTACTACTGAGGAACTCTGAGGCCAAAGTCTTGACCGTGAGACAGCCCTTTGTGCTCCGTGCTGTGCTACGGAAACACTCCACGCTTCACCTAGACGCCGCCAGGCTAAAAAGTCGCAGAGGCATTCCCGTTTGCGACACAGTACTATGCCGTTCCAAGTTTGCCAGCCGTCAGTGAGAGGCAACTAGCTCTCGACTCTATAATAAAATAAATAAAGTCATCTCCATCTATCCTTTCACTAAACACTAAATAAAAATCAAACTTTCCAAATGGTTGCAGAATTTAACGTACGACGAAACTGAGAATCTTGTTAAAATCGTCACTTAAAGAAATTTTAATATTTGGGTACTGAATCTGTTAATC
This sequence comes from Polia nebulosa, assembly GCA_951329385.1. Classification (NCBI taxonomy): domain Eukaryota; kingdom Metazoa; phylum Arthropoda; class Insecta; order Lepidoptera; family Noctuidae; genus Polia; species Polia nebulosa. The sequence continues at coordinate 26,101,404 of OX589600.1, read as the reverse complement.
ATGTATGTGTCTAAAATAAGTTTTGTGATAAAATTTAATTTAATAATTTAGTTATGTAACACACGTACTTCATACTTAGTGTTAATTATGAATACAGCCTGTCAAGTAGTATATCCCAAGATAATTTATATAGTAATAGTCCCGCCAGACGCTACGAGTTAGAGTTGTACAAATACGTCATTATCCTGAATTGCGGTGTTATGACTCTCCGTAACCTAATGACCCCCTAAGGGAATTGGAAGTCAAATCAAGCTATTTCTCTTGCTATCAGCGAGGCGCATCCGCGGATCTCGTCCTACTTGGAAAGGTCACGCAGAGCACCCATGATAGTTTGGTGGAGTAGCCGAGCCTTATACTTTTTTTCGTTTAGAGGACTACGTCCCCAGCCCTCGTCCGAGCGACTTGGCTGTGTGGAACTGCGCCTATATTTTATAAAGTTTTAAAGTTAAAGTATTGTTTGTAAATACTGTATAATCTTGCTGCAAAAATATACGTCTCAAGTCATCATCGAGTTTTCTTCACTTCTGTGACGACATCGACCAACCCTCCTACAGTTACTTTTTACTAAAATAATTTAAAAAAAAAATTTTTCTTATACTTATCAAATTTAATGATAATTGTTATTAATTCAAATGAAGTATTGTATTGTGTTTTATTTTAATTTTACTTGCAATGTTGCCTATGTCATTGTAATTGATATTCCTGGAGGAACATTGGCTCCTAAAACACAGGTATTTTTCCTAGTTTAGGAGGCAGCAGTTTGAGTTTTTAATTGTCACCATGTACGTGCGTTGATGGAGTGCTCCCGGAGGAAGTGTGCAGCGCATGCGATCCATCGCATGCGCTGCACACTTCCGCCGGGAGCTGGGACCCTATCAGAGGCCGGTGGGCCTCAAGGTCCGAAGCCGCTCAGCGGCCGGCGTCCTCCCCATCGACGCGCAGGTGGTGGTGTCGTCGGTGGCGAGAAGAACTCCTCGCTGGAGCTCGACGCAACTGCCACGGCTGGTGTCACAGCACTCACGGTGGGGCTGGGTTCCGGCGGCGGCGAGGCGGAGCTGAGCGACGAGGCCGGAGGTGGTTGGCGTGCTCTCCGTGCTGCGGCTCTCATCAACATTTTTCTCTTCTCATTCTATGTCAATTCATCGTCATTATTATCTCGTTATTTTCACTATTGTTTTTCATTTTCTTTAAATTGTAGGTACTATTGCCGTTTCTGTATGGTCTAGCATGAATTATTTTTTATTTTTTTCTTTTTGTGGGGTGGGAAATCATCCTATGACTTCTCCCGCTCTGGGTGGAGCGGGAGGGCGTGTCAGACTCTTACTGACTAAAACCCACCCCTGTTCCTTCCTGCCTTTGAGTGCCCAGGGGCGAGGTAACTCTGTTTCGAATGTATCCTCAACCCCCGGGCAGGCATCGGCCATGACGGGCCCCGTCTCTTGCTGACAAAAAAAAAACGCATTTTTGGATGTTTAAAATAATTTATTTTGTTGATAAAATCGATAATTGATTATTAACTATAATCGATTATTAATTATTATTATTACAAAGTGTCTTGTCAGACAGAGGAACAACGAAATGATTATAAAGGGAACTGGTGATACCTATACACGTGATTGTACTCATGGTAACAAATAACTTGCCCAAAGAAAGATTTTATTTATTCTCATTCACTTACAATAACACAACAGAGCCGTATGAAATGCGCGCGCGCGTGCCAGTGAGCGATCAGCTGTTAGCCGCGTGACGCCGTTCTTTCTTTGTGAAAGTTGTTTGTTATTATGAGTGCAATCACGTGCTGAAGTATAGGTCACCAATTACCAGTCACCCTAGATAAGCCCTAAAAACAATCTGGTGTGGCGAGTTGCCGCCACTCTGCAAGTTGGATGGGGTTGGTATCACGTCGCGTGTGTGTCTCGCTCTAATTTGTAAGACAGGTGTGTGTAGCCGGCTTGACGGGAACCATAGATAAGTGTGTGCCTACCGCCGCGAGGCAGAGCGCATCTCACCGCAGACTAAATTAATGTCTTATTAATATCGTCCCCGCAAATACACTAAAATCCCGAGTAATATCCCGTAAACGTTGGGGATTCTCCGGGAATAATAAATAACCCATATTTACCGCGTCCGTTAACTAGTGAACAAGAATAATCAAGAGGGTTGGTGTGAAGAAACGAGTGGCCACTCGTCATCGTCCAGCGAGAACAGCCAGGAAAGTCAGGTAACGCTTGTTCTTGATAGCTTAGAGTAAGGCCACATGCGCCGACTACTGCCAACCACTCCTAACTTGAAGTTATACAGACAAATATAGGCAATTTTGGGCCAGCATTCAATCCAAGTGTTTGGCCGTAATTACTGTCCTTAACATCCGCAGAGTCCCACGGCTATTTACACGCTTGGGCAACTCCACAATCATCAAGGTTAATTAAAACATGTAAATAAAGGATGATTGTTCTCATAAGAGTTACATTATTCACTTACATGAGAATAATAATACAACTAGAAATATCACAAAATACTAAATTTTGGATGTGTTAAAAACCTAGGCATCGATTACACCTAATGTTTTGAGGGTAGGTTACAATTTTTTTTTTTTTTGGGGTGGGAAATCATCCTATGGAAAGTCTGACACGCCATCCCGCTAAAACCCACCCCTGTTCCTTCCTTGCCTGAGTGCCCAGAGACGCGGTAACTCTGTTACGAATCAATGATAGTTCTATACACGGGTTGAACTGTCAAAGTACGTAAATAAGTTTCCGTATAATACAGATCAGCGGTCAAAGGTTTAATTGGATGTGGCTCGACATTATTGTAGGGAAAGTGAGTTTTTTTTAATATAAAGTGTATAAAGCTTTTTAAAAGCGGTTTTGATTTTGATTCTTTAAGATCTGTGGTTAATTTATTAAATATTTTAGATCCTCCACACGGTTGGCTTTACAGCTTTCCAGAGGACACGTATGGGCCGCCTGTACGATCTTCCGGAACCAAAATATACGTGAAATTGGTCCGTATGCGACCCGATTCGCGTCGTTGTGAAGTCACCTCCAGTATGTCTCGGTTTAGGGAGCCGGTACGGGCGGCCCGTACAGGTCTTCCGGACAGCTGTGAAGCCAGCCTAATAGTTTTTCTTCTGTATTTTGTGCGGGTTGGGTGTAGTTGTAGAAAGTCTTGTTCACGTCTCAATTTCAATTCGTTTATTTAAGGTGAAGATAATATCGTTTCAAGAATCGAGGTTAAAGGAACGCAAACTGTAGTAACACAATAGTATAGTTAGAAATCAAAGCCATCATTTTTAATGCATAAGTAGCATCTATGTAGAACATTCTACAGATACCCAGCTTGTCGAATGTTGCTCGATGTAGGCGTCTAATGTTCTTGCAGAACTTCTTTTCAGCATCTGAAATATTTTCATGGGCTCTTTACTTACTCTATGGTCAGAAATCTTAACTAATATTATGATGCGAATGTGAATTTTTTTTATAACGCTCTTTTTTGTGGGGTGAGAAATCATCCAATGACATCTCCCGCTCTAGGATGGAGCGGAAGGGCGTGTCAGACTCTTACTGACTAAAACCCACCCCTGTTCCTCCCTGTCCTGAATGCCCAGGGGCGAGGTAACTCTTTCGAATTTATCCTCAACCCCCGGGCAGGCATCGGCCATGACGGGCCCCGTCGTGTTTGCTGACAAATCTTTGAGGCGTGCGTGGAACACTACGCGCCGTCGACTCTCGGGCCTGGTGCTGATCCGACGGCGAGATACTGGGTAACTCGTCGTAGTAGTGTGCTACTCGCTGTCTGCAGGCCCGGGTTTGTTTGTAACGGTTACACGCCTCAAACAATAACTTTTACTGTTTCTCCAGAACCAGTAAAAGGTACTATTTCAACGGAACGAAAGCGAAACGGCAGGCAAAAGTTAGTTTGAATATAATTTACATTGAAATTAAATTAGAGTAATATTCTTTTTTTTCTGTAAGAATGCACTGATTTTTAGGACTTTACTGTACCTTGTTTTCTTATTAAGAATTCGAAGTTTATCATTAAGTAGTAGTATTTCTCAAGTTCTTAACGTCTTATTCTCGATTCAGAAACTGGGACCTAAACTCAGCTTCTGGAACCACAGCTGTCTTAAAAATGTGACAAATTTCCAAACCTGCTTTAGATGCTTTGATTGGTTAAAGTTTCAACGACGAAATTGCAAAATTCGACTTACGTTTATTTGTGACGCGTCGATAGTATCTTTATAGAAGCCGACGATAAGTGGCCGAAAATGGTTTTTGATAAAATTACCTGTACAATTTGATTCCAAAATAAGCACGCAAGAAGATTGTACATATTCCATTCCTATGTAGAAATTTTCAGAATACAAGCTCAAAATGATTTCAAATATCCAACACTTGATCGTCCACATGTACAAACAGGTAATCGTTAAATATGCTGTGTGCTGTAAAATCAACATTATGATGGAATCGGATGGGGTTATTGAGATCTCTGCATATTTATTATAAAATTTTAGTCCAGTAGTTGGACCATGTCATTAAAGCTGTGTGTGTGGAGAATTTATTATCTATGAATTTGAAAAAGTCTATATTTTTAAATTTTTGCAGTATGAAAAAAATACTCACATAAGTTTCGAGACGAGCTTCAAGTTTGAAAATTTCAAGCGATATTTGAAACTTGAGTAAAACATGGAAAAATAACTCTAATGAGTGATACAGGATCTGAAATTGTTTTTTTTTTTTGGTTTATTTAAATCATCATTATAAATAACTAAGCTCAACTGTCTCTACTCTCACGTACCAAATACTGAAAAGAAGTCTTGTAAATGCCATAACACTCCAAAATATTAATGTAAGTTTGAAACATTTCTTTACAATAAGATTCCTTTTCACATGTATCCATATGTTGTAAACGCTGGGCTTGAATGTTCCATAAATCAATTTTATTTTTTAAGAGCTTAATTAGTCTGGTAGCATACAAGAAGTTTACTTCAAAACACAATAAAGCTAAACCACAAAATAATTCATAAGTAGGAAGCCAAAGTATTATGTAGGAGAAGGTGATAATGTACACATAAAAACCTGAACTTAAGGTGACACTAATCCAATTCCAAATGATAAAACGCTGGAAGTAGTGCTTCTTGTTGAGGAATCGGTGAACTTCTTGAAAGTTCAAAACAAGCAATATGTTTCTTTTCGTTTGAAGTACATTGACAATGTAGTTTATAATGAATCCAATGCTAAACGTAACAAAGTCGAAGTAAGAGCTAATGTAGCTTATGTTCACGTATTTTCTTATATCTTGATTAAAATGCAGCTTACAAATGCGATACATGAACAGAAAAGTAAATATCATCATGCCACACGATGACACAAACTTTGATAGACAGCTGTTGGGATATATGAAGTCATCCTTTATACGATACTTGGGACAGAATGAAATATTCTGCATAAGGTTTAAAGGTAGAAGCATGGACTGAATATCTTTGTCAACCAAGTTATTTAGTGGGACTGCTAAGTATGACTTTCTTTTATGATAATATTTTTGTTTTCGCAAGGACTTCATGTTGTTAAGATTATTAACGGACGAATGAGCAATACATATTTTAACCTACAACTTGATAGACAAGATGTTAATGAAAATTAAGTTTGACGAAAAGACTAATAACAATATTACTTGTCTCGAGCTCCATCACTAATATAGAACAACCAATAAAAAAAACATATGTATGGTAAAATACAGTTACAAAAAATGAATTACATTCTACTAGGAATTTCTCTTGTATCGTGGTTGCATGATATACACACATAGAAACTTACAAACACTAACACTCAGACTCGGAACAAATAACTGTAGGACATAAAAAATATTTGTTCCGTGCAAGAATCGAACCCGCAAGACGCAGTGCAGTAGTAATCCCAATCGCTCTCACTCGCAGCATGCAAAATGCAAACAAGAATACACCATGCATGCAGCAAGCATGCAAGCGAGCATGCAACATGCAGCAGGGATAGTTTCTGTCACAGCTCCGGCGCTGCGGGGATCGATCATCATCATCATCATTAGCCTATTTTTTTTTTATGATCCTATTGCTGGGGCACAAGCCTCCTCTCTGTGAGAGGGTGTGGGCTGTTATCCACCACGCGGGCCCAATGCGGACTGGTGTATGTCACATGTCTTCGAATTTTTGGTTCTAGGACGGTTTGGTTCCGGTTTCCTCACAATGTTTTCTTTCACCGTTTTGAGAGCACTGGTGATGAAATAATTTACACAAAGTAAAGCGCCTGCCTGGCCAATACCACTGAGCCACCACTGCTCACCGGCGGTCCCACGTGAGCGTGAAACGATACCGCCCTGCACTAGCCACACTGAAAGACTGTCTACTTTGACACGGAACTATAGGTGAATTTAGACGAACGCTCAGTGTTGCCTTTGATAAATTTTTCTTTTTTTTTTAAACTAATTATTTTCATTGGGAAAAAAAAACTCGCATCCAATAAATTGTTTCGTATATGTGTGTGTGTGTCCTTCAGGATCGGACAAGGTTTTTGTGACATGCTATATATACTCGTACGTTAGAAGGGATCCAAAAATAAATACAAAATATTAATATTTTTTATTTATTATTTTATTCGTATTTATTATAATTTATTGCATTTTTTTTTAACCAACCATTTAACCCGTCGAACGCCCAATTATCAGACACAATAGATGTAATTGTTATAGCACCTGGTATGCAACCGACGTGTGAAGAGTTAAACCATTAGACAATAAGCTAGATTACGGAGGTACAAATGAACCATTTAATATCTAGGAAACGTATTACATTCCAAAGCAAGGCACGGCACAGTTGGTGCAGTGGTTGAGTGCTGGACTGCTGCACTACGCGTTACGGGTTCGATTCTCAAACGAAACAAATATTTGTATTTCCTACAGATAGTTTTTCCGAATCTGGCAGTCTTGTGTATGAGAGTTTACATGTTTTTACACGTTCCCACGATACAGGAGTAATGCACAGTGTGGGGCAATGTTGAAAAAAAAGAAGACATTTATTTAAAATGTATGTACACGGGAGGACTTAATGTGACAAGGCATTCTTTGCCAGAGAACTTCGTCATATTAGTCACATACAATGAATTCGAAGTGGATATAAAAAAACGTCCATTAGAAATATTACTATGCTGTTGACATATGGCATAATTTATTTTAGTTCACAGACATATTTAGCTTTGAATATTGCTTTCCCCTTCTTACAAGTTCATCGAATAAAATATGGTGAAGATAGTATTTATAAGCTGTAAACAAAAAATGTGGCACATCTAATCGAAACTTATGTATCTGTGTTAAGCCTAAAAGTGATATCACAAATCAATGTTACAGGAAAGCAAACTGCAAAAGCACAATAGTATAGTTGGCGAGAAGTGACATTAAATGTAATGGATGGCAAATGTCTATGTAGAACAAGCCACACACGGTCATTTGGCTAAATGACGCACGATGCACCCGCAGGACATTTTTGCATAACTTCTTTTGATCATCTGTAATTTATGAGACATTCTTCGGGTAAGCTATGTTGTATTTATTTTGATATCAGCATTAGTTTTTTTACGTTATTATCAACAAACAACAACACCACAACACACACAACCACCACATCATCGTTTATTACAATTGTGTGACTGTTTTGGTGTACATTAAAGTTTATTCTATTCTATTATCATAATTTCCTTGCCTTTATCCTAATTTATTTATGTTATTCATCTTCTTCAAAACTGTTTTATTAGTCGTCTTTTCAGTTTTCATCCCTATTTTAACTATATTATCTTTCAAACTCCATCTGTCGTTTCTGTGGTCGTCCTACTCTTCCAGCCATTTACATTCGTTCTCAAACCTTGCCACACAACATGTTTTTTCGCATCACGTGTCGTCGTCGTCAAGTCTGTCGGATTGAAATTCACACAACTTTCAACTACCAATGCCACATCATATACAACATATCAGGATGCCTCATGCAATGTCAACGCATTTTATTAAATTCATTAACGTAATGCCACACATTCTTCTATGTATTTTCACCTTATCTGCGTGTAATACTTATAATTCACTACATGTGTGCGTTAAAATTTTGCTGCTTACAAGACTCACTTTAATTAAGCTTTCAAATTAAGAAAATATATTCTATACCTGTACAGTCTGATGCTAAAATCAATATACAAGTATTTTGTGCATACTTGATAGCTTCATAGAATGCCTCGAACTGTAGACTGATAGAGATTTTTATCACCCAGGTTTTTACAATCCAGAAAAGAAGATACGTCGTCACGAAAGGATTTTCCCGCTACAAAGACAGTACAGATAATTATGTATTACATGATAATGAATAAATGTCATATTGAATGAAGACTCATTAATCTAGATTGTAATTGTAAAGAGAAATGCAGAAATCGTTTATACAGGGTGTAAAGGAAACGCTTCCGTAAACGGAGACAGGTGATAAGGCTACTGATTCTACGATACGATACTATCAAAACTCTGGAAAAAAGGCACCTATTTTTTTAGCATTTTGCGTACACAATGCCGTGATAATAGTTAAATGTGTTGAATTTAATGTGAAGCATAGAAATAAAGAGCACTTGTAATTAATGAATGTGGTTTTATTGAGAGATGCTACCATAGAGTAAAAAAAAATTACAGAGCCTAAGTACTAGTGTTGTGCAGTTGTGCCAGTCGATAAGGAAGGGAAAATTTCTTACTACAATACTCTTACAAAATTTTATCTTTCCATGAACTAAACAAATTTGAAAGTATACAAACTTAACCAATACATGGCACACTCAGCCTCAGCTTAGTCATGTTTATAAATAAACATACTTAATAATATGATATCACAACATTCTGTCATAAATGTACCTACTTATTACAACTTTCAATTTACGTACTCTTCCAAAAAAAAAAAAATCCTTGCCAACAGGTAGTATCAGATTGACAAGAAAAATTAACAAAAAAAAGAGAACAAAAAATTAGATTTTAATCAGTCCTATTTTACTGCATAGGTACTGAAAAGTATCTTTAGGTAAAGCTTTAGTAAACATATCAGCGTATTGTTCTTTTGTACATACATACTTTAAATTAATTGGTTTGTCTGCATATTTCTCCTTAATAAAGTTATATTTAACTTCGATATGTTTACACCGCTTATGAAAATCTACATTTTTAATTAAGCAAATTACACTCTGATTGTCTATATATAAAGTCACCGAGTCCTGATGAAACGCATTAATGTCAGTTAACAGTCTTTTCAACCATATAATTTCTTTTGTAGTGGCACACGCTGCCATAAATTCAGCCTCCGTAGTGGATAAGGCAACACTCTGTTGAAGTTGTGTTATCCAGGTTACAGCAGCTCCACTTTTAATACAAACATACCCAGTTACAGATCGCCGTGTGTATGTATCTTTCGCATAATCCGCGTCACTATATGCTTGTAGTTGATTACTATGCTTTGACATGTAACACAGACCATAGTGTTGTGTTTCTTTTAGGTATTTCATAATCTTCACAACGTTCCAGTGTGTGTGATTATAACAATTTAAGTATCGGCTCACCAGACTGACTCCATAAGTGATATCAGGTCTGCTTACTATTGATAGGTGCATCAATGACCCAACGGCTTCTCTATATGGTATATCCGTATGAGGGTCAACTGGAATGGAATTACAATTAGCATCCTGCATATTAAATCTACTTAGTAGTCTGTTAATATAGTTTGCTTGATGAATAAATATGCATCCTTTAGATTTTTCTATTTGGAGACCAACATAATTCTTTGGCTCACATATCTTAATTTCAAAATTCTTGTTTAATTCAGATATGTCTGTATCCAAGCATTCTCTCAAACTTGACAACAAGAGACCGTCATCAACATACAGTAACAGATATACTATATTGTTATTTATATTGCCAATGTAAACACATTTATCAGAGTGACTGCTTTAAAGCCAAATTTCTTTAGTAAAGAATCAAATTTTTGATTCCAACATCTTGGTGCCTGTTTAAGGCCATAAAGTGATCGATTGAGTTTACATACCATATGGGATGATGCTTTCAAACCTTCGGGTGGTGTCATGTAAATGTCCTCATTTACATCACCATATAAAAATGCGGTTTTTATATCGAACTGAGTCATTTCTAAATTATGCTGAGCAGCCTCTGAAAGTAAAACTCTGATGAAATCATACCTTACTGTAGGTGAAAAGGTTTCAGTATAATCTATGCCTTCTTTCTGTAAGAAACCTTTGACACATAACCTGGATTTATATAACGGGCCTGACGGCATTTCTTTTATTTTGAAAACCCATTTAGAGTCATTTACCCGCACTCCTTGTGGTTTCTCCACTAACTGCCAGGTCTTATTTTTCTCATGCGCCAACAACTCACTTTTGATAGACTCCTTCCATTTTACTGCATTCACATTATGTATAGATACTGCTTCACTATATGTCTGAGGGTTGTCCTGCTGGTTTGGACTGTCATCTGTACATAGGAAAGTATTGTCAGTATTATCTACTTTATTCAACTTACTTTTTGATCTTGTTGTTATATTTGAATAGATACGAGTATCATTAGAGTCCATTGATTCCTCTGGTTCATACAAAGATCCCTCATCAGAGTGGAAGGACTCATCACTAGTTATAGTTTGATCACATGGTTCTAAAGTTGATTCATTATTACAACTTTCATTATTGTGTACAGGACCTTCAAATGTGGATTCTGACAATGGTAATTTAATATAATTTCTCATAACTGAATTTTCTAGGAATACAACATCTCTGCTAATTAGAACTCTCTTTGTTTTAGGATCAAAAAGTCTATAACCTTTGGTCTGTTCACTGTAACCTATGAATACCATTTTAGTTGCTTCTGCATCCCATTTCTTGAGCTTTTCTTTAGGTGTATGGACCATTGCTTCACATCCAAATATTTTTAAATGACTGATATCAGGCTTTTTACCAGTCCAGATTTCTTCAGGAGTTAGAAATCCCAATGCTCTGGTAGGACAGCGGTTGGTGATGTAGGCTGCTGTCAAAGTTGCTTCTGCCCAATACTGCTTCTGTGGTCTAGCACTTAATAGCATACACCGAGCTCGTTCTAATAATGTTCGGTTCATCCTTTCTGCTAAGCCGTTTTGTTGAGGTGTATACGGTGCAGATGTTTGATGAATTATTCCACTCTTTGTTATGAAAGATTTAAATTCATTGCTAAGATACTCTCTACCATTGTCTGTGCGTAATATCTTTATTGATAAATTAAGTTGGTTTTCTACCTTGGTTTTTAACTTTTTGGATTTTTTCAAATACATCTGACTTATTCTTAATTAAATAAGTAAATACTTTCCTGAAATAGTCATCGATGAAGGTGACAAAATAGCGTGCACCTCCCAGCGACTGGACTTCCATGGGACCGCAGACATCAGAATAAACCTTTAGCTCTGGATCCATCTGAAGGAAATGAATTTCTTGACTGCTTTCCCTCATGACATGAAATACAAACAACTTTGTCCTTGCTTCTAATTTTTACTCCTGTACACTCCAACAGTCTGTTTAAATTTTCAAAGTTCAGATGTGCCATTCTTTGATGCCATAGGTATGCATCGTTTTCTTCACTTGCAGATAAGTATGCTGGAATACTTTGTGTATTTAGCCGGTACATATTATTAGTTACATTTGCATTAGCCACTTGTACATTATTTTTGTTAAATATTTTGCAACCATCTTTGTCAAATTTCACTTGACAGCCATTTTGTATGATTTGACTAACAGAAAGAAGGTTGGTGGCTAACTCTGTTACATAAAGAACATTTTGAACACATATTGTTTCAGGCTTGCCATCATTAATCACTTGTAGATTCACTTTTCCACATGCTTTAACAGAAAGTTTCTTATTATCTGCCACTTTGATAGTGTTGACCGGAGGCGGTATTTCATCAAAAAGCCATTCACGGTGCATTGTAAGATGCATTGAAGCCCCTGAGTCAATAAACCAGCCATCGTCATTGCTTAATGATGCTGAAAATACAGCTACATAGCCTGAACTTTCATTTGTCTTTTCTTTCTTCTTACTTTTACACTTCTTACTTATGTGTCCATATTGATTACATGTAAAACACCTCGGACCTTTATTAGGTTTGTTTGACTTCTCTGAACGTTGTTTGGCATTCTGCGAGTTAACTTTTCCTTTAACATACAGCGCAGCAGTATCTGACTTTCTGACATCTTGTAGAAGTTTTGTCTTAACGGAGTCAGCCGTTATCACCAAACCTGAGTTCTCCAACGCCATAATCATTGGTTGATATACATCTGGAAGGCCAGCCAAGAGTAGGGTTCCCAGCCATTCATCATTTACTACAAATCCAATATTTCTCAATTTATGAGCGGTAGTCATTATTTTATTCACATAATCTTCAATATGCTGGCACCCGTCTAACGTGGTAGTAATCAGATCTCTCAAAAGCTCTACTCTGCGGGTTAGTCCTTTGTCATCGAATGCCTTAGCTAAATTATCCCACACTTCTTTTGCTGTTGTGGCTTCTTGTATGTGTATATAGTTGATAGGATCTACTAATAGGATTATTTTTGACTTAGCTTTTATATCCTTTTTTATATCAACTGCTTCACGTGTTGCCGGTTCAACACATTGCCATAACTCTTCGTGCTCAAGATATGTTTTGACCGTAAATTTCCAGGTGGGATAATTGTCTCTTCCGGTCAGCTTTTCTACTAATGTCATGGCACTATTTGAAGACATTTGGCTTATAAAGATGCTTTTAAATCTAAACAAAAGCAATTTTAATTCCACGTCGGCCACTTTTTTTTTTTAGGTTATATTTCACTTCACTGATTTTACGTTTACTTTTGACTGATTTTACTTTAAAATCTTTAATTTAGTGAAATAGCGTGGGTCTGGGCCCATAACCTGTTGAATTTAATGTGAAGTATAGAAATAAAGAGCACTTGTAATTAATGAATGTGGTTTTATTGAGAGACGCTACCATAGAGTAAAAAAAAAAATACAGAGCCTAAGTACTAGTGTTATGTAGTTGTGCCAATCGATAAAGAAGGGAAAATTTCTTACTACAATAAAATGAAACCGTTATTTGCAATTAAAGACACTTTTTTTATTTACAACTTTAGCATGCAATGTAATATTTGTATAAAATTAGCTAACGCTCGCGCATTACCTCGAGTTCAAAGTGCGCGCTCGCCGACAGCCGCGCGGCCAGCGACCCAAGTCCACGCGACGCCGAAGTAAAGCGAAAGGTTACTGGTATCCGTTTGCATTTAGGTTGCATTTAATCTACATTCTGGCTTCGGAAGCGTTCCCCTTACATCCTGTATAATATGATCACGAGAGTGTTTTGAGTTTTAATGTCGTTGATCTGTGAGAAGGAGAAGAGATACCACGAAACGATGCTGATAGATGGATTGTACTAAAGATCACAAGACTGTGTTGTAGAAGTAAATGTGTGCATGATCAAATAAATTGGGGTAAAGGATTATAATTTGTATTGGCAAATAAAGTAAACCTGGAAACAAAAACTTTATAATATAAATGCTTGCACAAAAATATTTTCCAAATAAAGACTAAGGACAAGACCTTACCTTCCCATATTTGAAATTATATTTACAAAACTGTATTACAACTTCGATATTAATCAAACCTTGAACAAAGAGCTCTAATGTTTGGTACAAGACCTGAAAATGATAGTTATAATATTATAAAGTATTACAGTTTAACATAGCCATGAGAAAAATCATCCCCGCTTAAAGTTTAATCCTTTACCTACACGTAAACTAGGGATTTTTTTTTTTGTAAGTATTCGAAAAACAATAGCTTGTCAAAGATTTTTTTTAACATCTTTGTAGATGTGATAAACATGTGACAGATTACAGCTTTTTAATACCAAGACCACCACCTCCCCGACCTCGATTTATGGCTCGACAAACGGATGGGATGACAGACTTCGCAAAACTATACCGATTCTTTATTTATTTACTACGGAACCCTTAAAAAGTTATTAACTATGAATTTCAGGGTAATCAAAATATTAGAATCTACACTTTTGACTCACTGGATGTTGATAAATGTTTCTGATTATCTCGTAGCACTTTAAAATTTCGTCAAAAGCCTGAAAAAATTTTGCGACCTGCGGTTTGTTGAGAACGGTTTTTCTTGTCAGAAGCAATTGAATATTCCAGAGTATAACTTTATCAGTCAGTAACTTAATAAGTCTGATCATGTAAATTGTATTGGAATCAAGAGTCACCATAACCAATATGTACAATATTCCATTCAAAGGTGGCTTGAGGAACATTATATAGATATAGACACACATAGAAAGAAAAAATCCAAATAGTGTAGTGATGCTCATCCAACTTCGAATAACGAACCGTTTGAGACACGCCTTATCGTTAAGAAATCTATGCACTTCTTGAAAATACAAAACAAACATGACACTTTTCTTTGATTGAGTGAAGCTAATGATCAAGTTCATTACGAATCCCATGCACCGAAAAACAAAGTCGAAGATGGATGCAAACATGAGGAAATCCATTGTAGTGTATCGTCTAAAATTTTCATCAAGCAATATTTCCAAGATGCGATGAATAAACGTGATCAGGGATAATGCTGTTCCTACTGTAACTATGAATTTATGTAAAAGATTATTTGGTTTAATAAAATTGCTCTTTATATGATATTTGGGATTAAGCAGTATAATTTGCATTATATTTAGGGGCAGAAAAATTCTCCGAACATCTTCATCGATTCGATTTCTTAAAACAGATTTATCACTTATTTCAATTTCGATGTCAATATTCTCGTTCAGGGTTTCCATAATGCCTTGAATATACTGCAGCAAAATGTATGTTAACTCTAAGGAAATATAAATGTACTCGAAGTGACGGACTGAACTAACAGAGGAACTGTCTGTTTAAACGTAAATGATTAATGATAATAACTTTACGTTATTGCTTTTATTATTTCATTGGAGGATGTCAAGGTCTTTCAAATAACTATATTAAGTGCTACAAGGAAGACGTCACAGGCAAAATGTTAGGTACCTACATGATTTGTGCAGATTGCTTGCATTTCCATGAACGAATAAACAAAACATTTTGGTGAACTTGCACTACGATTCTTCTATCTAATATTTTTATAAATAGGATGGAAAAATAGAATAAAAAAATATGCAGGCACTTACAATTCAACAAATTATTTTATTTCAGGGTAACGACAAACATTAAAACGGAATACAATAAAATTTATTCTACAGGACATCTAATAAAAAGAACCAATAATTAAACTAGCCACTCGAATGGTATTCAACCATTCTATCAAACAGCAAGACAGACTTGGATCGATAACGTTAAATCATTTGCCTTGCCCAGACTTTTGAGAGAGGATAATTATTAATTTTGATTTGCATTCAGCCGGCAATGTGCTGACGACGATCGTCAGTAAGATTAACCAACGGAGCCTCGCTGCGCGGTTCTCCTATTACTGTCTGTAGGGTTTAAAGGAATCAAACATGAAGAAGATGAAAGGAGCTTTGTTCCCTCGCATTTCGCAGTTCCCCTATCATCTCCTTCGAACCTAACCTGTCCGTGTCAGGGTGCCCTTAGTTGTTTTCCATCACATGGTCACCCTATTCTACGAATGACCTGAATATTATCCAGACAGTTCACTAAATGTTGTATTAGACGAATCGGCTGAATATCACTAATGTCGCTAGTTAAACGGCACCGTTTAGTTATCAGGCTATGCTGTTCACTGAATGGTGAATTATGGTAGTTGGTGACATTTATATTGTAAACTGCTGTAACATCATCAGCGTTGTATGGCCTCCCACAAGGTCAACCGATGACCTGGTGAAGTTCGTGGATGCAAGCCGCACAAGACCGGTCGTTATGGCAAAACTTGGGAAGTGTCCAGCAGTGGACATATTTCAGCTGAAATGATGATGATGACGATGATACCATCATTGGCTTCTGAAACTACACGTTCATCATTGTCACATAAACATTTTAATAAAAAATATAGTATTAACTTGCATACGTCTTGTTATTAGTTAACATGGTGCTATTGCCTATCTGATCTCCACAACCCAATAACTGGGTAACGCGATCCCCTTTGGGGGCATGCCTTGTTTCCATGGGATCTAGTACAACATATTATTTTGATTCTATTTATTCCATTAGCATTATACAAATTCAAAGCCTTCACGAATTAATTACATCAATCTGCCCGCACCTTTTCCCAACTATCTTGGGGTCGGCTTCCAGTCTAACCGGATGCAGCTGAATACCAGTATTTTACATGGAGTGACTGCCTATCTGACCGCCACAACCCAGTTGGCTTCGGGCTTCTGACGACCCGTAACGACTGTCAGAGATCCACGTTTGACAGCCGGGACCAACGGCTTAACGTGCTTTCTGAGGCACGGAGGAGTCTCGGTATGTAAAGATGGTCACCCATCCATGGACCAATCCCGCCAAGCGTAGCTTAACCTAATGGATCGATCCGTGCGGCTGTTATTATTTTAGCCACGAGCTCCTCCAAATTGATTACATACTTTTTTAAATATACTTTTAATATACTTAGCCGGACAACAGTACTATATGATAAATGATTTTTATATCTACTTCTATAAAAACCTAAACTGTAGCAGTGCGATGGTGAAGTTACCATGTAAAACCAACATTTTTAGCGGAAAAGTAGCATCAACGTAGAACATTCTACAGGCATTCATCTTGTCAAACATCGCTCCATGCAGGCGCATGATATTCTTGCACAACTTTTTCTCAGCATCTGTAATGATTACAATATTATTTTGAACACTACGCCGAATGAAACCGTCTTTTTATAGTAACATCTTTATCTACTCAAATGTTACTAAATTGATCAACATAGTCTTCATTCACTGCCTGACTTCACCCGCATTTTGAGCCTCTCTTTGCTTGTGCCAATTTCCACGCCAGACTCTTACACGATGACAGTGATCTCGTTCACCCATCGTCAACAAACGCTATTCCTACTTTCAGTGCTTGGACATCACTCAAACAGTCTTACTCTTCCTGTCATTACCTAAACTAGACAGAGGTTTCCCGCCTCACTTTACTTGGGTTTCTGCTTCCACTTTACTTTGAGTGGGAGAGAACAGGATACAAAAAAAAAAACTTGTTTGATTTACCTGTACAATTAGATTTCAAAATGAGCGCGCATGAGTGCTGAACATTATTCATCGCCATGTAGAACTTTTCACAGTATCGACTCAAAATGATCTCAAGTATGAAACTCTTAATGACCCAGTTATAGAAAAATATGATAGATAACCATGCTGCAAGCTGTAAATAATGAAATGAGAAACTACTGTTGCAACCAGACCATTTGAAAATTAGATTAAATAAATATATTTTTTACAAATACTTACATTTGCTGAGGCGCCCATTACTGTGGCTATTTTAAAAATTTTAAGTGATATTTGCAGTTTGACCACAGCATGATAAAAAAACTCAATGGTGTGAAACACGATCTGAAAACAAAAACGTTTGCATCACTTTGTTCGAAGTCCAGTACACTTACCATGTTTTTGGTATTTCAGAATACATTAGAACTTACCATTTTCTGGTAAGAAGTCCTGTAGATATCATAACACTCCAAAATGTTTTTGAAAGCTTGAAACACTTGGTTGCAATGAGATTCCTTGTCGCGATGGTTCGTCTTATGTAAACTTTCAGCCTGAATGCACCATAGATTAACTTTTTCGCTCAGTAACTTAATAAGTCTGATAGCGTACACAATATTTAAGTCAAAACACATGATAGCTAACCCACAGAAGAAGTAGAAACTGGCAAGCTTCAGTTTTATGTAAAAAAAGGTGACAAGGTAGATGTTAAAGCCAAAGGCTAATACGACACTGATCCAGTTGCGAGTAATAAAGCTCTTGAAATTCTTCTTTTTGTTAAGAAATCTGTGAACGTCTTGAAATTTCAAGACAAACGATATATTTCTCTTCGTTTGTAACACATTAACACAATAATTTGTAGCAAATCCGATGCTGTACAATATAACATCAACGTTAGAATTAATAAACGTTAAGCTTATGTACTTTCTTATAGTTTTGTCAAAATACAGCTCATAGGCGCGATTTAAGAATAGAAAAATGGAAATGATTACGCCACAAAGGGCCACCAACTTCACTGCTAGACTGTTTGGATATATAAAGTTATCTTTAATACTATATTTGGGACACAACAGAATGTTATGCATTAGGTTTAAAGGCAAAAGCATCGACTGCACATCTTTATCGATCAAGTTGTCTAAAGGAACCGTAAAACGACTGTTTTTTCTTCTGTTAAAATATTTTCTTAACCTGAAAGACTTCATTTCGATTAGGTTTTTAGAGCAGAAATGAAAAATTGAATGTACAGAAATTCGTTTTTTCGTCGTATTCGTTAAACAAACAAGTCATTAGAACTGGGTGAAATTGAATGTAAAGATAAAACCATTTAAAATATTAGTCTGACCTAGTAACCTTTAAAACGATTAAAAAAATAATTCTAAATCTTTAACTTAAAAATGTGTAAAAATACACAACACAAACTCGTTAACTACGCTTACTGTACGTCTAACAAAGTAGCTTTGTGCAAAAATTATTGCTGGGAAACGACTTTTATTTTGAGGTAGGAAAAAAAATCTATTTTTTTCTACGAGCACCCAGGCAAAGATGAAACAGGGATAGGTTTTAGTCACTAAAAGTCTGACACGCCCTCCCGCTCCACCCAGAGCGGGAGAGGTCATTGGCACATTTTCCACCCCCACAAGAAAAAAAGGCAAGTGGAGTTAAACCCCGCGCCTTCACTCTAAGCCACGTAAGTACTTGTCGGATACGTTTGATATTCATTGAGTTTTTGCAAAAAATTGAGAATTCAGGTCACGTTAGATTGGGTTGGAAAAAAGTTTAGTTATAACACTTGAATTCATTTTCGTAAAAAAGTAAAAAAAATATGCGGCTTTGACCTTGAAAATTTCCAGAACCAATGGATTCCCAGGTATGGTCTAAAAAAAAAGGTATGGTCTAGTGGAAAAAATAATACAAATAATGGGTAGAATATGTGGCTTTCAGCTTCGGAAACCGTCTTTTTACACTCGATATAATCAAAGTTCATCCTACGTCCTACAAATTTTATAAATGCGAAAGTTTGTGAAGACGTATTTTTTTTTTTGTTAAGGTGTATGAATGTTTGTTAATCTTTCACACAAAAAACTACTGAACGGATAATGACAAAACTTTACAGTAATACAGCTTATACATGAGACTAACATATACCTAGTATATAATGTATACTGGGGGAAGTACTAAGAAGAAACTAGTTATTATTGAAAACAATTGGATACTGACTTAAAATATTTAAAAATTTAAATTGTATCTGTATGAATATACACATATAAGGCTGTGTCCTGACTGACTGATGTATCAACGCACAGCCTAAACCACTGGTCGTAGGAACGTAAAATTAAGAGGACGTATTCCTTTTATGATTTGCATCCGATTAGAATGATTTCGAGTGTGATTTTGCGAAAATCAATCTTTAAGTGGGAAATGAGGGAAAATCGTTATGAAAAGTGTTATTTTCTGGGTTTATAAACTTTAAACTGTGCAAACGTTTCAATTAAAATCAATGCGCCTAGCCTTTTCCCAAATATCTTGGGGTCGGCTTCCAGTCTAACCGGATGCAGCTGAATACCAGTATTTTACATGGAGCGACTCCCTATCTTACCTCCACAACCCAGTTACTGGGTAATACGATACCCTTTGGTAAGACTGGTTGTCAGACTTTCTGGCTTCTGACGACCCGTAAAGACTGTCGAAGATCCACGATTGACAGCCGGGACCAAAGGCTTAACGTGCTTTCCGAGGCACGGTGGAGTGTCGGTATTTAGAGATGGTCACCCATCCACGGACCAACCCCAGCATGCGTAGCTTAACCAGATGGATCGACCCTTGTGTGGCTGTTATTACTTTAGCCACGAGCTCCTTCATACACAAACGTGTATCTAAGTAAATGAAAAAAATAACGTAACAAGTTTTGCAAAACTACCTCCCAATGGGAACCCCCATTTAGTAAAGCACGTTAAGCCGTTATGGTGTGTTAAAGTTTGTATGGAAGTTAAAGACGACGAGACGCTTGGTCCGATGTCCGAATTTGGCACAAAAATAATTAATAAGAAAACATGAATTATGTGTTTTTGGATTGTTCTAAAAACATCCCTGGGTGGTGGTGTGCAGTTTACTCCTTGTTTTTATCTCGAAAATCATAAATTTCCAAAACGTGAAATAATTGAATGGACGTAAAAAGGGATAAAACGGTTTGTTTAAAAACCCTCATGCCATCGATTTAGAAAGTAACTTAGTGCTTGTAGCTATGTAGATTTCATGCGGAGGTATACCTCCACGTTACAATGTGCTGTCCTTAGCCTGGAGTTTGGAAGTTCGCTCGGCGTAAATCCTTGGATTTACGCCGAGAACTTCCAAACTCCAGGCTTCAACTTAGAAGTCCATACTTCATCACTACATATTATATAAAAAAGTCCGATTTCATATCTGTTCGCGACAAACTCATAAACTACTGAACGGATTTTTATGCGGTTTGCACCAGTAGACAGAGTGATTCATGAGAAAGGTTTTAGTGTATAATTTGTACACGTGCGATGCTGGGACGCGACGCCAGTAATATTCTATATGCGAAAGTTACTCTGTCTGTCTGTTATCTCTTTACGTCTTAGCGGCCGAATTAATTGGGATGACACTTGGCATAGATAGACAATGGCCTGAATTATAGCGTGACGGCTGACAGGACAGAATGGAAGAAAAAAACGCGTTGCGCCGACCCCAAGTAAAATGAGATAAGGTCAGGCAGATGATGATCACTATTCTCTTTGTAATCGCTTCCGTTCGCATCCGTAGTCGAAAACACTCACTCTCTCGTGGGACGTCGCTGCGTTCCCGCAAGGGAACGCGGCAAGCGGCTCCAGAGCTAGGACCTCTATCCGCAGTATCTAGTGGCGCCCGTAACAACGGGCGCTTCATTTGGGCGCCTGCGTTAGGCTTGATGGCGCTGGGCAACCTACTACGAGAACCTCCGGGGCTAGCGTTGAGTTATAACGCCTGCCGAGGCTCCCGTATCAGTCACCCTGTGTGTTGCTAAGTGTAATGCCGCAGGCTCGCGGGTATAATCGCGGCAGCTAGGCGGTCTATCACCGCCGGGTGAGACCCCCAGTTCCCTGGAGGAGGCCCAGCGGATGACGCCAGCGACTGAGCTGCCTGCTTACAGCAAGCCGCGGCATTGGTGTGTGGCCCCCGCCCGCCCCGTTTCTAGGTCTAGCCGGTCGCGGTCCGGGCTGCAGGGCTGTCGGCGTATGTGTGGGCGGCATTGTGTGAGTAACAACGCCCATGTAGGCACTGCTGTGCTCGGATGAGGACGAGAACAGCAGTGCGTGGGTACACATGCGTGTGGAGTTGTGAGTGTCTGGCTTATGTTACGCGACGTGCCTATATTAACTTAACACACGCCGCGTCACAGTGTATGTACTGTTGGTGAGTGTCACTGTATGAGTAGGCCGCGTGTAGGTGTATGCGACCTACTCAGGCATCGTCCGGCAGTCGGCGTGGGACTGTCCCATTACACCAGAATAACAGGTCCGCCAGGCTGGTGTAGCTGGCCATTATTGCTTCTGCTGTGGTCTGGTTTCCTTCTTGTTCGAAGTCCACGGAGCTCTGTAAGAGGGCCGCTATTACTCCGGCGCCGCGCTCGTTGAGTTCTTTGATATAACTCTTCCTCTTTTTTGGTGACATTCGGGCAAAGCGGACTATCCTGCTACGCCCCTGCTCCCTGCTCTACGCCGACATGTCAGCGCCGGCAGGCGCGAAGGCGGCGGTCTGTGTTGCCTGTGAATGGGATCACGCAGTGGTGGTCTGCGTGGCTATCGAGGCCCTTTTGGCCTCCGTGTCCGTTGGAGTGGCGGTGGTTTATATCGCCCGCGCCTGAGTTGGCGCGAGGGTGATCTGCGTGGCCTTAGTTGCCCGGGTGATGGTTGTTTGGTTGGTGGTTGAGGGGCACTCCCCCTTCCTGTTCCCGCGCTTCCTCCTTCTCTTCCTCTTCGTTGCGGGGGCTGCTCTGTGGTCTGTGGGCCCATTGGCCACCGCCATCAGGGTGGCGCCTTGAGCCTCGTAGTCGTCGG
The DNA here is from genome assembly GCA_951329385.1 of Polia nebulosa. NCBI lineage: Eukaryota > Metazoa > Arthropoda > Insecta > Lepidoptera > Noctuidae > Polia > Polia nebulosa. The sequence goes on along the minus strand of OX589600.1, from coordinate 26,079,108 downwards.
CTGTGGTAGCGGCCTTGGCCACGATGTTGGCCGGCCGGGCTGCTCTGCTTGTCATGAGAGCGACTGTGCCCGCACGTCTATTGCACGTCTCATTTCGGAATGCTGGTACTCCCGATGGGACGCCGGGAGCGGGCCGCCGCAGCTGGCGCATGTTGCCGGCTCCGTGCGCGGCCGAGGGTACTCGCGCTGGTGTGTCCATCTCCACATCTCACGCAGGCGATCGGTCAGTGACACTGATGGGAGGAGTGTCGGAACTTTTGGCAGCGGTGGCACTGTGCCGGCCCCCGCTTTCCCCTTTATGTCTTTATCCGGACCCCTCCCCCATTAGCATGAAGGTGTCGGTGCTGTATTTGCGCCTTATGTCGGGCTAGAAGTTCAGGACTACGTGATAGATGCAGCCCTGGCGACCCTGACGACCTCTGATACTCCGCACGTACACAAGGTCCAGCCTGCGGAGCTCCTCTTCTATGGCGGCCGGGTCGGCATCCACAGGCAGCCCTCTTATGGCCACCTTGAATTTGCGCTCCGCTGGCAGCGAGTAGAAGAACCAGGACAGGCCGGTCTCCTCTTCCAAGCCACACAGGTACCGTTGGACCACCCGGTACTCCTCCTCATCACCAGGCATGAAGCGAACTCCAGTCTGGTACGGGCAGACGAACGGTGGGCGGCCCAGCATGTCGCCTAGAGCCCTTAAGTGAACCCGCCAGTTTCTCCACTACCAGTGGCTTCCTCACCTTGTTGCTCTTGCCCTGAGCGGCGGCGGCGACCGCCCTGGCACGTTCGAGCGGCTTGCATGGTCAGCGTAGGACTGCGTGTGCGCTGCAGTAAGCACCTCTTTGCTTCCTCCGCGGCGTCCTCTTCTTCGGGGCTTCTGGGTCTCCTGTGGGGGCGCGCGTGTTCACGCCCCTGGACCTCTTGTGGAGCGATGCTGCGATCCTTTTCTTCTTTGTCCAAGTCCTCCATTGACGCCGAAATGTCCGACTCCTGCGGAGAGAAACATGCCGACTTCCTGGGCGGCGCATCTTGGTGGTGTCGGCGATAGCAAGGCCATCTCTGGCCGTGATCGCGATGTAGTAGCGGTGGGCGCACTCGGCTTGGCGCCGTGCGTACGCGACACGTTGGCGGGCGCGCAGGGCGTGAAGATAGGGGCGCGCAGTTCGGGTGCGGCACGGAGACGCCGCGGATCGCACGCGTGAAGGGCGCGCAGCTCGGACGCGGCTGGGTACGCGGCACGCAAAGCGGCGCGCGGCTCCGGTACGGCGGAGGCGCACGGCTTGGGCGCAGTGCTGGCGGCGGTAGGGCGCGTGGTCAGGTGATGGGTTACGAGGAGACGGCCTTGTCGCTGTAGCGGCTGGTGTCCGCGGATCCTGGGTTTTACTCAGAGATCCGGTGGAGTGGTGTTTGGTGCGGTGGGTACCTTTTCTCCCCGACATGATGGTCTATTGACTTCTCTTGACTAGTTTTTCGCAACCGTTGTAACTTTTTCAAGATGGGCATCGAAAAACTCAGGGTACCCCGAATACCGCCGCAAATGCGAACCGGGGTCCGCACTCACGACGATAAAAAGAGGCACCGAGGGTAGGTTTGTGCGAATGTACCTGACGTGGCGAGCAGTGCTACGAGTGACGTCAGGCAGTGAACTTGGGCGAATCCACTTACTCACTCGCCGCCCGTCCGGCCTATTTATACAGACATAGAAGTTTCCAGAACAATGTCGAACTAGCCTATAGTGGAATTTTGTAGAAACATCTTTGAACTTCTACGCAGTATCATAATGGAATGTTCTCGAACGTAGTGGAATCGTCTAGAAACATCGACTACATTCTCGAATGATCCCGTAACACGGTCGACGTAACAATTTGTTCCCTTGGGATAGTTTTTAAGAGGGAACAGGGGCTGCGATTCTTCATACAAATTTATTCCCCTTTTTCTTCCTGAATAATGACTCTACAGCATTTCGTTTTAATTAATTCTGGCAAAGGACCGTCATTGTTTATTACCGAGCTGGTAATTTTTGTACTAACACTTGTGGGAACACTAATAGGGTTGAGATTTGAAATAAAACCAAATTGTGTCCTGATCTAAGCTGGTTATATATTTGCTTAAAGTTTACTCGTGCCCAACCAAATCGTGGTAACGAAACCATAGCGACTTTTAATTTGACGCCAACGCCATCTATCGAGTTCGAGGTTAACAATTTAATAGTTACATTTTGTTACTACGGTTTCTGCATTAACATACCGCCCACAAAGGACATTTAGTGACGGAATGTCCTTCTTAAATTATTTTTAAATCTAAAATTTTTCACTTTATCATAATTATTATAATAATACTACGTAAATCTAGGAGAAAAATAACAAAACAGTCTTCAACAGTTCAAAATACCTTAAACAATTGTAAAAGTTGCACTTTGTATATGTTTAAAATATCCGCTATAGATTTATACAAAGTAAAAATTAACCTCTAAAATGTATAAAATAAAACATGTTGTAAATAAACATTTGATCTTAAAATTATCATTAATGACTTGATCTGCAGAAGTTTTATATAAACTTGATAAAAAAAAATAAACAATTCATTGAGCTATTGGTAAAACGCATAATTTGGAAGTTGGTCTCTTAATTGTAGAAGATTTAGTGCGCAATGTGACCACACGGGTGATGTTATCATCACCGGGATGCTTCTCCACAACCCGTCCCAACAACCAACGACTTGGTGGTAAATCATCTTCCTTAATCAAAACAATGTCTCCGATATTAGGCTCCGCAACTTGTGAAGACCATTTGTATCTGTTCATGAGATTTGACAAATACTCTTGGGACCATCGTTTCCAAAAAGACTGCATCATTCGTTGAACTAATTGCCACCGAGTCAAGTAATTTACATTTGAGCTTTCATAATTTTTATCTGGCACATTAACTATCGGTTCGCCGATCAGAAAATGTCCAGGGGTTAACGGCAGGGGTTCACCAGGATCAGCAAAGTTAATAACGCTTATCGGCCGCGAATTTAAGCATGCTTCCACTTGGTTGAGGAGTGTAGACATTTCCTCGTACGTAAGTGTAGAGTCGCCGATTACCCTTTTAAGGTGAAACTTTGTGGATTTTACACCTGCTTCCCAAAGACCACCGAAATTGGGAGCATGAGGTGGTATAAAATGCCACTCAGTATGGTTTGCTTCCAGGTGTTCTGCTATTTCTGGCTGTATAGAGGCCAACTGCTGTAATTCTCTGGAGGCACCTACGAAATTGGTGCCATTATCGCTCCACAATTTAGCACAGTGACCTCGTCTCGACACAAATCGCCGAAAGGCAGCTAAAAATGCCTGTGTGCTCATATCACTGGCGACCTCTAAGTGAAGGGCGCGTGTGGACATACAAACGAAAAGGCATATATAGCCTTTGTATGACCGATGACCACGGCCTTTTGTCGTTCTTAGGTTTATCGGTCCAGCATAATCCACTCCGCTATGCAAAAATGGTCTTGCTGGTCTACACCGGACTGATGGAAGATCACCCATTAATTGATTTCTGACGGTAGCCCTTTGTTTTGCACAAATAACACATTTGCGAACATGTTGTTGGATTAGAGATCTAGCACCTATTATCCAATAGGCTGACCTTAAAAAGTTTGACAGCAACTGAGGACCACCATGCAGTGTTTTCTCATGCGCATCTGCAACTATAAGGTGAGTCAGATGGCTAGAATGTGGTAGGACTATCGGATGTTTTGAATCTTCATCCAGTTCCGACTTTGCAAGTCGTCCTCGAACTCTTATGATACCCTTTGTGTCAAGAAACGGGCAAAGTGACTTCAGTTTGCTAGATTTGATATTTAAATATCCTTTTTCTTTTAACTGTGTATATTCTGTTGTAAATATCTCTGTTTGTGTCTTCTTTATACAGGTTTCTAATGCTGCTTCTATTTCTTGATTCTCTAAATATTTACTATTGTATTTGTCCTTCTTTAAAAATCGTCGGCAATACGCAATTACTCTAACCAATTTTCGTAGACTAGAATAATTTTCGAGAACTCCGTGCTCTGGCATTACGGCTGCATGAGCCTTTATTGTTTGCTCTAAATCTATTTTTAAATCCTTTGGCCTTTTGTACTTAATTATTTTGTTTTTCAGGAATGGAGGTCCAGAAAACCACAACTCATTATTAACCAATGAACTGGGTAGTATTCCCCTTGAAGCGCAGTCTGCTGGATTATCTTTGGTCGACACATGAAACCATTGAGACGAACTCATTGCACCCAATATTTCAGCAGTCCGATTCGCAACAAACGTTTTCCACCGGCTAGGATGGCTGTTAAGCCATGATAGCACTACTGTAGAATCAGTCCACGCTGAAATCTTTTCCTTTGGTATATTTAAGACCTCTGCGGATTCTGTCAATAGCTTTGCTAAGAGTACTGCTCCACATAACTCCAATCGAGGAATGCTGACTTGTTTAATTGGGGCAACTCTTGTTTTTGCAACTAACAATGAAACATGAACGTTGCCTGTGGTATCAATTACCCGCAAGTAAACGACGGCTGAGTACGCAACTTTTGAGGCGTCACTAAAACCTTGCAATTCCAGATCATCAGTTGAACTAGTCCCAAGCCAACGACGGATTCGAACCTTGGTCAGCAATTTTAACTCTTCGCGGTAGGTACTCCACTCTGTTATTAGTTCCGTAGTTAACTCCTCATCCCAGCTAACACCTGCGAGCCATAACTTCTGGATGAACACCTTTGCTACAACCACACTAGGAGCTAACCATCCTAATGGGTCGAACAAACGAGCTATGTCTGATATTATAGATCTTTTTGTTACAGGTGCCGTCGTCAACGGTGGGAGTTTCACCGCATACTGAAAGGAGTCTTCGTAGCGGTTCCAGGTAAGTCCCAAGATTTTTGTAGTAGTATCTAGTTTAATTTCTCTGTCCTTATTATTTATTTCCTTTTCTTTTACTATCATGTCCTGTTTGTCCTTATTCTTAATGACCTCATGTTTTATGCTTATTTGACCTGTTTGCTGAATTCCTTCATTCCTATCTATAGAACTTATTTTATCTAACAATTGCTGATTATTACTATTCCATTTCTGTAATGTAAATCCTCCCTTTCCCAATAATTCTACCATTTGATTACAGATTTCTACACCCTTTTCAATGTTGTTACATCCAGTCATTAAATCGTCCATATAAAAACAATTTAAAACTCTGTCTGCTGCAAGTGGGAATTTGTCTCCTTCATCATATGAGACCTGATGGAGCGATCTAACTGCTTGGTATGGTGCAGAGGCTGTCCCGAAAGTCACCGTTATCAGCTCATAATCTATGATCGGCTTTTCAGGATCGTCTCGCCAGAGTATTCGCTGGAAGGCAGCATCTTCATCGGCCACTCTAACTTGACGATACATTTTTATTATGTCCGCCACTATACCAATAGCATGCATTCTCCATCTTAAAACAGTGTGTCTTAAATCTGCTTGAAGAGTTGGTCCTACCATTAGAGTGTCGTTTAGTGACACTCCGTTCTTATTCTTTTCTGAGGCGTTAAAAACAACACGAACCTTCGTCGTGATCTTGTCGTTTCTTATTACCGCGTGGTGTGGTAAATAAACGGCTTTGTCTTTATTACTATCCTCAGCTTTTACAGGTCTCATGTGTCCTAATTGTAAGTATTCCTTAATTACTTCTGTATATTTTTCTTTTAAATCTGTATCCTTACTTAATCTTTTTTCTAATGATTTAAGTCTTGTTTCAGCTATATCACGTGAACGTCTGCCTTTACAAGCAGGTTCTTCGTCTCGGAATGGCAGTCGTACAATATATCTGCCTGTATCATCTCTCTTAGTTGTTTTAATATAGAATTCTTCACACCGTTGCTCTTCTGGATTAAGTAATCTCTTTGTACTAGTTTTTTCTTAGATCTCCCAAAATTTCTTTAAAATGTCATCTTCATTGAACTGTGCACAATGTACCTTTATATTTTTTCTATGAAGTTTTGAACTCTCACTATTTGGACTGGCTACACCTGAAAGGACCCACCCTAAGGTGGTGCTCTGTGCGATGAGAGTGCCGGATGGACTCTTAACTATACCTTCCTTCAAAATGTAGCAGTAAGCATCTGCACCCAAAAGAATATGTATTCTATTGGGTGTGTTGAAATTAGGATCTGCTAGACACAGATTGTTTATGGCAATCCAATCCAATGAACTTGTGTTTACACTTCTCTCAGGCAAGTATGAGGTGATCTTACTCAAAACGTAGGCGTTTATTTTGAGTTGGAAATCGCGATCAATTGTTGACTCAATTGTCAGATTTACCATGTGCCTTGCAATGGTCGATCTATCGTCACCTAAGCCTGACACGAGACCTCTGACTGGAATTTTCTTCAATCTAAGAAGTTGGACTGTGGCCTCTGTAATAAAACAAGCCTGTGAACCTTGGTCTAATAATGCTCGAACTGTTTGAAATTCACCCGTTTTGGACTCGGCTTTTATTAACGCTGTGGCTAATAAAACCTGTCTGGGTTTAGAGATCTTGCCCGTAGACAAGCATGCGACTATCGGATTAACACTAGTTGAAGAACTTGTGTTATCTGTAGCCGGGTTTACGGTAACATCTCGGCCTTCATTCTCTCCGTTAGGCTCTCCATTCGGGTGCAACAATGAATGGTGGCGCTTGTTGCAAACTTTACAGACGGTCTGCTTTTTACAGTCGGATACTCTATGATTGCTGCCCAAACAATTAAAACAGATTTTATTTTTTGCTACGAATTCGCGTCTATTTTCTGTGGGCTGTTTTGCAAATTGCTTGCAGAAACACAGCTTGTGGACTTCCGAGCAGTATTCGCAACGCATATTGGACGGCTTTGTGGCTAGCATCGCTTTCGGACTATTACTGACCTGGTGAGCCACGGCTTTTCTTGGCTCTATACATTCTAAAGCGCGAAAACGACTTTCAATAAATATTTTAAGTTCCTCAAAGGTGGGCAACTTGTTGCTTAAATCGTTAGAACTGTTTAACTCCCATTGTTTTCGCGTTTCATTATCTAGTTTGAATGTTACTATATGGATGATGATAACGTCCCATGTACTCACATTGATGTTTAAATTTGTAAGCGCATGAAGACAGTCACTTGTGGTATCTAACAGCTCCTTTAATGCGGCAGCTGATTCTACATTTAATCGCTTCTGGCTAAACAACCTTTTCAAAATACAATTGACTAGATACTTTTTATTAGCATAGCGCTTTTCCAACTGAGACCAACATTCGCTGTAGTTGGCATCTGTAATGGGTGTATGCCTAATCAACTGTTCGGCTTCCCCAGTAAGATGGCTTTTAAGATAGTGCAGTTTTTGCACATTATCTAAAGATGCGTTATTGTGTATAAGCGACTTAAAAAGATCGTGAAAGGCTGTCCATTCACTATATTTGCCAGAAAAATTGGGAATTGTGATCTTGGGCAACTTTACCAACGAATTGGATGCCTTAGAAGAATTATGATTGTTAGAGCCACTATTTTGTGGTACCGGTTCTCTAGTATTAATCTTATTAAACGTTGCTTTCATCAGACATTTACATGATATATAAGTATCTTCGGTAGAATCATATAAATCGACAACCTTTTGACCTATGTCTTCTATCTTATAACGACCATAAAGTTGAGATTTGGTTTCCTTAAATGAAGACCAATCCTTTTCTAGTAATTCGAGCCTTGTCTCGATATATTCTATTGTTAATCTATCTTTAGGACTCTTTTTAAAATTAGTAAAAGCCTTTTGTATAACATTTTGGAGGTCTTTCAATATATTTACTTGACCTTCCATCATGAACAACAATAAAAATATTCAAATAAGTTTTGTAATTGATTAAAAAGTATTAATAAACTATATAAAATTCAACAAAACCCAACAAAAGAAAACCTAGATTGAGACTTAAAACTTACAAGTTTGGTTCTAAACAACACGTACTGATTTTTTCTAAGTCTTATTGACAGCGAAAAATTTTACAAGTGTTTTTTTTTTTAAACAAAGACTGGTAGAAATCGGGCATAGATTCCCCGTTCCGTCGTTTTTTGTAAAACTATTCTAAGTCTAACAAACATGCACAATTTTAAAGCTAAGTTAAATTATTATCTAAATGTTAAAGTAAAAATCTTCTTCAAAATAAAGTTCAAAATTGCTTGGCAAAATCTTCTTAAAATCACTGCTATTAGTATATTTTATTAAATTGTACTCACGTTTGCACTTCACTCACACTTCCAAGTCGGTTTCGTAGTGTATCACTGGTGGCGCCCTCTGTGGCGTCACTTGGAACTTCAACTGCCGGTTGTTGACGTCGATTTCGTTCACCTTGCTGAACGAAGTTGTCGCCTGAACTCGATTACTGATCTTCTGTTGAACTACTGACTGGTGGCGCCCTCTGCCGCGACACGTTGAACTAACAATTCCACAGCGGCTGAGCTCGTCCACTTGCTGGACAAAGCTGTTGCTGCCTCTGCGGGATGCCCGGTACTCCTGCCGCAGCGATCCACTGCGAGTACACTGGGGTGCGGTCCAAAGCTGGCACCGCTAACTTCAAAAAATTCAGACTTTCTGGGTCTGATCCAGGGTCGATGGACCAATGTTTATTACCGAGCTGGTAATTTTTGTACTAACACTTGTGGGAACACTAATAGGGTTGAGATTTGAAATAAAACCAAATTGTGTCCTGATCTAAGCTGGTTATATATTTGCTTAAAGTTTACTCGTGCCCAACCAAATCGTGGTAACGAAACCATAGCGACTTTTAATTTGACGCCAACGCCATCTATCGAGTTCGAGGTTAACAATTTAATAGTTACATTTTGTTACTACGGTTTCTGCATTAACAGTCATCCTGAAGGTTGACATAAGAAATGCTTTTAATTCTGTGAATAGGGATACCTTGCTTGCAGAAACTAAAAAAGAAATACCTAAAATCTTTAGTTTTCTCTGGCAATGTTATAAACAACCATCCAAATTATTATTTCGGGACCACCTTTTGGAATCCGCTGTTGGCTGTCAACAAGGTGAGCGTCTCGGGCCAATGATCAATGATGTTTAGTTTAGCTATTCACCCAATTATTCGACAGCTAAATTCTAAATTTATCGTTTGGTTCCTCAATGATGAGAACCCTAGGAGGCGATGTAGATACCGTTCTAAATGACCTGCAATTTTTAAAAAATCAACTCCATGCCATAGGATCTCAACTTTTTTAAATGTGAACTATTCCTATCTGACAGTACTGACTGACCACTGACACTCCCAAAACTCGACGCAATAGCCCCTAAAATCAAAATTATTGAAAAAAACACCATTCGCCTCCTTGGGTCCCCAATCTTTGATGATTCTTTGCCCAGTTTTGTGGAGAAAAAAAAATCAAAATTTTAATAACGTTTCGGAAAGATTGCTCCAAATTAACATGCATTCGGCCATCACCCTAATTCGCTATTGTTGTTTTGGCCCTAAATTAATATATTTCCTTCGTGCTTCCCACTTATGGAAGCACCCTCACCTTTTGGAAAAAATGGACCAAATTATCCAACGAACACTTATTCTATTTTAAGTGTGGCCATGGACGACCGAGCTTGGGCTCAAGCTACTCTTCCCATCCGCATGGGAGGCCTCGGCTTCCGCAAAATTACCAGTATTAGTTTACCGTCATTTGTGTCCTCGGTCCACGGCACTGATAAATTAATCAGGAATATTCTAGCTTCCACACTGATTGATTTTCATGTTCCGTGCTTCACCGAGGCTGTGGATGCTTGGAGAAACTTAGATTTAAATACTTACTTAGACTATGAAAGGTTATAGACGGAGTGTCAAAATCCAGCAATCTGAAGTACGAGAATGAGAAGCCGGCTTGTATCCGTACACACGAAATAAGCTCACATAGACAAAATTAGAAGCCGATACGTCATCGTTACGTTTGTCAAGGTCACTCACACATTTTAACGACCCTGCTTCATTTAATGTCCAATGACGTTCTGTCTATAATCTAATCCTTTCATAATCTAAGTTTACTTATGTCATCCTGAGTACGATCCTTATTTATTATTGTTGTTGGCGACAGCGGTTTATGCGTAGAATATTTCATAAAGTAATAATTATTGCGGCCATTCCAGGATGGAATGAACTTGACAACATTGATAAAAATAAACCGGCCAAGTGTGTGTTATATTAATAGTAGGCAAGTACTCACTTAATGCATTTTGATTTAGTAAGTACTTTAAGATGTTCACTAACCTGTTCACAATCAGCTAAATGTGGTTCAATGTCAAACATTAATCTCTTTCATTAACGTTGTTCAGTATTTTCTTGCATCGTTCGGATTCCATGATAAATTAATATTTTACACGCCTAAGGGAAAACAATTTTTGAGTAGAAGCAGTGGGCAATTCGTGCATGACCACCTCATCGAAAGTGCGTGGTCAACTGAAGCGTCCACGCAACGCTCAAACCTTATAATACGCAGCGGTTTTGCGCGCATAAAATGCGCTCCTTAAGTACAGCTTATCCACCACTTTTTTACCCAAAAAATATTTTTTAAGTAGGCTTAACTTACTAACACAAAAAAAAACTTTGCTTAAATTAAAGTAGCTTAAAAGCTAACTTTACGGCGAAATCGTTTCAGGTAAAAATGTATGATCGACCAACTCGTTAATAAACATTGACGACAAAATGCGCTTAACGCGTCAAGTCCCTCATTAGCAAACACAATTAAAAACCTATTGTTAGTGGCGACGCAGAGGCCTGATGCGCAAATGATTGTAATTAGCAGAAAGGTACAGTGTTTTAACGGATAATAAGAAAAAAATATATACAAATAAAATTGCTTTATTTCCAAAATTATATAAAGTTGCCAACTAGTAAAATGCTTTACTGATAATTTTTTTTTAATAATGATTAGGTAAAATGTTTTAACATTAAATCTTTATTTAGACAAAAAAAAGGAAAATGAATTATGGCTAATTTTCTATCGTTATGTACGGCTTATGAAACAAATGACGAAAATGGTTGGATTTAAAACAAAATTCCATACAAAAATGACCGAAATCACCGTTGTATTAACGACCACAAAAGTGCTCGGATTTAACTGGACCTAAACCATTCCGAAAGAGAAAAATCTGCCGATTCCAACGATGTAAACAACTCAATTTTGACCAAAGTGGTCGTTAATACTATTTGCCTTTCTAGCGTCGATATTATGGGTTACCTACTTTTATTGTTGGTTTTGTTATATTTCTTAAAATAATATGTTTTTGTCAATATTTGTTTATTTAGCCGGTATAGGTGGAAAATAAACAGCGGCGAGCTATCTTACATGACAAGGAAGGTCAGGCTTTAGATTATATAAAAAATAATGTAATGTTTGTCAATAAGAACTTAATGTACACAGTTATGCAATAAATATATCTTTATCTTTATCTTTATACTCGATTCAGAAAAGCAATATAAAAAAGAGGCACGTAGAAGCACTGATGCAAAACATTTTATGTCTAAGTTAAGTTAACACAATTTTATTAAGGGCCTTCTCGCGGTCCAGTGGCGCCCTCATTGAATAAAAAATCGTAGCTTATCACAGAAAATAAATATTAAAAAATCCAACTTGACGTTTGTTACAAAGAGGATAAAGAATTTTTACGTTGTTAAAACAGGTCTCAAAATGTTTCGTATCCAAAGTAGTAGGCAAAAGTGCCAAAAATGGCCGTTTCTGGCACTTTTGCCTACTACTTTGGATACGAAACATTTTGAGATCTGTTTTAACAACGTAAAAATTCTTTATCCTCTTTGTAACAAACGTCAAGTTGGATTTTTTAATATTTATTTTCTGTGCTATGCTACGATTTTTTATTCAATGAGGGCGCCACTGGACCGCGAGAGGGGCCTTAATTCTTTAATTTATAACAGGAACAAATAACAACTAAATCACGGAAATTTGGCAATAACAATTAACAAGGCGTCGCATACATTATGTATTCACGTTGAATGACAATCATAGAACATTATTTACGTTAATTTAGCAAACGGCATAAAACAGTAAAATTGGAAAAACCCGGCTGTCACAACTTGTGAAGGGATTAGTTATAGTGAATCGAAAAACTTTCCGGGTATGTTCACTCCTGCATATTATAGGTTTTTAGTATTGACACGGTAATTTTAAATTGCAATGCAATAATATAACTAAATGGAAGCCACATAATTTCATAAGATAAACAGTTAAAATTGTTACAATCAAGTGTGACAGCTGCTGTATAAATAGATTATAATAAAATAAAGTCTTTTAGAGAACGTAACCCGACATAAGCTATTCCAGGATTACCAGGAATACTTATGACCTCATCATCAGCCTTTTAATGTCCCCACGGGCCGTAATCCACCACGCGGGCCTAATGCGGGTTGGTGGATGTCACATGTCTTTGAATTTTTAGTTCTAGGACACGCCTCACGATGTTTTCCTTCACCGTTATAAGATTAGTGGTGATGAAATTATTTACACAAAGTAAATTGCCTGGCTTTTTTTTTTTAAACTCACGACCTACAACTTGTAAGTCGCGGCTGTTACCACTGGGCCACCATTGCTCACTTATGACCTACCTGTAGGGAATATGTATTGCGTCATCTGATGGCTTGCAAAGAGCTTGCAGATCTGATTACACAGTTTCATCTCAGACGGTAAATCATTTGGCTTGGATCTCTTTCCCTTCACAAATGAGATCGATCCTCCCATTAAGTCATCGTAGCAAATTTTTTATATTATTATTAGTTCTTTTATTTAACAATCTATAATCATTATTTCGTCTTTCTGCTGAATGGGAATTGAGCTGAATATATTATTTATACAATTAAAGCAGTGATTATTTTTAATACAGGAGATAGAATGGTTATATATATACAGTTCTTCATGATCTATTTATGTTCTCTTTGATTTGAAATATGCCGGATTTTTATCATTGTAAGTTACCTACTTCATTAGAGTACTCGTGTGTTTAGTGTCCAGTGTGTCGTACATTTTTCATAAATTATTATTATTCGTCATTACCGCCAGAAATGTTAGTGTCAATAGCATCACTCAATTACTCAACACAAAATCACTCAACAAGGACTTTGAGTAATCAAAATACTTAACGACTATCGATTGATTCGAGCCATCAAAATAATTATGATCCAATGTCAACTCCACGTTAAACAGCCATTTCTACTCAATTGCTTTTATTGACATAGCTGACGAAGATCAACTTTATATATTACTAAAATGACAGCCGTAAGCAACAAAACTACAAAAAGCTTTTTTATAAACAAAGATGTATTGAGTGTTTGCTACCCTTTTTATTATATCAAAACCATATTATGTGTGCGCGATTATAACATAGTTGATAATTGCATTCAAAATATTTCTCTCATAAATATCTTCTGTACTATATACTCAAACTGTGTTATAGTTTACCTGTTCATCGCAACTATGAAATACACCAGTTTTAGTATGCCTCAATCCACGATTATATACCAGCTCGTGTATAGTGAATTGCTTTTAAGTTTTACTGTAGCGTCTTTCTTAAATTTATACTACAGTACTGCAAGTGTTCGTTTATTGAAAATTATGCATGAGATCCACCGAAGTCTCTTTTGCAGCAAAGATTCAGAGATGTTCAAGTACATTGCTCGTGCGTCAGTTTTTGCCACTGTGTTGTGCAATGCCATTTTGTTTGTCTTCAAAGTTTTCTTTGATAAACATTGGACGTGGATGAGAGCAGTATATGTTTCAGTAACACTTTTTTTGGATTTAGAAATAATTTATATTGTACTATTTATTTATATTATAACTTGCAAAACTAGAAAATGGAATGACGATATAGAAAACATAAATCTACGGAATAATAATGATGTTACGATTGACATAGATTCGTACTTGGACGATATGAATCATGTATTGAACTCACTTATCGAAGCTTGGAATCTGATAACTGAAACTTCAGGGTTTAAAGTAAATAACTATGATACTATTTTTACTCTAGAAAATAATTAAATTTGAAAGACATTGCCAAGTAATCAGACGAATTGCATTTGAATAAATCGTCAATTTTAAGATAGGCAAACACGTGTTAGGGACTATGCTAAAATATTCACAATAATTTCAGGTGATGTTACATTTTATTACAACATTTACACTGACGTTGCTGTATGTAACTGTTATGACCTTCTGGGTGAAGGGTAAATTCGTTAGTATTTACGTTTTCTTAATCTTAATCTTTGGTTGACAATAACCCATGGTAGATTTTAGACGCATTCATTACCATTATACTTACTGAGTTGAAAGTATTCCAAAAACCAGGTCAAAACACAATCTTTGCCTATGACGTACTAGAACTGCTTATATTTGAATTGCTGCCTTTCCGTTTTGTATTTTATGACAAAGAAACCATTTGCTTTTGAGTTCATCTTATTTCACCCTTTCTAACTGTTGGAAATAAAGGCCGAGAAATCAGTTATACAGCCAGTTTTAAATTTCAGTACGAACCCAGCTTGGCTATCAGTCACACAGTAGGAATATCTCTGTTGTTACCAAAGATGATTGCGGTAGAAATGGCATTGTCTGTGTGTTGTGAAGCTTTCTACGTTGAAATAGCGAGAGCCAAAAGTAATATTATTTTGAAGTCATCACAAAACAGTAAGTATGAAAATGCTTGGATTTAAGGCGCAGTTAAACGACTTTTGATGGTTTTTAATTGAACATCACGTTGAAACGACTAGTCTTATTTATTTGAAAAAAAAAAAATAATAATTAATCTAGACAATTTTCGCCGTAATTTGATATGAGAATATTTGAAATTGAATATTTATAACATAGTGTAATTAATTTGTAAAGTTATGTCTAACGCGGATAAAAAATTGAGAATCACGCAAAAACCATAAAGCGTATTTTTATGAAACCTTCACCATTTTAAAATCATTTAATTATTTGTAATTTAGTCTCAGTGTTTTATTTTAAAACTTGTTGTTTTATATATATTTATAAATTAATAATGCGTCTAATTTCGGACAGCGCTCCTTGATGGGCGAGTCCTATTACTGGGTGGACGTACGACGCGTTACGTAAGCTCAGCACAGAACACGCAAGCTAATCAGCATTTCATAGCGCCTTTAACGAAGAAATAATGCGTCTATCTATCTGCTCACTGCTTGTAAAACCGCCGTCTCTTACTTACTTCTGACATCTGCTATTGTGGGCCAGTACTTGCGTCAGGATTTAAGCCTATTGCTCTACCTACGTCTTTGTCTGTTGCCAAGTTGCCTAGCTCTTAAGCCCAGTCGTTTAATTAACTTTATATATAATAATATTTGATTTCAGTAGAATCAAACAGAAAATGGACTAACATACAACGAGTGTTAGACACGGATATTCAAGAGATGGCAGTTTGTGGAGGGTTCACAGTAGATGCTGTCTTAATGGTACAGTTCATCAAAACGGTCACTGCATATACTATTGTCCTGTTGCAGTTTGCTTTCGTGTGATTATTTTTAAAGAACTTCTTATATTCTTGAACTTGTTACAATTTGGCTTTATTAAAAAACCAAACAGTGTTTTTTTTTACTTTAACTCTCCACTTACAAGATCTTCAGATTTTAGTTTCTACTGTATCAGGTGTAAAAAGACAGTTTCTGAAGCCAAAAGCCACATATTCTACACATTATTTGGATATTTTTTTTTCACTAGACCATAGCTGGAAATCCACTGGTTCTGGAGATATTGAAGGTCAAAGTAGCATTTTATTTTTCAGAAAATTAATTACAAGTGTTATATTTTTTTTTCCAAACAAACATTACCTGAATTTTCGTTTTTTTTTCGAAATTACGCATTTGAAGTTACAAAAACGCAATGAAAATCAAACGTATTCGACAAGAACCTACGCGGCTTAGAGCGAATGGGTGGGGCTTAACTCCAATTGCCTGGGTTCGCGTTACATTGCGCGCAATAAAACTTGGTATTTTTTTTAACACCTGATAATAAAAGTCGTTTCACAACAATAATTTTTGCGCAAAGCTACTCTGTTAGATGTACAGTATGCTTATTTGACGGCTTTGTGCTGTTTCTTTTTACGCCCTGATTATTACATAAAGTTTACAAAAATATACTTATTTTGTAAGACTATGTACATATTATACTCTTTTCCATACAAACGTACTTATGTGATGCACCTGATGTGAAATTTAAACGACATGACAGAAGCAATTATATTTATTTGAAATACAAAAAATAACAAATCAAATCGGAATCGTATTTTTTTTTTAGATGACTATTATTCATTAAATCATCTCATTTTGGAAGAAATTATGATAATTATAGAGAACAAAATGATGGAGTTTATGACCCAAACGAAGGAAGGAAGAAGACATGTGATATCCACCAACGCACATTGGGCCCGCGTGGTGGATAACGACCCACACCCTCCCACAGAGAGGAGACCTTTAGTAGAGGGATATATGATATATAATAGAAAAGGGAGAAAATTATATCAAGACTGTTGAAAAGACGGTATGGAAGGAAAAAAAATATGTTGCGGTGATTCCAAATAATATGGTACAAGGGCAGGAAGAAGATGATGTCTTTCACTTTCAAAATATTATAGAAACGCAAATTGAAGTAAAACAATTGTATATGTAGCTACAACGTTGCAGAAGTTCAGCAGAGTTGCTGCGTCAACAGCAAAAAATCCACAGGCACTCATCTTTTCGAAATCTTGGTGTAATAACCGATAGATATTCTTCCAGACTTTTTTTGATGGCACTGAAATTAAAAAAAAAAATGGTTGTCTGTAAAGTTGGTTTACGGACGATAATTTAACGTGACAACGTCATAACAAAACATTGATGAAATATAGATGCGGCGCATGCGTACAATGAGCGTAACGGGACACTTTTTCGTGCATGCAGCCGGCGTTCATCGATTTATTAGACGTTGTCACGTCAAAAAAACGTAGATCTTCTTTTTTTTTTAAAGTGAAGTAGTTAAACCATTTATTATTCAAGAACGGCTAATCTGATTTTTATGATCTTTGATTTGTTGAATTTTTCTTCGCCCCAAATAGCACGATAACTACTAAAACATTAGAAAAAATCACGAAAAAAATTCTGAGGTTGTATGTAGTTCACCGGATCAAGCCCGCCACACTCTTCCCACACCACTGTAACTTCTGTAAACCAGAATCAACAGTGGCGACCACCAGAAAAAACGCAGAGGCATTGAAGCTCGACGAGTCCCAGAGAAACGGTTAAACTGTCTTGGGTCCCGCAACGAAATTAATCAGAAAAAACCGCGGAGGAGTAAGAAAAACATAATTTCCACTTCCCTCCTAATCAAGCGGGAGACAGAATAAAGCTAGACAACTGCGATAAGCCCAGTTGCCAAGCACCACTGGTTAAAAACACTAATAAAATAAATTAAAGAGCACTTCTTTTCACATTACTACTTACTGATGAAATTTTTTTATATATATATTTTTTTTTAATATTCGTTTTTGACATGAATACTTGTATAGTATTATGTATATTATATTTTTAAATATTTTTTTTTTGATTGACATTTTATTTTTATTTTTTTTTGACTTGAATACTTTGTTAAGTATTATATTTATTTTAATTTTTTTGATTGACATATTATTGTTACTATTTTGTTTGACATGAATATTTACTTTGTAAAATATTATATTTTAAATTTTTATTGGTGACTTAATTATTGTAAATGGACTATGTGGGTTATTATTATTACATATTTTCTCCTCTTCTTTACAGTAATGTTTAACGTTGTCTGACAGTTTGAGTACTTTTGCGGCCTACCCAAATGTCTTTTCTTTGGTATTGTTCGTCAAGTCATTGAGCTCCTTAGTGGTTTTTAAGTTGAGCTATTCGACTATTGACAAATGCTTGCACTGACTGGACAGGTCCACTCAAATATGTTTGGTTCTTTCTTCAAAAGACCACTACAGACACTAAGCTGCATGGTCCTCATATAGAATAATGTGAATGCGAGAACTATGTATGTCGTTATATTCATGTAGATTTTATGATTGTCTGGCAGTTTGAGTATTTTTGCGGCCTACTCAAATGTTCTTACTTTGGTATTGTTCGTCGGTTCGTTGAGCTCCTCAAAGTCCTGAGTTGAGCTTCACGATGACTGACAAATGCTTGCACTGTCTGGACAGGTCCACTCGAATTTGTGTGTTGCTTTCTTCAAAAAGCTCATCCCAGACATAAACGTACATGGTTCTCATATGATTTAACCAGTACACATTTTATGTATTTCAACTTTAAAAGAGACTTTGACCTCTGAGTTTGTTTCGGTGTTTCTTCTCAGGGTAGTCAGCTAGGAAACACCGGCCTCATCTAGCTGACAAAAAACATTGACGTGTAAAAGTGTTCCTTGTAACCTATTTACTGAATAGACATCATTTATCACATATCATTTATCATCATTGACGTAATATTGATATATATTGGTATTTATTTAATATATAGTATATATATTCGGATAATTATGTTTATTTATGTAAGTTTATGTTGTACACTGGATTCTACCCTCGAATGTGATCTCTCTCTATCACTCAAAGGTTTGCTGGGAGAAAACTCAACATTGAGTTAAGCTCGCCTTTGTACATTAACTATTTAATCACTGTGTACTATGTTAGTTGCTTGGTGTACAATAAAGAATTAAAGAATTAATATTAATGGGTTCTAAAGTTCGCCGGGTCAGCCAGTTATGAATAAATTTGACTTATGATTCGTTGCCCTAGTGGCCGCAAGCACCATTGTTGACGTCAAGAGTCGCAAGCCGATTCCCGTCCCGGCCACCGTAGGCACGAGCATGTGGACGGCGAGTATTGGGTCGCTCGCCGTCCGATAGGGACCAGGCTGAGTCGACAGCGCGTAGTGTTCTACAATCGCCTCAAAGAGATGTCAGCAAGCAGCGAGGGGGCCCGCTAGAGACGATGTGATTGAAGGAGTCACTGTGGCCCTGGTAAAGGCAACTGAAGGAACACGAATGGGTTGTAGTCAGAAATAGTCTGACACGCCCTTCCGCTCCCTCCTTTCTTCTTCTTCACGCAGAGCGGGGGAGAAGTTATTTGATGATTTCCAAACCAATAAAAAAAACCGACCAAGACCAAGTCGAACTCGCGCGCAAAGGGTTGTGGACAAATCATTCACAATTCAGGTTTTTTTTTTAAACTGCCTCCACCTTATAGGTTTTCCTGTAATTTATGAGTACAGAACTACTATCTGTATTTTTTTTTAATTTTAGGCCCAGTGGTTTCGGAGTAAAGAGGGGAACATGGTCATTTTTTATTTATTTTGGTAAATAACTTCAGAATTATATCATTATTATAAAATTATGAAAAAAAAAATATTCGGGACCCTCACAATGTTCCTATAGAGGTATGTGGAACAGGGTGTAAAGTCCCACACCCTCTATTGAAAAGGGAGGATCCTCCGACCAGACGGGTGTTGTGTCTGGTCCGGACAACTGCCGGATAGTTGATTTCGGGCTATTGTATATGTTCAAATCGCGCTGAGAACTCTGCTTGCGCGATGTAGGAATTTGCTGTTCTAGTTCGTATGTAGCGTTATAGATGTCGCTACATCACTCCACTCCGGAGATCGGAGATCGATTGTTCTCTATGAGTCGTTCATACTTGATGCTTGCCGGGCCAGTTGAAGGTAGGTTCCAGTGATTCGGAACCGAAAGAGGCGCATAGTTCACAGTGAGTCGGAACTGTCTACGGTGATGATATCCCAGTGAGTTGGGATAATGTTGCAGGCTCCAGTGAGTCGGAGTACGGCTGCGGGCTCCAGTGAGTCGGAGCGGTGCGTCGTCGTCGTTTGTCGTTGTCGTCGTTTTTCGTTGTCGTCGTTATCGTTGTCGGCCTTATCGTTGTCGGCTTTATCGTTGTCGGCGTTATCGTTGTCGGCGTTATCGTTGTCGTCGTTGTCGTTGTACTGGCTGGTTGTATGACTCGTTGCTGAAGAGCTTGGAGGAAGTGATAATGATGACGTCACGCTGGAATAGCTACACGAAGGCTGCGCTGACGAGGTAATGACGTCATGACGAAGGCTGCGCTCACGTTCATAGTTGAGAGTCACTATTATAGAGGTATGCGGAACAGAGTGTAAAATCCTACCACCTCCATTGAAAAGGGAGGATCTTCCGACCAGACGGGTGTTGTGTGTGGTCCGGGCAACTGCACAATAGTTGATTTCGGGCTGTTGTATATGTTCAAATCGCGCTGAGAACTCTGTTTGCGCGATGTAGGAATTTGCTGTTCTAGTTCGTATGTAGCGTTATAGATGTCGCTACATTCCTTTATTTTGATATGTCACACAACACAGTTTGAACAAAATTCAATTTTCAGTTTACCGATGTTCACCCCAAAAGTGACACCCATATTCTAAATTAATTTATCTAGGGTACACGTCCGTGTTTGGGTCACAGATATTCATGTGTGTACCAAATTTCAACTCTATCGGTCCAGCAGATTCGGCGCAAATTGGCTGTGACAGACGGACAGACGGACAGACAGACACACGAGTGATCCTATAGGGGCTTCGTTTTTTTATTCGACCTTCCGAAACCCTAAAAAGCCATTGCTGTATAAAATACAGGGGCCAATTTCCGGGCACTACATGGTTTTAGGTTGGTAAGAGCCACATAGAGTCTAGTTTGGGCCTGGTTGATGGTAATAGGTTCATCCCTATTACATAGGATTGGCATTATGTGAGTTTTATATGCACCTGTGTCTTATCTTGCTGGAAATACATGTGTAATGCTATTATAGGAAATTTGATGATTTAAATTACTTAAATATGTTATGCTGAGCGATCATACTTACAGTCCTGAGATACTTTTCTCACTACATTACTCCGTGCTTTTCCAAGTTCTGTATAAAATGCTTCACAAGCGAGGCATAACCCCAATTCAACAAGGAACACTTTAGTTAACCACAGAATTACTCCAAATGTGTGACTTATGATTATTTCATAATTCTCCTGAAATTGTAACTATATGATTTTAGAATAATTGTCAGGGTATTCTATAAAATAATGATTAGCTTGTTCCTTTCGCTCCTGTGGCCTATCCGTGTATTTTAACGGGATAAAACAATTAATTTCCATTCTTTTTTTTTTTTTAGTTTAGATCTCTAATGCCGATCATGAAATGTAAATACCAACGATCTCAGGTTTTTGTATACAGCTGGCTTTATGCAAAGTGATATTATATCATTGTTATATATTGCCGTAATGTCTATTTAAAGATTGTAAGAATTTGCTGCAGCCAAACAGAACGGGACCGTCCGTTTAGTGCAGGCAATCTCTGAGAAAACAAAGGGAAGATTTTTCTAATAGTGAACATCTATCGGCTGAAATATTATAGACCTTTTAGTGGGTTGTTTTTGGCTTTAAGGATTTTTAGTTCTAAATTCATAATTCAAATGACATGTATTTAAATTATGATTATTTTTGTTCAGTTTCAATTCAGTTCTGTGGTAATAAATAGTATTCATTCTTTCGTTTACTTTTACAGTTGATGTTACATTATAGCTGCTGTTTGGAGTATCTATTCATGGACTACAAAAATAATTAAATCTATTCTATAAAGGCTACATGAAACCCTTCATGAAAATGAAAACACTCATTAAGATATTCAATTGCTATTATTATTTAATCGGTCACTGCATATACTGTTGTCCTGTTGCAGTTTGCATTCCTGTGATTATTTTTAAAGCACTTATAGTTAATTTTTTAACACCCTATATACGAGTATCTTCACCATAACTATATTTATGGATCAAATCTTGCAACTGAATTAAAAAAAAAACTTTTTTACAAAATATACAACCCACTTCTAAAAAATGCAAAATTACTTTAATTTCGGAAATCAGTGTTTTCAGTTTTTTGTTTCTTCATTATTTCACACCGACTTCCGAAATTAAAATTATTTTGCAATTTTTAGAAGTCGGTTGTATTTTTTGTTATAAAGTTTTTTTATTTTTTACTTTTTAGTTGTTATAAGTAACCCAGAAGTAAAACTAGATATTAAAGTTATGCCCGAATGGATAACCCTAATAACATGAATTTGAACATTTGGAGACAACCAAAACGTCATCTGTGTATAAATATTTTTTGTTCATGTTGATTTTTTCAAAAAATGCGGAATCAATTTCGATAATTATATTTTGTTATTTATATACCTTTGAAGTACGACCTACCAAACAAAAAAAGAATCATCAAAATCTATTAACAAATGGCGGAGATATCGCGTAACAAACATACAAAAAAGAGACATACCTACACACGAATTGAGAACCTCCTCTTTTTTGAAGTCGGTTAAAAAAACAGGTATTCCCAACCGATTGAGCAGAAATTACATCACGTTTGGTTTGGATTCAAACTTGTTACAATTTGGCGTTATTTAAAATTCGAACTTTTAATAGTAATAGTATACGAGTAAATACTCACAAAATGCGCTTTTGACCATATTATCAGAACTCCCACATATACCAATGTCTGAACAAATGTGGTTATGAAGTGGAATAAAATCTGAAAACAATTTTGCTAGTAAATACTTTTTAAGTCTAAAGAAAACGTCTGAATCAGTTTAGAATATTTCTTATGAAAACTGGCTATGCTTAGATGCTGCCACTATTTAATTTGGCGATCCTTTCACTTCCCTCTGTCCTGAGCTACCAAGGACTAGTGTTTGCGAAAGGAGTCCAGATTATCCTGTCATCTCCTTTTGAGCCTTCCGCAATGTCATTTGCCATCTTCTTTACATAAAAAAAATATGTATATTTACACTAAATCCAGCAATTTTCAACGTCAGATCCCAAGCATCATATATTGATATCATAGTATTCTGCATTTCTGCCAGTACTAGTTCTCTATTCACTGTTATTTCATCATTGCCATTCCCAAAACTTATATTCTTTATAATAAAATTCCATTGAGTTGTTTTACACGTCAGCATATGAGTGTACAGTAAGATTTGAATTATTTCTAAATCCAAGAGAATAGATGTAGATACGTATATCCCCCTGAATAATGTCCAAGATGGATCGTAAGTAATTTTGAAAACTACAAGGATAAAACAAAAGAGTAAGAGTGTAACAGTTAAAGAAAACGACATAGTCTTGAAGTTCTTTGAATCACTGCTGCTGTAAAGACATTTGCTAATCTCGTAAAGAATTCCTAGTAAACGCACTGTTGCCGTGCTATAATATAAATTGATGAGGCAAACTCCTGCAAAGTTTAACAAATACTCCGAATAAATAATGTTGTAAATATTCCAGAAAGTCGTCACACTAAAGTAAGTGTACTCCATGATTCCACAGTAAAAACCAATCATTGCACAAATCATGATAATGGCGTACAATATATTTTTTGTCGAAATATTTTCCACGTAATTGCTATTGACATTGTATTTTCGCATGCACATTAAAGTACTGACGTAGTAAAATGGAGAGAAAATGGTCAAAAACTCGGTGTTTAAGTAAACTTTTCTTTGATGTTTCATATTGTTGAAGTTTATTTTCTTGCTAATGAAATGAAACATACTAAAAAAGTGACCGTAAAAAGCAATTCTGTTAGAGTAAATGAGGTGGGTCTAACAATGGTGTTTTTCCTGATAATATAAAAGCAAGCAATTATCTTGAAAGCTAGCTCAATACAAACAGTATTTTTCAAGTTTTTATTTTCATTAATTTGTTTAATAGCTCGGTCATAATAAATTACTTTTGCATAACTTTCTAAACTGATTTTCATTAATTTGTTTAATAGCTCGGTCATAAGAAATTACTTTTGCACTTACGAAGATAGTTTCGTTGTCAAAACGTCTTTAACAAATGACTCGAAAAATCACGCAGTGTCAATGTGTTTTATTTTAAAGGATGATTCACGTTACACCGTGTCGCCACCGGGCCGTGCCCCGGCCGGGGCACGGCCGGGGCACGGCCGGGGCACGGCCCGGTACTAACCCGGTAAAACTAGCTTCCGCCCGTGGCTTCGCCCGCGTGAAAAGTGTGATTATAAAGATATGAAGAATATCCTGAAGAATACCAGCTTCGGAATATGTTTTGTACTTCTGATCTCCTGGTAGTTTGAGAATCTATACCGCTCATGATTTCAGCCCCGGAAACATTTCTTCTTGATTCTGGTCTCCTGGTGGTTTGTGAAGCTATACCGCTTAGGATTGTAGCCCAGAAAATACCTTTTCATGATTCTGGTCTCCTGGTACTTTGCGAGTCTTTACCGCTCATGATTCCAGCCCTGGAAATACTTCTCATGCTTCTGGTCTCCTGGTACTTTGTGAGCGTATACCGCTCGTTCAGCCTGACTTTGGATTTCTACTTCCACCTCAGCCTTTGCTAAGTCGTGTCATATATATGTGTTAATCCAGGCTATGACCTACTTGTGTGCAAAATTTCATTCAAATCCCTTGAGCCATTTTTGCGTTATGGACAGCCAAACAAACAAACAACAAACAAACATACAAACTTTCGCATTTATAATATTAGTAGGATCCTAAACTTTAAACCGTTTTGTATAATCTATCGAGATATTTCCGATAAACAGACAGCTATAATGATGATATCAGCATTTGAAGGTTTTTTTTTTTTTTGGGGTGTGGGAAATCATCCTATGACTTCTTCCGCTCTTTGGTGGAGCGAAAGGGTGTGTCAGACTCATACTGACTAAAACCCACCCCTGTTCCTCCCTGCCTCGAGTGCCCAGGGGCGAGGTAACTCTTTCGAATTTATCCTCCACCCCCGGGCAGGCATCGGCCGTGGCAGGCCCCGTCCCTTTGCTGACAACTCTTTAAGGCGCGCGTGGAACACTACGCGCCGTCAACTCTCGGGCCTGGTGCTGATCGGACGTCGAGTTACCCACTACTCGTCGTCCGCAGGCCCGGGTCTACGGTG
Source organism: Polia nebulosa (assembly GCA_951329385.1). Taxonomy (NCBI): domain Eukaryota; kingdom Metazoa; phylum Arthropoda; class Insecta; order Lepidoptera; family Noctuidae; genus Polia; species Polia nebulosa. The sequence continues at coordinate 26,054,123 of OX589600.1, read as the reverse complement.
GCCGGAGATCGTCTCGCGGCGTCCGAACCCCCTGGCGTCTCAGGCGGCGGTTGCGGCGGGGGGCGCTAGGGCGACTCGGCTGTTGTCGAGTCTCCCTAGCGTATGCCGCCTACCTCTTCGCGAGCATTACTGCTTCGCAGAAGGAGGAGACGGCCTCCCATTCCCTCTCGCTCCGTACCATGGCCTGAACCAGGGCACGCGCGAGAGGTCGCTGCCGCCTATCGCATCCACGAGGACACGGCGGTGCTCTGCCCAAGCGGGGCAAACCTCCACCGTATGCTCCACCGTGTCCTCTGGGCGATCCTCGCAATGGAAATACCCTGGGGTCACCTCCGCCTTGATCAGACACAGGTACTTACCGAAACAGCCGTGTCCGGTGAGCCCCTGCGTCAGGCGGAAGGTGACGGCGCCGTGACGCCTCTCCAGCCACTCCTCAAAGAGGGGCACTACCGCCTCGATGGTGGCGTGCCCAGCGCTGGGTTGCGACAGTCGCTCTCTCTATGTCACCATGAGATCCTGCCGGAGCTCGGTCCGCCGAGCCGCGAGTTGTCGCGGCAGCGGAGAGCATTTGAAGGTTAATTTTGAGTTTAATCAAAACACAAAACATTATATAGATCAAAGTTTATTTAATTCTCAATGTTACAAAAACTAGCACTAGCCCTTAAGCTTCAACTTTTCCTGTCTCAATAGCTAACGCCTTCTCTCTTTCTAGTTTTTTCTCTTTTTTAGTCTTCAAGTCTTCATAGATCTCTTCCAAGATTCTTTGTTTTGTCTCCGGCACATAGAAAAACACGTAAATGGTTGTGCAGAGACACACTGCTCCGTAAAAGTAGAATGCTACGTGAGCTCCCACAGCATTTACTAAGGGCTTGAAGAACAATGTTTGGAGGAAGGCTGCAAACGATGCTGCTGACATTGTTGTTGCCATCACTGAACCTCGATACTGAAAAGATGAAATAACATAATGAATAGATTGTTTGTCAAAATATATGTTATTGACTGTAATGTAAATATTTAATAGTAGTTGACGGCATCTCACAATACAAGAAAAAAACATAGAATATTTTCAAAAAACCCGACTGTAAAAAACAAGTAAAAAGTTCCAAACAAGTCACTTTTCAAGCAGTCTAATCCAGTTGGTGGCAGTAATTTTAGTTCAATTATTAATTGAATGCCACCAACTGCATCAGACTGTTTGAAAAGTGACTTGTTAGGAACTTTTTGCTTGTTTTTTTCAAGTCGTGTTTTTTGAAAATATTTTTTTCATTTTCCACATTTTAGTGAGTTTTATTTTTGGAATAGCCTCCTCGAACCCTTTACTTTGATACCCTACTTAAAATAGTTCGTCAAGTTGACGTAAGAATTATCAAAATCGGCCCACGCGTTTGGTCTCTAAAGTGCCACAAAGGAACAAACATACATACATACATAGACTATTAAACACTTATTTTTTAACGCCGAAGACGAAGATGAGGTGATTTCTTAACCTCCTAAACCCTGGCACACTACACATAGTACGTCAAAAATTCAAAATTCCTGCACAACAGTAAATAAAAATAAATAAACATCTAGAGAGATAACACCAACCTTGAAAGAAAAGATCTCTCCAGTAACAATGACGGACACGGGTTGTAATCCAAGCGCGTCACTGAAGATGCACAAGCAGAGAGCAACGACGGGTAACCAGGCAGAAGCGAACACATTGTAGTCCCGAGCAACGTACCAGGAGGCTAGGGCACACATGCTCAGACCTGACACGAAGGCGGTGGCTATGAAGAGGGGCTGTTGATAAAAAAATAAAACAATAAAAATTTGTTGGAAAACACACATACTGTTTCAGTTTAACTCTTTTTTATATTCATGGTTATTTTTATCTTTATGGGTATACAAGAAGAGATTTTAGTTAACATAGTCCAATCAATGGAAGTCTACTGCTGCATTCAGAGCTCAGTTTTACGTCAACGGCTGATTCTGTGAATTCCTCGTCCACCGGTTTCGGCGACCTACGCTAAACTTCTTAATTTATACATTATTAAATGAAAAACAATAAAGAATGTTTAAGTTATGAAGTTTTAGCTGCTCTCCCGTGTTTAATAAGACAAGTCAAGAAACGATGCAGTATCGTACAGAAGACTTTATTTTTATTTTTTTACCAGTTAAAAAAAAATATTTAAAATAATAAAAAATATTAATATTGGTTTTTTCAACGTTACGTTTTTTTTCTCGTGTGATTCACACACACACACACATACACACACACAACACCATCACATTTGTCAAGATTCCTATTCCGTCAATCATGACATACTACGAGACTTCAATCGATTAGGTATACCACTTGTACAAAATGTTATTATTGCAATTTCTAACAGGTAAAGCACGATATAAGGAAAATACGATAAACTTATATACATTTTTGTATTCTAAATAATGCGCATATATCATTTATGGGTTCCCCCCTTCAAAGACAGGCATTTTACCTGTTATTCATTTTATCATTTTTGCAAGTAAAGAATCTGGTAAACCTCTAAGATTTTGGTCTGAGATGTGCTAATGGGCAAATGATTATATTTCCGGGTTCGAAAAAAATTGCCGCTTCATTTTAAGTCGTAAGTAGAATAACTGAATTCCAAAGTTATACCTAAAAACACACAATATGAAGTTAGAAGATACAGAACTGAGGATCCTGGATTATTGGGAAAGATTTAATAAAAAATCAGCAAATTTCACCTTTCTTCCCGCTTTTTCTACTGGAAAAGATGCCATTGATGCTCCAAGTACTTGCACAGCTCCCAAAGTCATGGCTTGTTGGTTAGGAGTCAGGACAATACCTGTTCCTTCAGAAGACTTTAAGAAAATCTCTCCAGCAAAGTTCAAAACTGGGATAGAACCACACACTTCTCTTGCTAAAGCTAATACCATTGCAATTATGAACGCTCTGATCAGTATTTTGTCTTGAACTGTAAAAGAAAATGGTTTAGGTGAACAAATAAGAAAATAAAAGCTCTAAATCATAGTTAAGTCCTCACAAATTATATTATTAAGATAAAGAAATATAATAAATTATTTTAATTCGCAAAACAAACAATGCACACGTTATTGCAATTACGGCAAACTACGAGTATCATTAAAACAAAGGGTGACCAAATCGGATATACATAATATACAAATTTAAATTAATATATTTTTTATCAAACAAAAATTACCAGATATTTTTTCATAATTATATTATTCAGGCTTTGAAAATTTGTATGAATAACCATATCTACCAAATCTTTACCTATTTTGATGTCTAAAAATGGGCCAGCTTTGAGTAGTGTTTTTCACCAAATCTTCGCATACTTAGTATCAAAGTTAAAAATATTCTATTTTTAGTATTTTAGATTGAACGCCACAATCCAACAAAAAAAAAAGATCTTTCGAATCTCGTGAGTTTAGTAAAGTCCAATGATTCGTTATTGCATTTAATAGTGTCTTGGTCAGTGGTCATAAAAATTATCCAAAACCAAATTACAACTCATTGCCCCAAATCGAAATAGTGGCAGAAAAAGTTGTCTACGTCGTACTTGGACACCCTATATTATGCTTAAATATTTTTTTGTTCAAATTACTTATGGTTTAATTCGACTTATATAAAGAGGGAAAACTGAAACAAATTTGTTATTATTGTTCTAAGTATCTTAGCTTTTGGTAATCGGGATATCTTATTTCTCGTAATCTATACCAATATTATAAAGAGGTATTTGTTTGTACGTTTGTATTTAGTCGGTAATCTCCGGAACTACTGAATCGATTTTGAAAATTCTTTCACCAGTACACAGCTACATTATTCCTGAGTGTTCCTATAGGCTATACATTACGTATATATTTATTTTCGAAATCCACGCGGACGAAGCCGTGGGTGAAGTGATAGTTCTAATTAAATGTTGTCGGAATTAATTGCTACTACATCTTATCTTACTAATACATATGTATGCACAAGTTTGGATGGACGGGTATTTTTACTCTATCACGCCAGTGTTCTGGCGTGATTCGTCTGAGCGGATCAGAATGAAATTCGGCACAGAGATAGGTTATATTCTGTAATACGCAAGTAAATACAGAAGGGGTTCCCGACCTTTAGGTCGCAGATAAATTCGAAACAGAGTTACAGCGCCCCCTGGGCACTCAGGCAACTGAAGGAACAGGGGTGGGTTTTAGTCAGTAAAAGTCTGATATCCGCCCTTCCGTTCCACCTTGAGCGAGAGAAGTCATTGGATGATTTCCCACCCCCTCAGAAAAAGGGATCGCAACCTTTGTAACAAATAAAAAAAAACAGTTTTGTAATGTTTTTTTTTTCAATGATAGCCTCGCGTTTGACCACTATCTCACCTGATGGTAAGCGTTGGTGGAGAAGATGGAGCACACAAGCAATTATGTCCCTATTTTAAAAACATACTGAGATACATTCAAAACTCGAATGACAGCATTGACAGCTTCCTCGTAAACGTACTTCAAAATGACTGCCCAACGTTTACGTTCTATGAGTCAGAAGCGTTCCAGAACCACAAAACATTATAAGACGACAGCACTTTATATCGCAAAAAAATAACACAACCATGTGACATTGCTCGTTTGTTTCGTATTACACTTAGGTTACTTTGAGTTGATTGAATTTAGTATTATTTGTTGGTAATTGAATTGTCGCTACGTAACTTAGTAGAAGTTCTTTATTTACAAAATTTATAGCTTTTCGTGACGGGAACTTTAAATACTTTTTATCACAGGAGCATGTTCCGTTGAGAAGATTTTCGATTTTCACGCTGGTGAAGTCTCTGACAGATGCTAGTTAATAATAATAAGGTATTTTCCTGGGTAAGAAAATAATAATTCTATTTATTCCGTAAATTAGATTAGCAAAAAATGTTGGACACGTATTTTTTTCTTTACAAAACCAATAAAAAATTACAAAGATAAAACGCATCTCGCGGGCTCGTTACGTTACTTTTGTGGTAAAAAGTGATGCGCAGCGTGACGTCAAGCGAAATATCAATGCACTATATCGCCTTAACTTTTTTATTCACGTGACAAAAGAAAAAATATGTGTTTAATATTTTTTGGTTATTTAACTAACGGACTAATTAGATTTTTTTTGTAAACTACCCTATTACTGATGTTTGAGGACCTACAAAGTTTTCTCAGAAATAGATTATATAAAGTCCTTGCGATATATGTACCGTACCTACTCGTAACCGGTCTTTACATGGATAGTCATAACAGTTTACGGTTGTGAGCAAAAAAAAAACGTGTTATCATAAAATAGAAACGTGTGGTGTTCTGTCCACGAATGTTGACACAAAAAAATATATTGCGTACTAATAAACAGCTGTTCTTGTTCATAAGCACAATGAGAAACAATTGAACTTCGTGCTTGACCATGTCCCAACGCAAATGGTCTTGATTGGAATTAATAGAGCCGAGAACAACCAAAATAATTTAACATTGGATGAATCAAAACAGCATATTAGCTGACGATCGTTTTATTTTTGGGATTATTTCAAAAGTAATAAAACAATCTTGCATTAAACTTATCACTATAGTCGCAGTTTGATCTACAGAAAGTATAACAAGTTGAAAGTTCAGGAAAAAGTCTGCACAAAAGCAAATAGCTAAATTTCGTTATATTCTTAAGGCGTGGAATATTATACGTCTCTCAAGAATAAACTCTCCAGGGGAACAGCTGGTGTGGTTTAACAGTTTTTTTTTATTTATATACACCCCATAACAAATTGTCACAAAACATTATAAAACATTATAAGTCCCGGAAGGGTTAGGCAGATGTGTAGGTATCTATTAGTGCAAATACACTTGCCCAGTTCTGTGTCCCATATGATAGGATGCAACTTCCACTGGATAAGCCACTTCTATTGTTTTTTGTATCATTGATAGGCCACTATCTCGGTGGTAAGCGATTATGTGATCGATGTTGGAGCACGCTTGCCTAGAAATAACCTTTTCACTCTTAACCAGGTTTAAGCTATCAGAAAACACAGACTCCGGCGGGAAATTCAACTCTTTAGATGTAGGTATACACAGCGAATGGGTGGGATATTCACAACGTACTGGTGGCGCATCGCCGTGCGTCTAGTGGTCCTATGATGGAATGGGCTTTGTGAAATTAAGCGCAAACATCGAACTGTAACCGATGGAAAACCGTCAGGCTAACAACTTGGAGTCGATTTGCGAGCCGAGGATATGCTCAAACGTTGACGCTTCTTCATAATAAAATTTACTATTGATGGATTTACGAATATACTTACGAATAGCCTTTATAACGAAACGATTGCTGTCATCATCTTTCATTTGCTCCTTCTTTATTTGGTTTACTTCACTTATCACTTTAGGGTCATCTTCTTTCCGGCATCTGAGCCATGCCATCGATCTGATTGCTTCCTGAAAAACAATTAGGAGTACAGTGATGTGGCCAACCCCAGCGCAGAATGCAATTATGATGACGATATAGATAATAATTTATTTTAAAATGATATCATTGTTGCTATCAGTCAAATCTAGAGCACGTTGTTTGTTTGCCAAAGCCTTTCTATTGAAACATAACATAACTTGTTCAAATATTTGCAGTACGTTTGCATTTTGTGTATTTAACAGCTCAAATAAAATGCGTGCTCCTGTCAATATTGTATAATGGAAGGAAAATTACAATTGCAGTCTATATTTAGAAGGCATAGCCGCAATGGTCACGTGGTCGCAAATAACTGAATGGGATACTGCGAAACCTAGGGTTATGTAAAGTGAAATACAAAGGAGATCTAATAAACGAGTATCTATGCTCTTGATTTTGTTAAAAGCTAATAAGTTTACTGAAACCTTCGATGCCATACTCAAAATATGATGATAACTCGCTAATGATCTATCTTCTTTTTATTTTATACACGTATTTTACGAAGTAAAAGTTTATCAACAGGTCATGTTAAACATATGTCTTACTGAACCAGCTGAAAAAGTCTAAGATAAAAGTTCTTACCTCTGTGTTTCCTCTCTTTATTAGGTACGATGGTGACTCAGGCATCATAATAAAGAGAATTAGGTGTACTGTCGGCAGCGTCAGACAAATCCAGAGGATGGTACGGTAGCTCAGTATGTCACCAATGACGTATAGGAACAGGTTGCCCGTTGTGTGGAATAGGATTACCTGGGGAAGGGCATATAGCTTCACATATATAGAATATAACCGAGAGATCTTTACACAGCAGTATACCAAAATGAGCTAGATAGAATTTAATATTGGATATGTAATAGTTTAAAAATGGACCAAAAGAAATAGACGCCTGGGCATGGAATTCATATAACCTAATAATTATAATACTTGTATTTAATATCTGCCAATGATTGAGATATTTCATCTGGATGTCTGATCCTCACATCCATAGTCTTAATACAGTCATATCCCTTTAGCTAAAAAGCTTCATGAGCTACTTTGTATATTCTCCAACTAAACGGTTCACCAAACGGATTTTGTCACACTTTAGTCTGCAAGCTATGTTAGTGACCCTGTTCTGTTTCAGAATCAATTTTATCTTATCTTTTTCTTTAAAAGAAAATTCGATCAAAGTCTGCTTCACCGTGTAGAAACGTATTAAAGATCAACTTACCAAAGTTCCAAGCATCCCTCTAACGTTAGCTGAACTGATCTCCTTAGTATACAGAGGGCAGGTAACGTAGGCACCCGCCATTGTGAGACCGAACAACGCTCTCGCCAGGATGAAGGCCCAAACTTCCATTGATGCAAGTTTGATTGTCCAGCACGCCTGAAAATTTGTATTGTTATAGTTTTGCTATCACAATTTATTAGAGACTAGTGGACCTCACGCGGTTTCACCCGCGTAGTGCCGATTCCCTTGGGAGTACGAGGATAAAATATAGCCTATGTTACTCGCTGATAATATAACTATCCATTGCTGAAAGAATTTTTCAAATCAGTGCAGTAGTTTTTAAGTTTATTCGTTACATACATAAATACAAATCTTTCCTTTTTATAATATTAGTACAGATTCTGTGGTTTTAATAGAAACTATAACCACATAAGCTCTAATAACAACAAAAAGTTGTTGTTACGAAGAGGTTAAAGTATTTTTACGTCGTTAAAACAGGTCTCAGAATGTTTCGCATCCAAAACAGTAGGCAAACGTGTCAGAAACGGCCGTTTTTAAACACACAATACTTTATCCTCTTTGTAACAAACGTGACGTTGGATTCTTTAATATTTATTTTCTGTGCTATGCTACGGTTTTTTTTTTAATGAAGGCGCCACTTGGCCTGTAGTAGTGTCTACCCCTTAATGTCAATAAATGACAATATAATTATGTCTGTCAATTTAGTCGAGTGGAGGAAATGAGTTATTTATAGGGGTTAGACTTAATGGATTGTTTACGTAGTTACATAAAATAATTCATATAAACCCAGTCTAAATATTTTAACGACGGATAAAAAACGTGGACGATATTTCGACCGTATACATATATTTTTTTAATAAAGTTTTTGTTATAATTATTTATATCAAGTATTAAGGTTAAGGTAAATTTGAAGTAATAAGGTTTTTTTACTATTGGTCTATTTTCTATGGCTATTATTATCTATGACGGTCATTATTCGATATAATAATACTAAGCAATTGATGAATATTTTAAATCTTAGAAATGACGAGGTTCTCTATTTGTGAGAAAAAAAACGCCAATTTCATATGTAAGGCCCCAATGAGTCCCGGTATATGAGGCACGCCACTTCTTTTTTTTTTGGGTGTGGGAAATCATTCAATGACTTCTCCCGCTCTGGGTGGAGCGGGAGAGAGTGTCAGACTGTTACTGATTTGAACTCACCCCTGTTCCTACCCTGCCCTGAGGGTCCAGGGGCGCAGTAACTCTGTTTCGAATTTATCCCCAACCCCTGGGCAGGCATCGACCATAACGGGATCATGCATTGCTGACAACTCTTTGAGTCGCGCGTGGAACACTACGCGCCGTTGACTCTCGGACCTGATCCTGATCAGACGGCGAGCTGGGCACGCCACACCCTGGACGTTTAAACAAGGCTTCTACGTAATAGGTGACTTGAATGTGAATGCACTGTGAAGATGTATTTTAATTTAAGTAAACTTAATTCTATAACTTACAAATGCTATAGCAGAAATGAAGAACAAAGTCAGTTTTCTTCCAAACTTATCACTAAGTATGGCCATTAAGTAGTCGGCTGGTATGCACGTTAGGTACGGTGCTGCTGCTATCCATGAAATCTGAGAAGAAATGAAATCATTCATGTTGAATTCTGCAGGTGTATTCACTAACTCAGTTAACATCAATTTGATAGGCACTTTGCAGTACATTGTTGCTATGCTCGATGGACATCGATTATACGAGTAATAGGCACTACGTCGTACATTTTTGTTTTCCTATACGTCAAAGCAGCAACGTACTGCATAGTGCTTATCAAAATGATATCAACTGAGTTAGTGGATACAACTGCTGGACCTATAAGGGTTGTTATTACATGAATCGATCGATCGTCGATCGATACCATCGATCGACGTTGATCGATTGGTGCTGTTGAGCTTTGGCTGATCGACGGATAAATGAATACCGCTCAATCGTCGACGTCAACTAAATCCATTGTGCTATCGATCGACGCTCAATCGATTTGTTTACCTAGTAGAAGCTATCGATCGACGTCGACTAATTCATTCTACCATCGATCGACGATCGATCGATTGATACTAACACCCTTAGTTTGCCCAGAAAGGGTTGCGAAAGATGTTACGGCACATCCACATTTCCCCAGATATAAGTCTCATGTAATACGAGGCACTGCAGACTTGTCACTGGGTGTAAAATAATATAAAAGTAGGTTTAGGCAGCTACTGAGAAATTCCTAATGAAATAAAAAAATCTAATAATTGTACGTTAATCGTGTGATTGCAATGGATTTGGGAATCATACACAGGACTCCTAGGTCCTGTGTACGATTCCCAAGTCCATTGCAGCTTTGAGCTAGGGCTCAAAAGGCGCTCTAGCAAACGTCTTCATCTTACTAAGGAGGTAGTCATTTATTGATTCAGGACTATTGAAAATGATTGGCCTTTTTCATTAGCTACACCTTCTTCATTACAAGCTATCATACAATAAAAGCAACACAGTCATTTTATAAATCAATAAAGTTTAATTGATGGACAGTACTGACCTCATAATCTGTAAGTGGGATCCCTCTAGGCGAGTCCTTGGACTGAAGTAGCAGTGACATAGGAGACATCCATCCGATACTGGCGCCGTAGGCAAATACTGGCAGGTTTACTAGGGAAACAAAAGACGATTTAGAAACAATTCATCATCTGCCTAGCCTTTTCCCAACTGTCTTGGGGTCGGCTTCCAGTCTGACCGAATTTAGAAACAATTAACTATCATAATTTATGGGAGAAACTTAAGTTTGTTTGTAGCAAAAACTGCCAGTCGATTCTGTTAACAGCTCACCATGAAAACTTAGGTGGAGTGAGCGTGAAGTGAACTGTCATTCCACCTTGATGATATGGATTGATAGCCCTCTTCACGTTCACTTTACCTTAGATTTCTCAGTGAGATTTTACAGAATTGCACTAATGTATTCACGTATGTCCTCTCTATGCCGGCTCCACACTTTTTTCATTTAGTGAATCGGATCTTCAGAGATGTGTTTGATCTTTGACGCAGAATGATACGCGATCATGTCACATGCCGTAACTGATACACCCCTGTCTGTATGTTTTCGAGTATCTGATAATATAAGTACTGCGTTCCATATCAAGGTGGTTTTTCCCCAATCATCAAAAGGCATATGCATAGCCGACTCGCTGACAACATACAACATCGTTAAGTTTGGAACTTTATTAAAACACAAGGAATACTCGATACGAAACGCCTAGTTTTGAATTTCAATATACAAGTGTGGGCCCGGCTTTACGTAATTATTTCAACCTCTCGATGTGAAACGGTCGTTTTTGGCTAACCATAACTGAATAGAATGACTGATTACTGGGTTTTTGTCTTTTGGTCAGAGACACTCGCCATGAAAATGTCATCATTGTCGACTGCTGGGAAAAAGCTGATAAAATTACAATTAATTTTGATTCTCTCATTGAACCTATTTTTTTTTCTTTTTTGTGGGGTGGGAAATCATCCAATGACTTTTCCCGCTCTGGGTGGAGCGGGAAGGCGTGTCAGACTCTTACTGACTGAACCCACCCCTGTTCCTTCCTGCCCTGAGTGCCCAGGGGCGAGGTAACTCTGTTTCGAATTTATCCTCAACCCCCGCACAGGCATCGGCCATGACAGGCCCCGACTGCTGACAACTCTTTGAGGCGCGCGTGGAACACTACGCGCCATCGACTCTCGGGGTCATTGAACCCATGGTGGGTTAAATCATGGCAAAGCACATTATGTCAATTATGTGTATCTAATCTAATTAAAATTAAGTTAGTCAGAAGTTAAAGTTCTCCAACGACACAATTTGCTATACCTACAATCAGATTTACAGTTCCAGAGCTGATATTTTACCACGCCGTATTTTTCGTCCCATATAATTATGTAGACGCAAAACGTTAATGACCGCTCATTGATTTTAATGTGACCGTGAACTTTAATATTTAGACATTAGGTACGCATTTATATGTTTTATGTATAGAATAAAACGAACGTACATGAATATTAATCAGGAAATAATAAATTCGCAGAATACACATTAGGATTTGAAAAAAAAACAGACGTGTTAGCAGACCATTGAATATTTTTACCCAAAAATATCTTGATTTAGAATAAACTTACAGCATACTAGTAGGTTCTGTAGGTGCTATAAGAGTAAATAATCATTGCATCTATTGAAATTTTTAAAATCATACAAATAAATTAATTACAAAGATACTTACTGAGTACAGCACATATTATTTGGTTGATCTTACTCCCCTCGGAGAAAATAAAGTAATATTTCGTCATTTTTAAATGCCTTGTAAACTAACTAAAACTATTAAATTCTACAAAAAAAAATTACGTAAAGTAAAAACACCTCATAACAAAAAAGAACTAAATTTAGTTTTAAAAACAATATCACTTGACATTATTAACTGCTAATAAATTAAATTAAAATGTACGGTAACCAAAAATGGCTAACCTATAATAAATATTTATATGCAACCCATTTTCACTAAAAACTAATATGAGAATAGTTTTCACATTAAATCTAACACTAAGGACGACAAGACTGCTCGCGTTCACTTGTAAAATGAGTTAGTTTGCTAAGCAACTCTTCAATATGTCTAGTTATATTTGTGTTAAAGATCAATTACTTATCAAAGAATTAAAGGCTGAGAGGAACAGAACGTTTCTTTGTAAATAACAAAATACTATGCAAGTGAAGAAATGTCAGGGCATTATTTTGAATAAAATCACTGTTTAATAAATGAGAAAATATGTAATCACAATATTTATTACTGCTGCTGCAGTGATTTATATTTTTATGAAACCAAATTACTTTCTATCATCATCCTGTCTGAATACTGGAAATAATACCAATCATTATAAATTTAAAATCTTTTGCCATTGACATGCCAATAAAATCCGATCAGAATAAAAATGTGAATGGATGAGAGGGAGAGGAAGGCCAAAAAAAAGATGAATGGATTGTGTGAGGTGAAAGAAAAGAGAGTTAGTGATAGCGTGACGGCTGACGGGACGGAATGGAAGAAAAAACGTGTAACGCCGACCCCAAGTAACATAGGACATATCCTATGTTACTTGGGGTCGGCACAACACGTTACACGTTACACGGGATCTTGCTCGGGTTTAGCTACACTTGTCGGGGTTGGTCCATGGATGGGTGACCATCTTTACATAGCGAGACTCCTCCGTGCCTCGGAAAGCACGTTAAGGTAATGGTTCCGGCTGCCAATCGTGGATATTTGATAGTCGTTACGGGTCGTCAGAAACCCGAAAGTCTGACAAACAGTCTTACCAAGGGGTATCGTATTACCCAGTAACTAGGTTGTAGTCAAAGAAGCCGTCGCTCCATGTAAAATACTGGTATTCAGCTGCATCTGGTTAGACTGAAAGCTGACCCCAAGATATTTGGGAAAAGGCGCGGTTGGAATGGAAACTTAGACTAATCAATCTGCCCAGATTGATTAGTTTAGGTTTCCATTCTAACCAAATGTATCTGAATTTGTATGAACCGTCCACCTATTCTGAATTCCACAACCTAGTTACTGGGTAACACTTTACCCCTTGGGAAGACTGGTGTTCAGACTTGGTCTTTCCAAGGGCTTTGTAATAGGAAGAAACATTTCGGTAGATCATTTTCTCTAACATCATCCACGGAGGTCACCGGTGACCGCGAACAATAGATTTTCTATTGTGACTTTTGTCTGGCGGTTAACGTTTTAAGACGAAATACGTCTCTTGCTAGCTAACATAGGCTACCCTCTGTTTTTTGGAACAAGCCCACCCCACTAATACCAACCACTGCAGCTGCAGCTCCTGAAAGCCAAAATCAACAGTGGCGACCAGAAAAAACCGAGGCACTAAAACGAACCGATTCTCGAAGAAACGATTACATTGTCTTGGGTCCCGCAACGAAATTAATCAGAAAAGACAGCAGAGGAGTAAGAAAAACATAATTTTTACTTCCCTCCTAATCCAGCGGGAGGCAGAACAAAACTAGGCCATTAGCACAAAGGGGGTATTTCCAACTGGGGTAAGCCAAGTTGCCAAGCACCACTGGTTAAAAATACTGTAACTAATGATAATCGGTTCTTTATTGTGAAGTGTTACATTTCATTCCAAAAATAGGTATGGCAAAAAATCGCGGACAAACATACATACTTACGGGCTGAATACAGAACCTCCTTTAAAAATAGAACCGACTTGAAAAAACGAAAATGTGCAAAGTAACTTTAATTTTGAAAGTCAGTGTTTCTGGTTTTTGTGTCTTAGTTTTTTGACACCGTCTTTCGAAATTAAACTCACTTTGCATTTTTTTTGGTGTTCCGTACCCGAAGGGTCCAAACGGAGCACTATTGCTGTCACTCACGTGTTCGTCTGTCCGTCTGTCTTTCAGTCCGTCTGTCCGTCTGTCTCTCTGTCCGTTATCTGTCACACAGGTGTTATAGCCAAACGGTTGGAGCTACAGTCTTCAAATTTTCACAGTATAAGCATCTTGTTGACCCAAAGCCATACAAGTAGTCAAAAATACATTTGGTACGGAACCCTAAATGTGCGAAGTCCGACATGCACTTGGCCGATTTTTTTGTGAAAAAGTTTTTATTTTCACTTTTTAGTTATGGTTCCCCATTAAATTGTGTGAAAAATACATAGACAAACGATCGCAGTAATTGCGAGTCATTTACTGTCAGAACAGTTACTGAAGAGTTCTATTGTCTATTTCCGAAGATCTTCATCAGATCCTAAGTCGATATCAACTGCAGGAGAGGAGTCGTGTTGCGGTTGGAGTCGACTGCAACCCAACTGCTCTAAGCAGTCCTTGTGCAGTTGTTGTACTGCTCCAAGCAGTCCGTATATAAAAGACCAGGGCTGCGCGGGAAAGGACGCGGTGAGCAGTCGGAGTGAACCGCTTCGAGCATCCCGTGTATGTCAGGTCGAGCAAATTTTATTGACAACAGCACGGCGAAACTCGACTACACGCCAGCTGCATTGTTAGCTGCGAATGGTAATGAACTGCTTAAGGCGCTGCCAACGACCTTGAGTGGTTAGCTTGCGTTTTGCTGAGCTCACGTAACGCGTCGTATGTCCACCCAGTAATAGGACTCGCCCATCAAGGAGCGCTGTCCGAAATTAGACGCATTATTAATTTATTACACATAAAACAACAAGTATGGCTGCTACTGAGGAGCTACTAAGCAAGCTTGAGCGCCTGAAAAACTTAGGTATCCGGTTTATTTTTGGTCTGCGTAAGTATGACCATGTCTCTCATCTTCGCTAAAAGCTCAAGTGGCTCCCAATCCAACTTCGCAGGAACACTCGGATTCTTTGTCTCCTTTTCAACATTCTACACAACCCGTCTTATCCCTCCTACCTGCGTTAGCGAATTTCTTACGCTCGCCCTGGTGACGCGCCGTGCAGATCTCACCGTAGATCCCTCTTCAAAACCCATCCTCATAAATCCAGTTACTATTCCTACTCTTTCTGTGACCATGCAATAAGATTGTGGAACTCGCTTCCGCCTAGCATTCGAGACTTGAAGACAATTGCTCTTTTCAAAAATCGTGTAAAATAGTACTACCTTTCATCTCTCTAATAAAATAATTTATATATGTGTATGTCATGTATTTATTTATAGTATTAGGTATATATTTATGTAATTATACATTTATTTTTACATTATATGTGTAGGTTTATTTACTTGTACCTTAGTACAAGACATCTCTTATTCTTTTTTATGTTTCTAACTTACTTTTGTCTACATTTCTTTCTCACTTCTCCTTTCGCAGGTCTGCTGGTAGAAATTTCTTAAGAAATAAACGGTTCCTTTGTACTATATTTATAATGATGTCTTTTGCTACTGTGTCTCTGTGTGTACATAAATGATTTAATAAATAAATAAGTAAGTATTAAACTAAAACTCTGAAACTAAATTATGAGTAATTAAATGATCTTTAAAATGATGAAGGTTTCATAAAAATACGCTTTAAAGTTTTTGCGTGATTCTCAATTTTTTATACGCGTTAGACATTAAGTACTTTACAAATTAATTACACAATGTTAATAAATTCAAATATTCTCAGATCAAATTACGACGGAAATAGTCTAGAGTAACATACATATTTTTCAAAGAAATTAGACTAGTCGTTTAGACGTGACGTTCAATTAAAAACCATTAAAAGTCGTATAAGCGCGCCTGCGCCTTAAGCGATCCCTGTATGGCAAATGTCAATTTTGTAACTGAAGATCGGCCAAAAGCGGCCACTTGAATCTGTCGGCAGTTACTGCTCCAAGTAGTCCGTTTATGGAGGCACAAGATCTTTGCGACCGCTGACGCATACTGCGACAAACCAAAGACAATGCTTGACGTTTTTCATACAATTATGTTACCGCAAGGTTGTGGGTTTCAATCAAGAGACTGAAGCTTCACCGACACATTTGTAGATATAAACTGACCTGACTATTGCCTAATTACTTTACTTTATGCCATTTACTGCTACTATTATGAAATCAGCTCAGATCAAGTAAAAACAGAACACACCCACTGAACTATCTACTGAGAAAGCAATTTATAAAATGAATAAACCTATACGCCTGCTACGTTCATCATCTCTTTGAATTATTGAATTAATGAAGAATGTTGTTTCCAGTAAATTTATTCATACAAACAAACGACAGACAGATTTACTTCCGCACTCGCATTATTACCAGAGGTCGGAATTAGGTAGAGTTAAAATTATGTACTTGCATCGAAATGTTGATGGCTTTCTAATGGTCAATCCTGTGTGGTCAACAATATTACAAATAAATAATAATAAAAACCTCTATTGTTTTCTTCTCTTCTTACAAGCTATCTTGTGTGAACTATAAATGCGGCAACATCGCGCGTATGCGCATTGGAATTTTGCAACTTCGGATATTCGATATCGTTGATGTAAATTTGGCAACGTCGCGCGTGCAGTGGTTTGAATTGTGTAAAAGTAAATAGGTAGTTTTTTTATTTAATAAATCACGGGCTTTTTCTGCTCTTTAACATTAATCTCGGGATTTGAGGCACATCCAATTTATTCTTTCACTGTATGAAATCAGTATAAGTACATAAATCACTCTACCTAATTCCTACCTCTGATTATTACCTATATTAAATTTAAGGCATTTTATCTGACTAACGTAATTTTTAGGGACTTATTTTATAAAGTTGGCAACACTTCAGTGACTCACACATCTTTAAAAACGTGGCTTCAGTTTTGTATTCTAAGTGTGTTATCTACCTTTTTTACTTGATCTGAGGAAATCAGTGACAATTTCAGAAGTAAGTTACAAAACTGTGAAAGCTACCCGTCAAGCCCCTCATTAGCAGATACAATTAAAAACCTATTGTCGCGTCCCCTTAGGGCGGCACCTCGAAAATAAGTGATAGTTCGATATGCACCGAAATCCCCGCATTTACCGCAATCTCCCCGCGAACCTCCTCGCGAAACGTTCAAAAAATCGAATATAGCGCCACCACGTAAAACTGATCACCACCAATTGATTCAGAGTTGCCCGTGTTAGATTTCATGAATTATCTGATATCATTTCATTATATATTTTGATTTTCCAAGAATATTGTTCGTTGCATTTTAAACATTGGTCACATTTATGAACCTTGGAACAAATGTAGAAGTACCTACCTACGTAAATCTTATTGTTTGTACAAATATAAAACGCTTAAGTTCTAAAATGCTGAATTGATGATACTCCTATAAATTATTACGCATTTTATAATGATCGTTGAGATGTATCTTTGATTTTATATTGCTACTTTAATGTAATAAGTTGTTTGAAACGATTGGGACAATACTATCAGATAGTACTCGTATTGATATTCGAAGAATATCAACTAAGAATTAAAGATCCAGTGTTATTAAATTTCTTAATATAATCTTATTATGTTTCAAAACAGTTGTACTACACAATAATTGATTATTATCACATCTTTTATTATTTTATTCATGATAATCTGTGATTGGTAGATAATGGCGGGATATTATATGTGACGTTTAAGAAAACTGTCTACTCACATCTTACTATAAAAGATGTGCTATAAGTTACTATTATTCATTATTAAGTTGCTGAAAGTGTAATATATACTTTTAGCAACCAGAAGGGAAAAACAAATAAAAAAATACAACTTCAATCAACCTAAAACTAATTTATTTCAAAATAGACTTAATTTAACAATAATTCAATGAATCATCAGAACTCGAGCAATCACAAACAACCGTTAATATTCAAAATAAGAAGCAATAGAAATAAAACACACTATAGTAAAATATGGAACGAACTTACTGTAAAATAGCGTAGGTACCGACAACCTTACCGTTTGATGACTGAGCAGCAAAAAATGGCCGATACTCGATCGAGCGCTCGTTTTTATAGGAATTGGTCGGTACCACCACTACCCACAATAAGTTCTGCTAACACGGCCTCTCCTGATCGTGCGCCGTCCTCGGCTGCACCTGGGGCTTCTTCGGCAGTACTGACAGGTACGGCGAGGGTTTGATTGCCGTTTTTGTCCGACTTGGTCCCGTCTATTCCATGGTCTCGTCCGTACTCGAGGCACCAGTGGAACAAGCAGAAGCACCTGTAGGCTCTCCAACATTGTCAGGGTCGTCGTCATTGCAATCTGTGTGAGAAACAAATGGTGAATTATACGTGACGACATACACATTTGCCTATTCTGTCATTCATCACGCATACAAGGCCCTCATACAAAGATACGCTTTCACAACCCAAATTAAAGCACTTCGCTTTCAGGAGTATGCATACATCCTCATACATCAAGTCTCACTCATACTCATACTTGAACTTGTACAAGTTCACCAGGACTGCGCCTGCCAGGACAGCGCCTGATGCGTGTTCAGAGAACACGACTTCCGGGACAACACCCGATGCGCATACACGGTACACGTCTTCCGGGACAACACCCGCTGCGCATACACAGTACGCGTCTTCCGGGACAACACCCGCTGCGTATACACAGTACGCGTCTTCCAAAACCAGACACTTCGGGACGCTAGCATTGGGAGCGTGCTGAGTCTGGGCTGCACCAGCCTCCTGTTCCAACCAGTAAGGCAAGCCCCTGCCTCACATTCTCACGCACGCATACACAATACACGTGCTACTAGAACATAAAAAAAAACACATATGAAACTGTTCGGTTGAAACTTACTTTCGAAATATGCAGCACAACTCTCAGGACACCACTCGCCTTTCCAGGGTACCATGTACAGAGCTGCAGCCTGAGTTGTCTTGCCTCTCGCTCCACTTAACAATTTTAGCTCGTAACGATCGCTTGGTAACACTTTAGTTACGCGGTATGGGCCCCTCATGCCAGGGTCGAGCTTCCCAGCGGACTGAGAATACTTTATTACGAACACCTGATCGTTAACCTGGAAAACTCTTGGCGGATGTCTTTGACGATTTACCCGACCGTCCACATGCACTTGCATAAGTGCAGCACCATATCCTGCACTACTGGCGTCAGTGTGCAGCTCTGTAGGAAGCTTCGGGTCAAAAATCGCAAGTATGGGTTCGCTAGTTAATCGTTTTATAAGATCTTGCCGGACTTGATCTTGATCAGGCCCCCATTCAAATTTTACGTTTTTTTTTGTGAGACGCGAGATACATGCGGTTTTTGTCGCGTAATCTTCGATATAACGCCGAAAATAACCGGCAAGGCCCAAGAATTGGCGTACTTGTCTGACATTACTAGGGATAGGTGTGTTAACTAGTGCCTCGATTTTGTGCGGACTCGGCCTAACCTGACCGTGACTAATAACACGACCCAGATACTCTACTTTAGTGGTAAGAATAATCTTTTTATGCAATAGATCCTGACATATCTCGCGAACCTTAAGTTTCTCTTGGTACAACCAACGATATGGATGGTATGCCACAGGTACGTCAATAGTCAGTTTGATGTGCATTTTTCCAGTTTTCACCGTAGTGGTGGCGGTCCGGGATATTAAAACGGAGAGAATTCATCTATCACACCCATAAACTTAACAAGTTCCGCACCTTTTAGAGGCGTATTTATTTTGTCAGGTTCATTAACACTCACAGTATTTAGTTTTAGGACAATATCCGGTGTACGAGTCAGGTACTGTCCATGTTTTGTACGAATAAACGTGACGCCATCGCGATTTAGTACGTCAGTCCCTATGATAATAGGCGTATTCATACACGACGTGGGTACTATGACAAAATCTACTTCAAGTGCAATGTTACTAAACTCGACAGTTAAAGTGATGTACTCGTGAGCAACAATCTCTTTATCGCTTATTCCTTTCAAAGAACATTTAATTTGTTTACGCGGACCGGAGAAGTAACTTACTACCGCTGCTGATATCAACGATACATTGAGTGCACCACTATCTATAAGAATATCAACCGGTATACCCTGTATCACGGCTGTACTTATATCGTTGTTATCCTACGCTGATTGTTATTGTTACTTACTCAGTCCGAGCCTTAGCAAAACAGTCACTCTCTTTATGCCCTATCTTCTTACAGAAAGAACAGGTAGGTTTAACATTATTACTACTACCGTCTTTATCATTAACATTACGATTCTTGCGGCACTTATCTTTATAATGCCCTGTTTGACCGCAATGAAAACATTTGTTATCAGATCTACTAGGACCGTTAGAATTACGCCTTTTAGTCGTATTACCAGATGACGCAGATTTATCGAGGTTACGAATATCAAATTTACGAATAGGTTTTACATAAGTAGCTAAAAAGGAAACTAAGTTTTCTGACGTTAGGTCAGCATTGATAGCTGCTGCGCGTACCTGTACATCACTGATACCGTGAACCACTATTTGAACCATAAGCTCTTCGCTTAACCCTTTTACTAAACGTAATTTTAATAACAAACGACGAGCATACTCTGCGTATGACGAAAACTTGTCGGACGTGGTATTTATGACCTCATGAAGAGTTAGGGCATAATTAATCTTTCGCGGACACAACGACTTGAATTCTTTCACGAAATTGGACCATGAACGATCATTTGTAGCCCACTCGTTTAGCCAGGTCTTTGCGTCACCTATCAAACAATGAGCCACACGCGAGAAACACTCGAGATCATCCCAATGGTTCACATGCCTAGCCCTGTCCACTTCGTTACACCACACCTCAAAATTGTTTATAGCTGGATCAAAATTTGAAACGTAATAGTTGCTAGACTTGTTTTTTGTTAATACCCCCAATGCTTCAACAAGCGCTTGGGTAGTAGAAACATTATTTTTATCTAACGGAGGTGTACTGTCACGAATTGACGCCGTAACACGCGAACCACTAGCGGTGTTCTCCTCAATAGCAGTCAATCGCGACATAATAGTGCCTAACACATTTTTCACAGAAGCATCATGAGGGTAGGATCGAGATTTACTACGACAATGATGTGTACGTGACCTAGATCTTTCTCGCGAACTATGATCACCATAACGTGAGCGGTTGCGAAGTGATCGTGAACGCCTTATGTTATTACGTGAACGCGAGCGAGTCCCGTCACGACGCGAATGCGAACAATTTCTACTATGGTGTGACCGTGAACGAGTTCTAACGCGGCGCGAACGTGTTCTATCGTGAGGCGATCGTGAACCATGCCTATGGTCTTGTCGAGATTCACTGCGACGGCTACGCCTAGCCCCAGAGCGAGGCGGCGTCCTAACTAGCTCTTCACGCGGCATTCTTATTTGAAACCAACGGCTGTTTGTATAAGTATCAAGGCTAATAATTGTGAGCAAATAAGTTGAATCCCACTTCTGATTTTAGCAACCAGAAGGGAAAAACAAATAAAAAAATACAACTTCAATCAACCTAAAACTAATTTATTTCAAAATAGACTTAATTTAACAATAATTCAATGAATCATCAGAACTCGAGCAATCACAAACAACCGTTAATATTCAAAATAAGAAGCAATAGAAATAAAACACACTATAGTAAAATATGGAACGAACTTACTGTAAAATAGCGTAGGTACCGACAACCTTACCGTTTGATGACTGAGCAGCAAAAAATGGCCGATACTCGATCGAGCGCTCGTTTTTATAGGAATTGGTCGGTACCACCACTACCCACAATAAGTTCTGCTAACAATACAACCTCATGGAGAAGAAGCTCTGTTCTAATAACTGCTAATATACTTGATGTGAAAGATTGATTACAAAGGCTCACGTAAGTTATTTGATGTTATATCTTGATTGTTGCTAATAATTGTGTTGATTCTGCGTATGTGCTATGTTAAGGCCCTTGTTTCTAATTATATTAAATGGTATTAAGGAATACCTCATCATGTTCATGTTCTTTGCCTTGTCACTGTTATTGTTTCTAAATGGCAAGATATTTCACGTTGTAAATTTGCACAAGCGATAGATCATAGAATTTGAATTTTATTGTGATAAACGATTATTAATGATGTGTGGGTATAATACCATAAGAGAGCTACCGTGAAGTTTCTTGGTTCGTTCTTCTCCACGAAGACCTAGTTTTGCGAACGGGCCATTAGATTTTCGATTCATGACAAGCCTGTTGGAAATAAATACCTTTTCTTGTCTTTTTGTGATTTACTTAATAAACCCTTTTCCTACACACCACATTAATAGGAACTTGCATACCTATAGTTACACTAAATAACAAGTACATCAAAGCTTAATATGTAGGTAGATACAAATATCTGCTCTTAGTTACCTCCATCCTGCTGACATCAGAAGTGGGATAGTTCTCTGGCTTACATATCAGATTTTTAATGAACTTTAGTTTGTTATTTTCATGAACGATGTTGGAGCAATGGCTGTTTTTCTGAATGCCTTTTATAAGTCTACTCGCACCAATAAGATGGTTTCGCGATGCCGCCCCACACAACGGTACTGCGGATCTAAAAGCTGCATAGCTTGTGGATCTTAAAGCTGTACGAGCATTGGGACTCCATCTTCTAATTGTTGTGAAAGCATCGGGAGTATTTCCTCGGCAATGAAACCGACAGCTGTAGCACAAATAGCAAAAGTCGGTAAGGTTCGGAGGCATCATTTTTATTTGTTTACTGTTAAAATATGATATAAATGGAGGGTGAAAATGTCTGTAAATGTTGAATACCTTAAGAGTTATTAAGATGGATAACCCCTTAATTCATATTTAGAATATTTCTAATTTATTTACTAGATACATGACACACAACAATATTATTTAATTGATATAAAATGGTGACACTCTGCTAAGGCTCACCGTAATTTTAAGTGCCAAGTGTATTTAACACATGATATTTTATGTCCTGTTTTTTTTTTAAATCTTTATTTATTAACGAGAGTTTGATCACATAGTGAACATGCCACCCTCATAGGAAACTTTTGTTACATGCAAAACTTAACATCTACGTTTAATTCCTAAATTAACTAATTTATATATTATTCTAGCGGTTTTGGATGCTGGAAAAGCTAGGTTGGTATTACATTCTCCAAATTGACAAATATTTATTTTAAACTGGTCTCGAATCAAATATCTTTCCGCCCCGTTCCGGTTACACTCCACCATAATATGAAAAACGTCTTCGACCACATTGCATTCCGTGCAGTTTGGAGACGCAGCTTTGCCCATCAATGCAGCAAAACTATTCAATGGGATGTGTCCGGCACGAAGTCTCAAACTTGTCACAATTTCTTGTCTACTCATATCGGCGTTATCAAACCAGGGATACTTCTGGATGGTTGGCTGCAACGTCCGATACCATATACCCTTTGTCAATGACTTCTCGTCGAAATATTCTTTCCAAATTTCATAACATTTCAATCTAACTACACTTAAAATATCTGTCCAATAAGGTTTATATGTCACCGGAACACCCTCTAAACACGCTTCTTTGGCTAAATGATCAACTTCTTCGTTTTCTTCAATGCCGATATGGGAAGGCACCCATTGTAAAACAATATTTTTATTTTTATCTCTTAATCTACTCATAGAATCTATTATTTTGTATGCTACCGGATAATCACGAAAATTGCCCATACACCTGTTTAAATGTTGGAGTGCGCTTTTACAGTTATAATATATTACAAAATCTTGAAAATCTATTGATTCAAGGTATGAAATGGCTTCGAAGATAGCGATTAACTCGGAATATATGACAGAAATGCATGAATTTAACTTGAACTTACAGGAGGTATTATTTTGAGGGTCAAAAAATGCAGCTCCAACATTACCTTGAACTTTAGATCCATCCGTATAGATCCTTTAATATCCAGAATAGCTCCTGCTAAAATTCCTACTACATATAATTCGAAGTTTATAATGATCATACGATTTCTTAGACTCGGTCACTTCTTTAATTTGTGGCTTAATCGTAAAAGACAAGTTCACACCGCTTACCCACGTATTAAGCGAAAACAATCCTAATCCATCACTGGAATACACGCTTAAGTTATTCCATGTTTCAGAAATATGAGCTAAAAGTGGTTTCTTTTTACGTCTCCAATAAGTACCTTGGCAGCAAATATTAAGTTTGGTAACAATTTCACACGTGTCCCCAT
Organism: Polia nebulosa; assembly: GCA_951329385.1. Classification (NCBI taxonomy): domain Eukaryota; kingdom Metazoa; phylum Arthropoda; class Insecta; order Lepidoptera; family Noctuidae; genus Polia; species Polia nebulosa. The sequence continues at coordinate 26,029,822 of OX589600.1, read as the reverse complement.
TTACAAAAGCTTTGAGTTTCAAAAAAAATTTACCTGCTAAATAATATCTGCGAATATATAACGGCTGCAGATGGAGTTCGAATTCCATCACATGAATGGCTGTACTTTTAATAAAACCACCAATGACCCTCAAACATTGATTTTGAATTTTAGTTAATTTATTTAAATGGGTTTGACAGCTATTATCATATAAAAAACTGGCATAGTCTATTCTGCTGCGTATGATAGCAATGTATAGACGTCGTAAATAAGTGGGGTGTATGCCCCAGCCTGGACCGGTTAGTATTTTAAACACATTCAGAAATTTGGAAGATTTTTCTTTTAACTCATTAATATGTTTAGACCATCTAAGAGATTTGTCTAACCACAACGCTAAATATTTATAGTTGTCAACTACTTGCAGGGATCTTTTATTTATTTTAATGTCAATAGTAACTTTCCTATAACTATTTTTAAATATACAAATTTTACTTTTACTAGTTGATATATTTAAACCAATATCCTGAACTAACTTCTTAAATAAATCTACGGCTGTTTGCATTTTATGTCTCGCCTCCAAAATTTTGTTGGTAATAAAATATAATACAAAGTCATCTGCAAACTGCGAAATATATACATTATTTATCTTTTTATAGATATTGATAGTAGCTATATTAAACAACAATGTCGATAGTGGATCACCCTGTGCCAAGCCACGACAAGTCGTTCTACATAGTGAATCATTATCAAGATGAATTTTTAAATTTCTTGCTTGTAAAAAGGTCCACAGATAGGTGCAAAGTTTTTGTCCCACACCTAAGCCATCCATTATTCTCAATAAGCTATGTATATCCACATTGTTATAAGCATTATCCAGATCAATAAAACAGCATATGGTCATTTGTTTTTTAGAAAATCCTGTTTGGACTAGAGACTAAACTAGTAAGATTATTTAATGTTGACCGACACTTTCTAAAACCTGTGGTATTCTGGTTTAGCATACGGTTCTTTTCTATAAACCACTCTAGTCAGTTGAGTAGAATGTTATGGAAAGTTTTGCATATACATGAGATCATAGATATGGGGCGAAGGGAAGAGGTTAAACAAGGATCACGTCCTGGTTTAGGGATCGGCACCACTACAATATCGCGCCATTGTTTAGGTACAAATGAGTGACTGAAAAATTTATTAAATAAATTGAGTAGGATTTGTGTCCCGTTCTTAGGTAAGTATCTTATCATAGAATATGTTATTTTGTCACTACCAGGGGCCGTATCTTTATTTTTTAAGCATTTATTTAACTCTTGGATTGTAATAGGTACTTCAAGTTTTGGGTTATTCAATGTAAGTATAGGGTAGTCACATGATACGAAATCGGGGGCTAAACAACGCAATAATTCATTTGCTTTAGTGCTGTCAACATGGGATTTTGCTGTATTATATCCCTTAATCCATCTCATTTTTCTCCACAACTCACCATGGGTCGTAGTTTGGTCAAGACTAGAACATAAGTCCTGCCATGACTTGCTTCTAGCGCCCCGTATATATCTTTGAGCATCACTGATTTTGCTTTGAAGTATTGTGAAGTTATGTGGTGATGGATTACGTCGAAAAGTTGAAAGGGCTAGACGTCGCTCTGCTACAACTTTAGAGAGATTAGGACACCAATAAGGTTTTGGAATAAAATTTCGTTCCGGGTTCGTATTCAATTTAACAAATGGTATAAAAAAAATCTGCAGCCATATCTAAATAGTCTATAAATATGTCTTATCCTTTTAGTAAATCATTTGGCAACACGAATTCATCGAAAAGGTCCTTTAAAAATGTTTGGTACCCTACCCAGTCAGCCTTTTTATAGTTTCGACGAGACATATAGACATTACTAACTTTAAAGTATGTTGTAATTTTAATAACACAATGATCGCTTCCCAGTGTCTCATTTAACACTTGCCAGTTTAAACATAAACTTATTTCGGATGTCGCCAACGAAACATCGGGGGACGACTGTTGTAGTACTTACATTATTGACTAACTTAATACGTGTGTGACCACCACTGTTTAGTGAAATAAGGCTACTACCAATAAGTGCGTCAAAAATTTGATTGCCTCTCCTGTCTACTTTATTGGACCAATTGGGATGGTGTCCATTAAAGTCACCTAGAACTAAGGTTTTATTATTAACCTGTGAAAATAATTGATCCCAGTCTGACTGGCTAGTATTTATAGATGGTGGGCAGTAAATCGATATACATAATCGATATTATACATAATGCTCAAAGCTCTTGTCTGGACGGACGCGTGGTCGATTTTATATTTCTAAATCAAATAATCGTTTTCGGAATCGGAACTCTGTTATGACGCTAGATACGGTTGTAAATAGACTGTCAATACATTGTGAATATATTCATTGTACAAGTGAGAAGTCTAATTGTTTGTCTCTGTCACATCATACATCGTAAACTCTCGTGTCAACTCGTGTGGTTGATGTAGACGTTCGTAATACGTGGGAACAGGACATCCATCTTTTCGTCCTTCTCGCCGCTTGGCGACACCGCAGACACGTATTCACATATACCTCCAACTCTTCTCAAGATCTACCTACTTCTTGTCTGCAGCAGCATAATGAATGCCCAAAGATCTCCTCCCATGGTAAGCACAGGATCGCAACCGGACCTTTCCAAACTGCGTGATGAATCCATTGGTATTGTGTAAAAATGATACGTCCAAAATTATGTGTGTGTCTAGTGATACTGATTTAGCTAAAATAAAATGACTATCCACTCATAATCATTATATCTGCATGCTTTGTTTATTACCAACTAGGATATTACTTGTAGTACTTTACTGCATAATACTTTGTTGCTGTGATATTAATTAAGAAGGAATGTACATTCATTTATAAAACTCACTACCGTTCAACGTTAACACTTAAAACACTTAATTGTAATGTTAGTGGAACTTGTTTATTAATAGCGATCATAATTATCAAAATTCGATAACAATAACTTGTCCATTTATTAACAAAACGTGAGGGGATTACGCACTAAATCACACATATTTCTTTCCGAAGTATTGCAGAACAATTTTGGCGTCATATGTATCACAGAGACCTGGCTTAATGATAACTTTAACAGTAGCGAATATGTTGATAGCCGATACGAACTATACCGCTGTGATCGTAATTACCAAGCGACCGGCGGGGATGTCGGCGGAGGTGTTATGATTGCTGTGCGTCGCGAGCTCTGTCCACGGCAGCGCAGCGACATGCATACGTCCCCGCTGTCGGACGAGGTATGGGTTTCTCTGCCTCTGCGCACGAATTCGTCGGCGGGCCAAAACAATGGCGGTTCTAACTACTTACACTTGATAGGTACGTATATGCCGCATGGTACTAGGCATGAATTATTGCTAGCATCGTTTTACGACAAAGTGAGTGAATTTATTTTACGTCACCATAACGATAAATTTCTTATATTTGGAGACTTTAATGTAACCCATGCTAATTGGTCTTACAATTATGACTCAAATTCTATGGATTTAGACACTAACAGCGACCAATTAGCTAGCCTCACCGCCGATTTCATGAATTTCTCTTCCCTATTGCAATACAACAATCAATTTAACCATAATAATAGAATATTAGATTTAAATAACATACATACACGGCTAAAACTATAAAACGCAAACTTACTACAAAACTAATTGGCGGAACCACAGCGCAAAGTTGGCTCGCATTTGACTAGTATTTTGTAGAAGTAGGTAGGTAAAATAAAATAGTGTGCACGGCTAGACATCACCTATACCGTCCAGTATAAGCTGATTTCAAATTTTATAGGCTTTCCACACACTGAACGGTTAGCTTATACTTGAACCTGATCGTTTGTAGATACATTGAAATTGTATTTGCGATATAATACATATATAATTTTATGTTCATAAAATGACAAGTTAAAATTAAATTAGATTGAAAATTTTATTACTTAGTACTCGTACGACATTAGTGTAGTTTACTGTAACGAAATCGCTTCGACCTCAAGGCCGCGCGTGTCGCATCTCTGCGAGCAAAAGTGTGCGAGCGAGATAAAGAGTGCAGTGGCGCGCGGGGAAGTAGGGGCGAAATTAGAATTTGAGCTGAGGTGGTATAGGCTCTTAATTGAATATATATTCTCAGTTTTTATCGGTACTATAGGGACCTGGCGCAGCTTCTCTTAGTGCTGGTCCCTGGAGATTTCTATACGTTCCTGGGGGTTGTCATACTCGCTGGCAGTGCGAGAGTGTGGTGTACGAGAGTGACTGCTTATGTGTGTTGTGTTATAAAATAAAGAGGGATGGCGCACTAATACGTTATATTGAATAATAAAAATAATACAAGTGCCCTCTTCGAGCGGGCTAGGAGAAGTGAACCCAAAAACAAAAGTCTTCTTTGTTCTTAATTTTCAATCGGCGTTCCAAGAGTTTCTAGAATGTTCCAAACTTCCAACGTGCCAGTCTCCACCATAAGGTCGCCAACATAAGGTCGTCACATGAGCTACGCCCCTACGAATAGAAGCGCAAACGCTAGTAAGTCTTCTATTCAGTTAAATATTTGAAAAGCCGATTGAGGCCTACCTAATCCTACTACGAAAGCCCTACCTCCGTGAGACATTTGTAACAGCAGAAGTCCATCTATGGATAGCCATACCGTACCCCGAGTAGTGTGGTCATCTTTCTTATTATTAGTTTGAGCCATTCGGCGCACCACCTGTCCCGGCAATGCACATGGCTTCAGTGAAGCAAAAACTCACTAAAAAGCTACACTGCTCTGCTAAATTTTCTGACCTAAGATGCTCTAGTTAGCATCTACCCAGATGGGGTTTACAAAAATAAGATTCAAAACTGTAATAATTTTAACTCCATTGGACGCTTATGAAGACCAGGAGAAAAAACGACCACTTTTCTGAACACCTACATACTGTTCCTGAACTTCCCCCAGAGTGCTCCATAAATATAACTTGAAGTATACTCTCTAAATGAATAATACATAAAAATTGTCATGGGCTCGGTCACACCATACAGAATCAACTCGATTCCACTTTGCGAAGGCATTATACCCCATAAACAAAGCTGGTATAAACCGACAAAAACCCGGACACATCTTTCCCTAGGAGAGAGGACCGCAATCCCTCTGCCTCCTAACCGTAGTAACATCTTTATTAAAATCGCACTCTGGAGAAACTCATACCTATTTCTCACTAATAATCGCCTAACAAATTTAATTTCTTGCTCATGGTATGTGGTCACATCTCCCATCAGTCTTCAGTCACGTCTGTGCAGCTCATCATATCGATTAGGTACATGAAACACACAAAAACACAACGATTAATATTACATAAAAAAACAAAACAAATGAGAACCTCCTACTTTTGAAGTCGGTTAAAATTTAAACTTTTATTATATTGTCAACCGTACTAACGTTGACGTACCAGATATCTGACAATTATTTGTCATGTCAAATGACATCTGACACCACTGTCTATTCTCTAAAAATCTTTTTAAAAATAAAATAATTTTCAACAAACAATTTATAAATTTTTTCTTAAATTTCCAAAACTTATATTTAATTACGGAATACTGCTTTAATAAATAGTTTACAAGCAATTCCCGACTTCTTTCGCATATTTTTATTTTTATCGAAGAATTTGGGTCATCGTAATTACTACGTCCATACCTTATATTTACGGTCGAAAACTTGTTTGTCACGTTGCTATGACAATACACGTCAGCTAGAATAAATAACATTGATACAAAAATAATTTTATGTTTATCAAAGAAATGGAAATTATTCCTCTTCGTATAATACGAGAGGGCACATATCTCCTCCTCCAGCATATTCAGTGAAAAACGCCGCTCCGCTTTTTGTGAAAAGTTGTGACATTGTGAAGTGATACTTATGATGCAGTTTTCATCCCGATAGATATCCGCTGGACTATCACCTATTGGAACAATAATAGCAGGATTTTGCATGACTTCCATTGGTACGCACAGCTGTTTGGACTCCACCGCCATTTTGAAGCTCTCCTGCTCGCAAACATCAGCAGAAACATAAACAACCTGAACAACATTATCGTCACCAGAACCATGTGTCTCTGACGGAAGTTCCACTTCACAGCTCTCCATAATGACGACATCAGCCGAAACAACTTCTAAACAAATAAAATTTTCATTCGACTCGTGCTCGCCATTTGTTTCTTTTGATAAAATTGTTTCTTGATTTTCTGAAATATTACTAATAGGAATAATTGGAAATAACCGACCCGATTCTGTATCTTCATTTTCACAGCTTCGGTCATCATCGCCTAGACCGCAGTCTTCACATTCCTGGACATCATTGACTAGGCCGGCATCAGCGCAGCTCTGGTCATCATCGTCCTCCTCCTTTGCTTTAATTGTTGAGCTAGAAAATAATATTATGTGATTATCTTCGCTCACATTATCCTCGGACTGTTCATCCGCCTCGGACACAACATCCGGCCTCTCAAGATTATAAAAACACTGATTGATTCTCTGCTTGCAAGACACACACTTGCATGGGAATTCTCTCCTAAGCTCCGCGCACAGCGTGTCAAATTCCATCTCATACTGGAACGTATATTTAAAAAAATAATGCGCAGCTCCTTTTAACCACACACCAAGAATTAACGAATAATCGGTCTTTCGCCACCCTTTGGCAATGGCCATCGACACAAACTCGTCGATAAATTTTTCGAGGCACACCTCATACGTGTGTCCCGAAAAGTATCGCATTTTGCTTTATTTTTGATTTAACACGTATTAAAACAGAACCACTCAGCTTGGACTATACTCCTCTTATCCTGATGCTGTCGCTGCATTAGTCCTCCGTTTGTCCACCACACACGGTTACCGTTGCCGTAACTCTTACATACGGCGCTCGTTCCCGGCGCTCGCCGCCACTTATAGGGACCTGGCGCAGCTTCCCTTAGTGCTGGTCCCTGGAGATTTCTGTACGTTCCTGGGGGTTGTCATACTCGCTGGCAGTGCGAGAGTGTGGTGTACGAGAGTGACTGCTTATGTGTGTTGTGTTATAAAAGAAAGAGGGATGGCGCACTAATACGTTATATTGAATAATAAATATAATACAAGTGCCCTCTTCGAGCGGGCTAGGAGAAGTGAACCCAAAAACAAAAGTCTTCTTTGTTCTTAATTTTCAATCGGCGTTCCAAGAGTTTCTAGAATGTTCCAAACTTCCAACGTGCCAGTCTCCACCATAAGGTCGCCAACATAAGGTCGTCACAGTACTTAGTGACTACTGCCGAGTACCGACGAGTTACTGATATAATATTATTATGATCGAAAGTAATGATAATGTTGAATGAATGATTTCCCAGATATTTTAAAAAAGTATTGATCCCGGTAATTCACTTTATTTATGTTAATTAGTCTCACCACAAGTGGATGAATGGAATAAGAATGTCAGTCAGAATGACTAAGTTATAACTTACTCGCTGCTGGGCCATTTACTTGGTGTCGGTTACCTCGCCGGCAGCGAGTGAATGGTATTGGCGTGACTATGTATTTGGTTCAAGTATTCGCTGTTAAGCCTTTTACTTGGCACCAATGGTTCTCACCGGCAGCGGGTGAAAGGTATTGGCGTGACTATGTATTTGGTTCAAGTATTCATTGAAACTCTACCTTTTACTAGTTTCGGTACTCACCAGAGACAGGTGAAACCTATTGACTTTCAGTATCAAATATTTGTTTGCCTGATACATAGACATCTATGTATCAGGCAAACAAATATTTGATACTGAAAGTCTAGTATTATGTGGAAAATGTTGTTGGTTACACATTAGATCACATTTTATTGTATTGTTTTCTGCAATGTGTCAGTTGGTTTTCCCTATTAAATAAAATAAAATAAGTCCTGGTTGGTGTTGGTCTGTCGGAGGCAGCGACTGAAGGAGACCATCATGTCTATACCAGAAGCATTGTATGTTGTAAGTATACAATGGCAATATATTTATTTAAAAAAACCTTTCCATGACGGCAAATTTGCATTTTAACTCTTAGTAATGAGTATATTGAGAGGGCCCAATTTAGTTTAATATACAAATTAGAGCTTTGTTAACAGAAGAAGCAATGAGCAACTTCATGTCCTTGAGGCGCTTATTCTTGAAATTTTTAAGATAATGTAGCATTAGAAAATTATTTCTATTTTATGATAATTATGTTACTATCAAATCAAAGCTGTAAAATGAAATATTACTTAGATCTTCGAGGACAAAGTATTTTTCAGTATGGCCGTGCTAGATTTAATGAATTATGTGATATCATTTCATTATATATTTTGATTTTCCAAGAATATTGTTCGTTGCATTTTAAACATTGGTCACATTTATGAACCTTGGAACAAATGCAGAAGTACCTACCTAAGTAAATCCTATTGTTTGTACAAATATAAAACGCTTAACTTCTAAAATGCTGAATTGATGATACTCCTATAAATTATTATGCATTTTATAATGATCGTTGAGATGTAACTTTGATTTTATATTGCTACTTTAATGTAATAAGTTGTTTGAAACGATTGGGACAATACTATCAGATAGTGTTGATATTTTTCGAATATCAACTAAGAATTAAAGATCCAGTGTTATTACATTTCTTAATATAATCTTATTATGTTTTAAAACAGTTGTACTACACAATAATTGATTATTATCACATCTTTTATTAGTTTATTCATGACAATCTGTGATTGGTAGATAATGGCGGGATATTATATGTGACGTTTAAGAAAACTTTCTACTCACATCTTACTATAAAAGATGTGCTATTAGTTACTCTTATTCATTATTAAATTGCTGAAAGTGTAATATATACAACCTCATGGAGAAGAAGCTCTGTACTAATAACTGCTAATATACTTGATGTTAAAGATTGATTGCAAAGGCTCACGTAAGTTATTATCAAATAACTTACCTTAGCCTTTGTACGTAACATCAGTTATATCTTGATTGTTGCTAATAATTGTGTTGATTCTGTGTATGTGCTAGGTTAAGGTCCTTGTTTCTAATTATATTAAATGGTATTAAGGAATACCTAATTATGTTCATGTTCTTTGCCTTGTCACTGTTATTGTTTCTAAATGGCAAGATATTTCACGTTGTAAATTGGCACAAGCGATAGATCATAGAATTTGATTTATTGTAATAGACGATTATTAATGATGTGTGGGTATAATACCATAAGAGAGCTACCGTGGAGTTTTATGGTTCGTTCTTCTCCACGAAGACCTAGTTTTGCGAACGAGCCATTAGATTTTCGATTCATGACAAGCCTGTTGGAAATAAATACCTTTTCTTGTCTTTTTGTGATTTACTTAATAAACCCTTTTCCTACACACCACATTAATAGGAACTTGCATACCTATAGTTACACTAAATAACTAGTACATCAAAGCTTAGTATCTAGGTAGATATAAATAATTATCTGCTCTTAGTTACCTCCATCCTGCTGACACCCGCATGCAAACTTCACTTATTTCTAGCGTCAAAATATTGACTTACATCGGTATTCTTATAAACAACCTTTTAAATATTTATTAAAATAAATATTCAAAATAGACAAATAATTATTCGTTTAAATTATTATCCTAGACAGTTTTGGGTAAATTATATCGTATTTTGTATGTCCTAAAATTACTATGAATACTACTAGTTAAGTACATTTATTATGAACATTGCCAAAATGTGCGATAGAGATAGCACTAGAGATTTTTTAGCACTCGGAAAGGTATGGAGTAAATAAAACATTGATATTTTTTTAACTTTTATTATGTATTAAAGTACAATTGAAATTAAAAACAGTTTATGAGTTTTTTCCCACTGCATTTTTTACAGAAAACGTGAATTTTTCGTGACTAAATAGCCTATGGCACTCAGTTTTGTATATGTACAAAAATCTTAAAAGGATATGTTCGAACATACGAATTTCTCTCCAACGCTAGACAATGCTGCTTGGAAACCGCAAATTATTACTGTTTTTTACTAAAATTAGTCAGTGGCATACTGCAATAACATTACATAAAATTAGCATTTCGCTCGCCACTTTTTTTTTGTTTTTTTTTTTTTATTCCTGATGGGCACGCGTTTGACCACTATCTCACCTCGTGGTAAGCGATGATGTCACTCACGACTTTGTCCGCAAGAATTAAGTTCTTTCGAAATTTAGCTTCTCTCACCCCCCCTCCCCCTCTCTCTCTCTCTGCTCTTTAAAAGGCACTTTTGTAGAAAATTAATCATTCTCTTTTGAATTATTAACCATAATAATTAAACTATTAAACACTAAAAAAATTCAAACTGTTTATTTCCACATGCATTCATAAAATTATTACATATACAAAATAGCGCTCAATCTTTTTGAAGCAAGGTTATGTGCAATATCGATTTAACTATTTGTATGTTTTGAGTGTGTGGATGGCAAGAGTAGAGGAAACTAAAGAAAAGATGGATGGATTGTGAGTAGGATGATGAATTTCTAGAGAGGGCAAGCGACTACTGATATGACGACTAAGAGAGAGTTATGAAAGAAGAAGAGGTGGCGCACATTTAACTTATTGTTAGAAACATAGAAGGTATAAGGACACGGTTGAGGGCGATGACGGCCATTTCAGCTGCTAAGACAAAAGTACCAGCGCATGTGCTTCGCGGAGCGTCCGGGGTTCAATCCTCAGGTCAGATAAAGTGTGGGGTTTTCCGTAATGATTTTATATTGCAGCTTGAGCGCCATTTGATTTTAAGATTTTTAATAGACATAAAATTATGTTATCAATATCTACTAAAATTATTAAGTAGTATTTTGTGCCTGGAATCATGAGCAGTAAATGATGATAAATACATGTGTTGTCGATTGGTTATAAAAAACACTTTTAAATGTCAAAATTTTGTGTCAGTTTAAGCTAGATGAGGCAAAGATTCACAAACTACAAAGAGTCAAAAAGAATTTAGAGAGATAGCAACTATTACAACGTACAATTTATTTATTTTAATAATATTAGTAGAATTACATATTTTTCATATTTTTCTAAAATCCGCAGACATCGAAGTCGCGAGCAGAAGCTATAATATATAATCATACTTAGTAAACTATCTTTTTTTTCACAATTCAAAGGCGACTTCATTCCTCCCTTAGGCTTACTGCATTCACTGACAGATTAATACTTGACATATTGATGTTTAATGTAATTTTGTACTATTTGAATGTTTAGTTACTACTCGTAATAAAGAAAATACGTTATATATTGATCAAGGTCACAAGAACACACACACACAGTGTAAAGACTTGTAAAATACTAATTATAGTAAATAATATTTTTTTGCTGCTGAATTACGAACGTTTACTGTAGAACAATAATTTAAATTACGAGAATCTGACAGCTCCGATATCAAAAAAAAGTGGCATAGGTTCTGCGTCAATAAGGCCCAGCGGCCATCTGACTTACTGACAGATGAGCGTGATGCAAATACTTTTAATAGGCAGAAGAAGAGATGGCGACAATAAGAGTGCCGCTCGAAATAAATAACATATTTATTTCGAGCGGATTTTTGTTTGACCATTGTTTTAAAAGTGAACATAGATTGAGCATGCCTTACCGATATGGGCAAGGCATTCCGTAACCGCATCGCTAGTACCGTAAAAGATTTGTCTTAAAAGCTTGTGGAATGCATCGGCATCAGTCTCAAGTTTTCCGATGACCTCAGATATCTATTATGTATGTCATGTAGGAACTTGAAACGTTCTTTAAGATAAGATGGGGTTTTAGGACTGAACAGAATACTGTAGAGCAGAAATAAAATATGAGAATCCCAGCGAAGACGTATGGGAAGCCACTTGAGCTTAGTGCGAAATTTAGAAATGTGATCATATTTGCGCAGGTTTTGAAGACGCTCAAGTTTATCTAGTTGTGATTGGGTGAGATCGAGATAACTGACATCAGTATAGTCAAGGATGGGGAGCAGAAGGGACTGTGCAAGCGCAGTTTTAGTGGCAGTGGGAAGAAAGTTCCGCAACCGTCTAAGGGACCTGGCAGATGCAAAAATTTTGTGGCTTACGTCCTGTAGCTGCGGACCTCAAGACAGACATTTGTCGATCCAAACCCCAAGGTTCATAACCTTCTCAAATATTGGAATAGTAGTTCCGTTAAATTGTGGTTCTCTGTTGTCTTACCTAACTTTTTTATCCATAATCTAAAGTGGCATATTTTTTTTTTTGTCCTAATCATCATTTGTCTTTATTATACGTAATTTATCCGAATTTAATGTCACATAATATCACATGCCATAAAATTGAAATCCCTAAATACAATATGCCCTAAATTGGTTTGTCATAAATATTACATTCAATAATATACAAAAAACTTTTTACAAAAAAAATACAACCGACTTCCATAAATAAAACTAAAAAATGCAAAATAACTTTAATTTCGGAAGTCGGTGTTTCTAGTTTGGTTTCTTCGTTATTTGACATCGACTTCCGAAATTAAAGTTATTTTGCATTTTTTAGTTTTATTTATGGAAGTCGGTTGTATTTTTTTTGTCAAAAGTTTTTTATTTTTCACTTTTTAGTTGTTGTATCCCATTCTAAAACTAAATTAATGGTAAAGTTATGCCCGAATTGATAGCCCCAAAAATAGGGAATTTGAACATAGTTGGTGAAATTAGGGTGTATCAGGGTGAACTGTTCAAATCTGTATACCCCTTCAGAGCATATCAGCGTGATGTAATGTTGTGAAGTGGTGAAAACAATATACAGACATGCGATTGCAGCAATTCTGGAAGGTTTGCTATCATTTATTGAAGAGTTCCATTGTGTATCTCCGAAGTTCTTCATCAGATCTTCACCAAATTAAAATGGGACCAAATGTGAAGCAACAGCATTCAAATAAAAAAGAATCTTCAAAATCGGTTCACGTAGTGAAAAGTTATGAGGTAACACACATAAAAAAAAATAAAAAAAAATAAATACAGTCGAATTGAGAACCTCCTCCTTTTTTTGAAGTCGGTTAAAAAGACTTAAAACCGTTGTCAATAAAAGTTATAAGTCCTAAATTCAAATTATATATATAATCATACATAATGTTTAACTATCCTTATAATATTTTTGAAACTTTGTTTAACAATGCTTTTGCTATGAACTTCTCTCAGGAGTTACGTAGATATGAATTATATACAATACGAGTTAAAGAGCTATTCTATTATGAAATTAGCTTAGAATTAGTCTACAAATTATTAATGAAGGAATTAATGTATCTACGTTTAAGTAACATTTTTTTGTAATTAAATATTATCTGATTTTGTATTACAGTTGTTTATTATTCAACGGATACATTTATGTATATACATAAATAGTAAAGATGCCAAAGCAATAAATGGCTTTTGTCACGGCTCCGGCGCCGCCTGTATGTATACATCACCAACCAAGCAGCATGCAAGCAAGCAACCAGAATGCAAGCAAGCATGGAACATGTAGCATGCAAGCAAGCATGTAGCATGCAAGCGAGCATGCAAGATGCAGCAGGCATGGTTTCTGTCACGGCTCCGCCGCTGCGAGGCTCCGGCGGTCCTACGCGAGCTTATCGTCGCAGTTGGTTAAACGCTCACCACCTGCTCCTCAACTCGCGGGCCCCCTCGCCCCTCCGCGCCTATGCGATTTTAAATTATACTCGAGGGGTAGGACAGACAAGACTGCGTGGAGTCGGATTTACAGCGATTCGTTTCTGTCACTGAAACCTAATTTCTAGCAAATGTGTTAGGACTAACAGTTTTATCATAAATGAACATTCGGATTAATACACATTATATAATACAATACTTAGGGCATATGACTTTATTTCGTTCAAAATTAGGAAATTTAATTATTATAGTACTCGATATTATGACAGAATAGTTTTAGAAGTAAAAATAATTGTGTAAAAAAAAAAAACGAATTTTTGAACATTATGGTAACTAAAGATTTATAGCAAACGTGTTATTGATAATGATTTTCGGACAAACAATTTTAGGAGAAGAAAGGGAGTATATTAAATTGTACCTGGGGAGGCTGTGACCAATTTACTTTTGGAATCATCCTAGAGCTGCCAACAACAATGACCTGAGTCTTCGACGGATTTACCAGAATCCCATTTGCCTCACTCTGACTCATATTTATTTGGTTTTAGTCGTAATCACAGGCGATAATTTACGCCTACTTAGAAGTAAACAAACAAATGTTTATATCAAATATTTGTAATACTTATACAACTGTTACAAAGGAAGTAACCAGATCCGCTGTTTATATATGTAAGATTGTCAAAAATAACTCGGTCAATAGAGACAAAACCATGAGAAATTATTTGTCCAGGCTTCGTCATATGATGTAATAGTATTAGGTATGCTTTATAATTAACAAAGATTTTATTGTAGTAAAATAAAAGAAAAGGACGTTGAAATGCAATTTATATTGTTCTATAGATACTACAAGTCTTATCTACATCCTGCACTTGCAGTCGGCAACACCTAGTTGTAGCTGGTTAAAACTGGGTGTAGCCGCACTTCGGGTTTTAGCAGTAACATTTCACGTCACAGCTCTACTATCACACTACATGCAGAGTATTAAAAGTCAAGATAGCGGGCAGATTAATGCTTTCCAGATGAAAGGGTTAATGGAGATAATATCTTCTTATATCATGGAACGTCATGTGAACGAATTAGAAAGGAACTCAACTTCATCAAGGCCAGGATATTTAAAGCCAGTAGTGTGCTCTCAGCTCCTTAGGACTCTTATGTGTTGACCTAAGAATTTCTGGAAAGGCTCATAATACTGGGCCATAGGAAGGGGAATCGCGCTCAAACAGAGCACTGTAAAGATGGTCCGACGCAATTAAGGTGAAAGCGCCAGGGTAGCCCGCGAAATTCAAATTTTCTAACGTTTTTTGCAATTTGCATTTTGCAGGTCAATATCAGTTTGTATGTTGGTCAAAATATGATTCACGGCCGTAGCAAGTACGTATTTTCAGAACTGTAATCATTAAAATCATCAACACAACTCTCTCAGTTAGAATTGATGCCAAATGTCATGATTTCATGACACAACATTTAACTGACTTGAAATGTTTCACATCATCAAACATTTGACATCAATTCTAACTGAAAGAGTAGTATTGATAATTTTAATGATTATAATTCTATAAATACATACTTACTATGGCCGCGAATCATACTTTGACCAAGATACAACCTGACACTGACCTGCAAATTGCAAAACACGTAAGAAAATTTGAATTTCGCGGGCTATCCTGGGGCTTCCACCTTAAGAAGGTTGTTGAATGCAGTATGTACCAAACGATCCACACGAAACCGCAAAGCTTTGAGACAAATTATCCCAGAATTGATATCCTGAATTGAATGAACGACAAAGAAAATGGCAGTGCCTAAAAACACACCATCAATTTAATTATGTAATCTTTCACCGAACGTGAAGATTTTTTATTGGCTTCTATTTGATTTGGTTTTTATTAGTTCAGACTTTTAATTAAGCTGTAAAACTCTATGTTTTACAAAAATAAATAATACAACCTCATTCCTCCAACCTTTAGAGTTTTCCTATTATCTTTGGTTAGTCATCAAATTATAATTATGACGTCTGCTGCCAAAACAGACAAACGCACGCCTTTAAAATCCACATACCCAAAATGCTGCATGAAAAACTTGGTATCTAAGCAACCTTAAATATAATGCAGCAAAATAAATACATACAGAATAATTCACATCGGAAATCATTGCAGGTCAGTATTCTTTTTTTCATGATCGTTGAACTTCGCTGTACTCTTGAACTTGAACTTGTACGTGACTACAAAACTTATAGTCTACAACTTGTACATACCGCTGGTAAAATATGTGTGTACACGATATTTATAAATAGAAGGAGGAGCTCGTGGCTAAAGTAATAACAGCCGCACGGGTCGATCCATCAGGTTAAGCTACGCTTGCCGAGGTTGGTCCATGGATGGGTGACCACCTTTACATACCGAAACGCCGTTGGTCCCGGCTGTCACTTGTGGATTTTCGACAGTCGTTACGGGGGCTGAGCTTTAGATGATGTGACGTGGAGTTTCGAGTCCATATTTTTTTCACAGACAGATAATATTATTAGAGGCTTCTACGTGAAGTTCTTTTTGCACGGATCAGAAGCCCGAAATTCTGACAACCAGTCTTACCAAAGGGTATCGTATTACCCAGTAACTGGTTTATGGAGGTCAGATAGGGAGTCGCTCTATGTAAAATACTTGTATTCAGCTGCATCTGGTTAGACTGGAAGCTGACCCCAAGATATTTGGCAAAAAGCTAGGCAGATTGATTGAGACGACATTTATAAATACCTGGTGTGTACTAGATACCTCTTCGGAGTAAAGCACCCCGGTGATCACTCATAGGAGACTGTAAAAGGGTCTCCCCTGAACCTCAATGTGCACAGTGGCACGTGGTCACTGTGGCACTGTCCTTCCTGAGGTCACTTGGTGAGCAAACTGAGTCCTCACTCTGAGCACCTGCGACCCTGGAGTCCCACCTGCCTTGAATGGTGCAGTCAGGGTTTTTGGCGTTTTCGGCATCGAGGTGGCTGCCTCTCCGACCGCCTTCTTCTCCAAGTGGGGTCCCACATGACCTAGGAAACGTTGCGAGAATTTTAATGGTTTGAGCAGTTTTTGAGAATTGGTCTTCGTTCAATGTCCAGCTATGGACTTTTCACACAGAGCCACACTGCCTATAAATGCTTTGGCCCATCTAGCTATTCAGCGTTTTTGACATCAAACAAATTATTTTCAACAGGGATATCAAAGGAGCGTGCATAATCTAAAATGGGATACTGGATGTGGTTTGCTTCTTATGCTGTTATTGCTGGTAAGTACTTTTGATAGTAATATAATTTATATTCTTTTTGAGCAAGTAGTAAACTGTATCATTTTTCGTTATTTGATAATCAAAATTCAAGCAACTGACTAATCTAATAAGATTTCAGCGCCACATATAGACATCTGCCATTGCAGAAGCTAAACATTTATATTTGTCGATGTCAATATCCTTCAAACAATACTGCTAAATATAGAAATTAGCTATATTAATGAAATTCATATTTTGGTACATTAGTAGCAAATACCAACCCCCACCAATCCATCCCATCACTTAAGCGCGATGAATAATGTCAACGCTATTAATTTTATTAATCCACCACGTGGACTTGGGCAACAATTCTCGATAATAAAAAAAATAAAATATCAAAAGACCCGACTGATAAAAAACAACTACAAATTTCCAAAAAAGTCACTTTTCAAGCAGTCTGATGCGTCCCCACCGAGTGTTTCTACGTTGACGTCGTGGTGGGGCTTATGGGTCTCCATGATCCTGGGGACTTCCGGCATGAGTGACTAACTTGTGCCGGAAGGCTCCAGGGGAGAGGCCCGACTAAGAGGAACACACCGGGGGTCGGGGATGCGACCTCCACCCAATCCTAGCTTGGAGGCGTGGCTATGGGATGCGTACTGGAGGGATGTCCGGATGCTAGCGCCTCACAAGAGGGCCGCGCCGTTGGGAGACTTGAGCAAGCTGTTCGAGCCTCCTAACGGCGTGGAACCTGGGGGAATCTTCGTCGCTGCTCTCTGGTACGCATCTGTTCATCAGATGCGACCGTGAGAGTGGCGCCGAAACTGGGGGGGGGCCCATAAGGGCAGAGTGTGTGAGTGAGTAAGTGAATGAGAGAGAGTGAATGTGGACCATGCGAGATGTTAGAGGAGGGATAGGGAGGTAGAGAGGAGGAGATAGGGACCACACCCTTAAAAGGAACAAACCATTATGACAGACAAGACAAAGGCAAATAATTCCCAGACACGCCCCCGTTCGTATACTGGGGGGGGGGGGCGGCTCGAGTCTTCCGATAACCACCGACGACCTGTATCCGTTTGTCGGGGACAATCCCGACAACAAGAGCCGAGGAGGCTCCAGATCATCTCCTACATTCCAGGAGATGATCTCCTTCAGCTTTAAGACGCCCGACAAGCCGCGGTCGGGCAAAGTAAGCCAAAGCGAAGTCGGCAAGGAGGTGGAGAGTGGTGCGGCGTCGGCGACCGACGCAGCACCACTTCTCACCGCTCTGGGCCCTTTTAGGAGCCTGGAGCGTGAGGAGGGGAGCGCTTCCGGAAGCGCCGGGAGTCAGGGCTCGCGGTTCTTCCGGAACCAGAAGCGTCCCAAATCAGGGGATGGCCGTGAGTCGTCCTCTGACGCTGAGGTGATGGCGCCGCCTCCCAAGATTCCCACCAGCACGAGGGGTAGGGGATCTGGGAGTCGGAGCAAGGCCACGAAGGCTGGCAGGCGAGCCCTGAGGCTCGCCGCGGAGGAGGAGCGCCGTTCCACCGCTGGGGGTTCCCGGGTATCGGTCTCGGGGTCCTCAAGCGGACGATCGGCGTTCTCTGTCAGCTCCAAGTCGGAGCGAGCGGACAGGCTTGCGGGGGTCGTGGAGAACGCGATAAAGGATGTGGTCCACAAGAGGCTTGCCTCTTCTAGGAGCAGGGCCACATCCGCGGCCACGGCCTCCATTGTGGCGGCGGCGGAGGCGAGCTTCGGCGGGCCTCCGTCTGCGGACGAGACGTCCAAATTGCGGACGGAGGTCGCCCGCCTGACCGCCACTACGGAGCTTTTGGTTAAGGAGAACCAGAGGCTCCGGGCAGACCTGGCCGAGCTCCGACGAGGAGCTGGCCCCCGGAGGGACGCGCAGGACGAGCTCCAGCATGGGCCGAGTCAGCCCCTGCCCGCCGCGGAGAACCAGGTTCTCGATCTGGTGCGGCAGGAGCTGGCTGCCTTCAACAGGCGGTTCTCCGTGCTGGAGGGCATCGTGCTGCGGCCCCCGCTGGCGGCGAGTCAGCCGGCGTTGGTCCAGCGGCTACCGGGCTCATTTGCCGCCGCTGCGGCTGCTGCGCCCAAGCAGGGTTCGGTGGGACGGGCCGACAGCGGGTCTGTGCTGAGACCCGCGGGGTCGGCCCCGCCGAAGGCGCCAAAGGCGCCGCCCAAACCGGGTGGGGCGGCTGCACGGGCGGCGAAAGCCCCGAAGGCCCCAGCCCAGGCGGCGAGACGGCCGTCACAGCCTGCCCCGACTTCCCAACCTCCTCTGGCCGAGGCTGCCGAATGGCAAGTGGCCGGGGAGAAAGAGAAGGCGGGAAAGGCCAAAAGGGCGGCCAAACGCCGAGAGAGGCGGAAGCGGCGCAAGGAGCGGGCCGCTGCGGCCAGGCTCCGCGCCCCGAAGTCCGCGGCTGTGGTTATCACGCTGCAGCCGGAAGCGGTCCAGAAGGGCGTGACCTACCGCAGCGTGCTCGCCAAAACAAAGGCGGCGGTGAGCCTCGAGGAGGTGGGGTGTGCCGACGGCGTTCGGGTGAAGGTCACCAAGACCGGAGCCCGGATGCTGGAGGTCCCCGGCGCCTCCAGCGGCCCAGCTGCTGACGCCCTGGCTGAAAAGATCAGGGCGTTGCTGGTCGACGAGGCTCGAGTGTCCAGGCCCACCAAGAGCGCAGACATGCGCATAATGGGCCTGGACGACTCTGTGACGGAGGCGGAGGTGGCGGCCGCCGTCGCCAGGACTGGAGGGTGCCCTGCCGAGCAGGTGAGGGTAGGCACTCTCCGTCCTGATCGCGCGGGGCTTCTCACCGTAACGGTGAGCTGCCCCGTGTCAGCGGCGAGCCAAATAACTGGGAAGGGCCGAAGGCTCTTGGTGGGCTGGGTGTCTGCGCAGGTCAAGCTGCTGGAACCCAGACCTCTGAGGTGCTTCCGCTGCCATGTGGGCGACCACGTGGCAGCGAGGTGCACCTCGGAGGTGGACAGAGGGAACCACTGCTTCCGCTGCGGTCGGCCCGGTCACAAGGCCGGCTCCTGTGAGGCTGCGCCGCACTGCGCAGCATGTGCGGCAGCTGGCAAGCCGGCCGATCACCGGGCTGGGAGCAGGACCTGCGCCCCACCCGCCAAGACCAGGGCCAGGGGCAGGCCCTCCACCACCACCACCACCACCGCCACCGTCGCAGCCGCCGCCGTCGCCGCTTCCGCCGCTTCCGCCGATGCTGCCCCCACAGCCGTCGTCGCCACCGCAAACATCGCGGTGGCTGGACCCTCGCAGAGGGCTGGGGAGGAGGAGGCTGTAATGGAATGCCAATAACGGCCCCATTACGCCTCCTCCAGGCGAACATCAACCACTGCGCCGATGCTCAGGACCTGTTGTTCCAGAGCATGGCGCAGTGGTCGATTAACATCGCCGTGGTCCCCGAGCCGTACTATGTCCCGCCCAGGGATGACTGGGTGGAGGACCTGGACGGCTCGGTGACCATCATTTCGTCGGCCGCCGCCGGTACCCCGACCCTCGAGGAGGTCAAGAGGGGTCGGGGTTGCGTGGCAGCACGGTTCGGGGAGATAGTAGTGGTAGGGGTGTACTTCTCCCCGAGCCGAACTCTCGCCGAGTTCCACAACTCCCTCGCGGAGTTGAGAGACGTCGTCGTCGGATACCGTTCCCTCCCTGCGCTCGTTCTCGGGGACTTCAATGCCAAGAACTTGGCTTGGGGTTCCCGGTACACGGACGCAAGGGGCAGGATGGTGGAGGACTGGGCTCTGGAGACAGGCCTGGTCGTCCTGAACCGGGGTTCTGTCCCCACGTGCGTGCGGTGGCGGGGCGAATCGGTGGTGGACCTCTCGTTCGCCAGCCCCGCTCTGTCACCGCGCGTACTTGACTGGCGCGTTATGGAGGAGGTGGAGACGTATTCCGATCACCGATATATCCGGTTTGACGTCTCCGCCCAGACCTCCAGCGTGCCGGTCTGACAGACCCCGAGCGGTCCGCGTTGGTCGCTGAAGCAGCTGGACCGGGAGCTACTCCTGGAGGCCTCGATCGTGCAGGCCTGGGTGACATCACCGAACAGGCCTGCCGACATAAACGACGAGGCAGAGTGGTTCCAGGAGGCCATGTCCGAGATATGTGACGTGGCAATGCCCCGGGTCCAGCCTTCTGCTCGGCGACAGGTGTACTGGTGGTCGCCGGCGCTTACGGCTTTACGCCAAGGGTGTATTGCCGCGCGACGCCGGTACACCAGGTACCGCAGACGGCTCCGTAACCGCACGCCGGAAACGGAAGCCGTCGAGGCGGAGCTATACGAGGGGTACAGAGCTGCGAGGATCACCCTCCGAACGGAGATCTTGCGGGCCAAGAGATCGGCCCGCGACGAGTCGCTGGAGACTCTGAACAGAGAGTAGTCGAGGCGTATCTGACGGACAAAGCCGTCATCTACCCCGGTCATCAGGGAGTATGGAACCGGCGAGAGATGTCGTGCGGTGTTCCACAGGGATCGGTCCTGGGGCCGCCCTTGTGGAACATCGGATACGACTGGGTGCTGCGCGCCGACCTCCCCACTGGCGTCAGCGTAGTGTGCTACGCTGACGACACGCTGGTCTTAGCGCAGGGGAGGTCGCACGAGGGGGCGGCCGACCTTATGACACGCGGGGTTGGACAGTCATAGAGAGGATCCGGCAACTGGGACTCGAGGTGGCATTGCACAAGTCCGAGGCCATGTGTTTTCATGGTCGTCGGAACGCGCCACCGTCGGGTTCCCAGGTCACGGTAGGAGGGGTTCGCATCGGCGTCGAGGGTACGATGAAGTACCTGGGACTCATCCTCGACAGCCGGTGGAACTTCGTCGAACATTTTCGACGTTTGGCTCCCAGATTGGACAGGGCCGGGGCCGCCTTGAAGCGGCTCCTACCCAATCTGAGGGGGCCAAACGCCTCCTGCCGGAGGCTCTACGCGGGGATCGTGCGGTCCATGGCCCTCTACGGGGCACCGGTGTGGGCGCGTTCGTTGAGGCAGCGATCAGCTCGCCTGATGAACGCGTCCCAGAGGGTCATGGCGATCCGCATCATCCGAGGATACCGCACGATCTCCCGTGAGGCGGCGAGCCTCCTTGCCGGACTGTCACCGTGGGATCTGGAGGCAAAAATTCTCGCGCACCTGTATGAGTGGCGCGAGGAGGCCAAACGCCGGGGCGAAACTCCGCTGCCGCGACAACTCGCGGCTCGGCGGACCGAGCTCCGGCAGGATCTCATGGTGACATGGAGAGAGCGACTGTCGCAACCCAGCGCTGGGCACGCCACCATCGAGGCGGTAGTGCCCCTCATTGAGGAGTGGCTGGAGAGGCGTCACGGCGCCCTCACCTTCCGCCTGACGCAGGTGCTCACCGGACACGGCTGTTTCGGTAAGTACCTGTGTCGGATCAAGGCGGAGGTGACCCCCGGGTGTTTCCATTGCGAGGATCGCCCAGAGGACACGGTGGAGCATACGGTGGAGGTTTGCCCCGCTTGGGCAGAACACCGCCGTGTCCTCGTGGATGCGATAGGCGGCAGCGACCTCTCGCGCCGTGCCCTGGTTCAGGCCATGGTACGGAGCGAGAGGGAATGGGAGGCCGTCTCCTCCTTCTGCGAAGCAGTAATGCTCGCGAAGAGGGAGGCAGCATACGCTAGGTAGACTCGAACACAGCCGAGTCGCCCTAGCGCTCCCAGCCGCAACCGCCGCCTGAGACGCCAGGGGGTTCGGACGCCGCGAGACGATCTCCGGCCACCGTAGACCCGGGCCTGCGGACGGCGAGTAGTGGGTAACTCACCGTCCGATCAGCACCAGGCCCGAGAGTCGACGGCGCGTAGTGTTCCACGCGCGCCTCAAAGAGTTGTCAGCCAAGGGAAGGGGCCTGCCACGGCCGATGCCTGCCCGGGGGTGGAGGATAAATTCGAAAGAGTTACCTCGCCCCCGGGCACTCGAGGCAGGGAGGAACAGGGGTGGGTTTTAGTCAGTAAGAGTCTGACACACCCTTCCGCTCCACCCTAGAGCGGAAGAAGTCATAGGATGATTTCCCACCCCCCAAAAAAAAAAAAAAAAAAAAAGCAGTCTGATGCAGTTTGTGGAATTTATTTTAGTTCAATCATAGATTTGATGTCACCAACGGCATCAGACTGCTTGAAAAGTGACTTTTTTGGAACTTTTTAGTTGTTTTTTATCAGTCGGGTTTTTGATATTTTTATTTGACATTTTAGTGAGTTATATTTTTGGAATCGTCTCTTCGAGCTCTTTATTTTGATACCCCACATGACCAGGTAACAAAAAAATACGACTGAACTTAGATAAGTTCAGTCGTATTTTTTAAGTAATGGCGACCGGCATTAGATAATGCCGGTCGCCATTTTTTTTCAGAACTATTATAATATTCTTAAAGCTTCTATTACTTCGGCGGTCAAGACCAATCTAATAATACCTCTTTTGTTAAAATCCATCAAGCCGTTTAGGCTACAGCGCTTGCCAAAGAAATAGACATACAAACATACACACCTATATACATACACACTCTCGAAAAACATAACCCTCCTTCTGAGGCAGTCGGGTAAAAATAAAAATGAGGTAGCACTACCCTTGATGAGCTTTCATAATGTACTGTTATGTAATAATGAAACTCGAGGCTAAGTAATAACAACCGCACGTGTCAATTTTCAAGGTTAAGCAAAGCTTTCCGAGTTTGGTACGGGGGTGTATACATAAGTGACCATCCATTACACACTGAGACCCCTTCGTTGCTCAAAAAGCACGTTATGCAGGTAGTCAGAAGCCTGATAATCGCATACACACTGTCTTGCGTGTAAATAGTGTACCCAGGATATTGATGAACAAGATACTGTCAGATAGACAGTCGCACCCTTGTAAACTACTGGTATTCAGTTTTGTTCGAAGCCTAGGTAGATTGAACGTACAAAGATAGACGCAAATATCCTTTCTCATATAAAGTTGCAATAGTTGCACTTACAATGACGGCTCATATATCCTCTCTTATCTACAGGTGCAATAGTTGCTTACAATGATGATTCAAATATCCTCTCTCATCTACACGTGCAATAGTTGCTTACAATGACGATTCAAATATCCTCTCTCATCTACAGGTGCAGTAGTTGCTTACAATGACGACTCATATATCCTCTCTTATCTACAGGTGCAATAGTTGCTTACAATGATGATTCAAATATCCTCTCTCATCTACACGTGCAATAGTTGCTTATAATGACGACTCAAATATCCTCTCTTATCTACAGGTTGTAAAGTATTTTTTTTTTCTTCTCACCGGCTAGCGTCAAAGATAGATTTCCACATGAGACCCCAACTTACCGATCTTCAGGTTTATTGCATAAGGAATGTTTGTGGCAAAATAATAGTCCATAGATTTGGTCTTCTCTTCTCACATTTATTAGCAACACCGCATCACACTAGACTAAGTTTCATAAGTCCTATAGAAAATTGTAAGTAGCACTTACAATTGATGATGAACAATTATTACCCATCATCCGAAGATAAATGATCCAAGGTCCAGAGAGAAGATTTCACAAGAAATATCGCAGCTGTGTGCCATAAAATCCTGATTATCCTTGGACACGTGGATGTCTGTGTTCAGAACCTTTTGCCAAGACCACATTGTTCTTCCAATCATTATTCGTTATATAGTGTGGATAAGATCCGAACATTTTCTAGTTAGTTTAATCTTAAGTAAAACCTAGGAACCCTGTCGACAATAAGAAAGCTTGGTGAGGTACACGAATGCCATGTGTTAAGTAAAGTTAGCATCTCTTTAGAAAAAATCCCAAAATAGTACTTACAGCGTCTCCATTCTTATGCTTATAGCATTTGAACTTGACTCTGGACCCTTTAACTCCTCAAGACATCATTAAGTGCTTTGGTAAAGTTTTTTTTCAATAAATTAAGTTTATTGAATTAGACTCGCTCCAGATCAAGTTGGAAAAAGAAACGTCAAACTCTTATCTGTCAACTTGCAAAATAACGCTCCATTACACGAATCTGACTTATTATATTTTTAAGTGTTACAAGGTGCAATAGTTGCTTACAATGATGACTCAAATATCCTCTCTCATCTACAGGTGAAATAGTTGTTTACAATGACGATTCAAATATCCTCTCTCATATATAGGTGCAATAGTTGCTTACAATGTCGACTCAAATATCTTCTCTCATCTACCAGTGTAATAGTTGCGTACAATGACGACTCATATATCCTCTCTTATCTACAGGTGCAATAGTTGC
Organism: Polia nebulosa; assembly: GCA_951329385.1. NCBI lineage: Eukaryota > Metazoa > Arthropoda > Insecta > Lepidoptera > Noctuidae > Polia > Polia nebulosa. The sequence continues at coordinate 26,004,661 of OX589600.1, read as the reverse complement.
TTACAATGATGATTCAAATATCCTCCCTCATATATAGGTGCAATAGTTGCTTACAATGTCGACTCAAATATCTTCTCTCATCTACCAGTGCAATAGTTGCGTACAATGACGACTCATATATCCTCTCTTATCTACAGGTGCAATAGTTGCTTACAATGATGATTCAAATATCCTCTCTCATATATAGGTGCAATAGTTGCGCTTACAATGACGGCTCAAATATCCTCTCTCATCTACAGGTGCAATAGTGGCTTACAATGACGACTTCGAGATGGAAGCTTTAGAAGGATTCTCGGTGAAGTTCAAGGTCCTGGTGGAAGAGCTGGCAATGTACCTTAAACCGATCGGCTTTCCCATGGACCTGGTCGCTAGGTTCTGTATGGACACATTCCAGAAATCTAAACACACGGCAGTGTGGCAGCAAAGTTCGCGGTAGACTTAACGGTAACCGTTTGTGTCGTGGTATTCGGTAAAAAAGGTCGAAGTCTTGCCTTATGTTTACTTAAAGATATTGTCGAGAGGAATATCTTACCTGTAGGTATTTCTAGTTGGGTCAGGCAGAGGTGAGTATCTGAGGTGGCCGCATAATAAGAATCTGACAGACCCCTTCGTCTGCCCCAGGCGAAGGACATCCGTGAGAGTTTTCCACCCCGGCAAAAAAAAGGCAGGTGAGTATGGAAGGAGCCGCGTCGTACCCTCATTTCGGAAGTCAGTCGGAGGAAGTATTAATAGGTGCTCCCTAGGGAGCCCTCCTTCATTTTTAATTCATTTTTATTATTTTTTGTTATAGCAGCAACAGAAATACACATTCTGTGAAAATGTCAACTGTGTAGCTATTACGGATCGTGAGATACAGCCCGCTGACAGACGGACGGATAGCGGAGGCATAGTAATAGGGTCCCGTTGGTTACCCTTCGGGTACGAAACCCTAGAAACCAGTCTTGTGCGGTTTCGGATTTCGCACATTTTGGGTTCCTATACCTATTGGTATCTGTTAGTGATATATACGTAATAATAAACATTATTACCAAAAAGTACAGTCACGAGCAAAAATATGTACACAAGCAAACCTTACTTGTAAGCTCGAGTATCTTAAATGGATGGTTTTAACCTGTGAACCCCCACCTGCTATCTAAAAAAATAGCACCAAACGCCCGAGCCTCTTATCGCAGTTTGACATGTTTACGACCCAAGTCACAAAAAACAATTTGCTGAGGTTTCTATTGGAGCGAGGCACTTAAAGTAAACTATTTTGGGTTGTTGAATAAACAGACCTTATAATAACATGTAAACAATACTTGTAATTCGAGAGTTGAATTCTAATAAAGTGCTGTCATCAACGATTTGTCGGGAATAGTATCTGTTCACGTGATAAGTTGGTAGTTGATAAAACCAATGTATCAATTTACACGCAATTTTGCATGTAACACTATGATTAGACAAGTAATCTAAGAACAGTGTTTTTTTTGTAGAGTCCGATATCTTATTTTCCTATTATTTACACTCAAACTTCATTTTTAACCGACTTCGAAAAAGGAGGAGGTTATCAATTCGGATGTTTGTATTTTTTTGTTTTTTTTTTTTTTTAATGTATGTTCGGGCATAACTCAGTCATATATTGACGGATTTGCAAAATTCTTTTTTTGTTCGAAAGGGGTTTATTTCGAAATGGTCCCATTTAAATTTCAAAACATCTGATGATGGGTTTCGGAGACAGACAACGGAACGCTTTAAAAATTGACAGCAAATCAACCGCGATTGCTGCTATCGTATGTCTATGAATTGTTAACACAGTTTAATGGGGAGCTACAACTAAAAAGTGAAAAATAAAAAACTTTTTTACAAAAAAATAGAACCGACTTCCAAAAAAAGTGCAAAATAACTTTAATTTCGGAAGTCGGTGTCAAAAAACGAAGACAAAACCAGAAACACCGACTTCCGAAATTAAAGTTATTTTGCACTTTTTTTTGGAAGTCGGTTCTATTTTTTTGTAAAAAAGTTTTACGAAATCAAAACAAAATAACGGCTTTTTAAAATCGAGTTTCTGCGTTTGCGTTGCGTTTTTTGTTGCGTTTTTTTTCTAATACTATGTAATAACCACCTTAGAATAAATACATACCCTGAAACCTTGAATAACACCGAAAAAGTCACATCATTCACACTCACAATAATAATGTCAACAAAACCGGTGACCTTGACAAAGACTGTTATTACGTAATATTTCTTCAAAACATTTATCTAAAACGATGTTATAACGACGTAATAATATATAAACAATGAATATATAAACTCAAAATATACATAAACAAACACAAAACTATTTAAAACACACAATTTAACAAATTTTCGTTCGCCATTGACGAACGTAAACATGCAACTAAAAACATTTTTTTTTAATTTTTCGAAACTGTATTTATCTATGGAAAGGTTTGTCAAAGTACGATACTATCACTCCCCGAGCATATAAACCATGCCACAGGATATAAGATCTTTAGTTATTTAATAATAGAATAGAGGTTTAAGCCGCGTAATCTGGTACGGCATACGGGCATGCCGTCGGGCGTTGACGGAGGTTTACATACACGGCATACGGGCATGCCATCGGGCGTTCACAGGCATACTCTAGCTTACAAGGTTGCGTGTGTACATATTTTTGCTCGTGACTGTACATAGGTCAATGCTGTGGGTCAATCGGAAGTTAAAAAATTCTTCGGAACAAAATTTTGTGACAGACGACGGACAGAAGGACACGCGAGTGACAGCAATAGGGATCCGTTAGAACCCTTCGTGTACGGAGCCCTAAAAACAAAGTCGGTAACAACTTGTTTAAACATAAGATCCCGTGAATATCGTGTAAGTTTTGCTGGATCATGATTTAGACTTTGTCTTATCAATGGAAAAATATTAAATCTAAAACAGCTACAGGTGAATTCTGTGGCTTTTTCTTTTGCAAAAATATTAGTTCTTTCGGGTTCGACAATCATAGCTTCTTTATCGCGATTTTGTTCCATATACTAACGTTTTTTTAGCACGCTTTTGTTAGCTTGGTATGTATTTACGTAACGGAATCTTTGAACGTGATTTTTACCCACTTTAATATGTCTGATTGAATTGAAACTTCGCACACTTATCAATGATTGATGAAAATGCATGATTAGCTAAGTGACGTCATTCTAAATCAAATATAGCGGACTCTCAAAAATGGCGGACTAATTATTTTTTATGCACTTCTTTGATTTGGGTATAAAATAAAAGCGTTTGCTGAGAAAAATACGAAAAATAAAAAATAAAGCGTGTTTTTAGTTTTTTTTTTAAATACAGAAAATTATTTCAAACTTAAGAACTTAATTAACAAGTATACTTACTGTTCTTACCATAAACTTTTCGAAGTCAATCAAAAAAATAATTAAATATCATCACCAACATCATCAGACTATAGCAGTCCACTGCTGGACATAGGCCTCTCCGATTGCACGCCATTCAGCTCGGTTCTCGGCAACTCTCATCCAGCTGCTACCAGCCACCCTGCGAAGATTATTGCTCCACCTAGCCTGAAGGCGTCCTACTTTACGTTTGCCGATTCGCGGTCTCCACTCGAGAACACGTCTACCTCAACGGTCATCGGTTCTACGGCTAATATGGCCGGCCCATTGCCACTTCAGCTTGCTTATTCTGTGAGCTATGTCGACAACCTTGGTTCTCAGCCGGATCACCTCGTTCCCTATTCGATGCCTCAATGAGACTCCTAGCATAGCCCGTTCCATAGTTCGCTGAGCGACCTTGAATTTATGGACCAGTCGCACCGTGAGTGTCCACGTTTCGGCTCCGTAAGTCATAACAGGGAAGACGCACTGGCAGCAGCGCTGCAGGCGCGAAGACTCGTCGAAGCTTCCCAAACGCTGCCCAGCCTAGCCGGATCCTTCTGTTGACCTCCCTCTCAAAGTTGTTTTTACCAAACTCCAGAGTTTGTCCGAGGTAAACATATTCTCGAACAAACCTGAGAGCACCGCCATTGACAACAATCGGTCCCGGAGTAAAGTGTTCGTTGAACATAACCTGGGTTTTGTCCAAGTTCATCCGGAGACCAATGCGTCCAGAAGAATCAATTAGGCCGTACAACATCTGCTGCAGATCATGCAGCGATTCAGACGATGTCATCTGCAAATCTCAAGTGTGAGATGTATTCGCCGTTAATGTTAATGCCGAGTCTCTCCCAGTCCAGCATCTTGAACACATCCTCCAATGCGTTAGAGAACAATTTCGGGGAAATTACGTCCCCTTGTCTCACACCTCGACGCTGGCGGATATGTTCAGTTCGCCGATCTTGAATTTGGACGCCATTTTTGCGTTTTCATAAAGATATCTCAACACTTGAATGTATCGCCAGTCGACTTGGCATCGCAGGGGAGACTCCAAAACAGACCAGGTCTCGATAGAGTCAAATGCCTTCTCATAATCCACAAACGCAAGACATAGGGGCCGATTATACTCTTCTGACTTCTGTATAATTTGCCTCATTGTGTGGATGTGGTCCATGGTGCTGTATCCTCCTTGAAACCCGGCCTGCTCCGGTGGCTGATACTCGTCGAGGAGCGAAGACTCGGCGATACTCGTCGAGTCTTCGCGCTAGACGATTTGTAACGACTCTTGAAAACAGCTTATATACGTGGCTAAGGAGTGAAATGGGTCTGTAATTCTTCAAAAGGGTCTTATAACCCTTTTTGAAGAAGAGAACGACCACGCTCCTTCGCCACGATTCTGGAGTTCTCCCAGAGAACAGGACAGAGTTGAAAAGCTCCCGAAACTCTTTCAGCACAGGGCTTCTTCCCGCTTTCAGGAGTTCGGTCATAATCCCGTCCTCACCAGCGGCTTTTCCAATTTTAAGCTGTTTAAGAGCCGCTTCGATTTCGTCTTGGTTGATTTCTGGCAGGTCTTCTGTGAAGTGGCGGGTTAAGGTGGCTCTGGAATCCTCATTTTCGGGATCAGGTCGCGATGCGTGCGATGCGTATAATTGGCCGTAGAAGTTTTCGACTTCCAAAAGGATCTCCGACTTCGAAGCGACGATATCCCCATTGGGTTTGGTCAACTTCGTCAGATGGCTCCTCCCAAGTAACTGGACGAACACTTTCGACCCTCGGTTTTGCTCAATCGCTTTTTCTATAGAGCGTGTATTGGAGCGTTGGAGGTCGCGCCGAACCAGTGTCTTAATATTTCTGTTGAGTGCCCGTTGTTCTGACGAAGTTACAGGTGGGTTTTCACGTCGCTCCATAATAAGCTCCAGAGTCTCTTCCGAAAGTTTCGACCTCTTTCCCGAACGCCGCATTTTGCAAAATCACATACCTTCCTCCCTGAGGATTTCCACCATTTGGTCGAACGCCCAGTTAACGTCATTTGTGGTTTCCACGGCAGCAAATCGGTTCTCCAGGTCTGACTGGAACGCTTCAGATCCTAACATTGTTTGCAGCATATTTGGATGGAGCGTAGACTTCATCAAACGAGTCCGCTAAAGCTTGAAGTTGATATTCAGAGAGCCTCGGACAAGTCTGTGATCACTACCGGTGTTGAACCTGTTGATCACTGAGACATCTCTGAATATATGCTTTTTATCTGTTATGATGAAATCTATCTCATTTTTCGTCCTAGTATCGGGGCTTCGCCACGTCCACTTCCTTTGCGGCTGTTTCTTAAAGAAGGAGTTCATCAAGAAAAGCCCCTCCTTCTCAAGGAAGTTGACAAGTATTTGCCCCCTATGATTTCTGCTGCCAAACCCGTAGGATACTACTACCGATTCACTGCAATTTTGTACTCCCACTTTAGCGTTCAAATCCCCCATGAGAACGCTGTCACTGGGCCTTAGTAGTACAATGCAAGGCCCTGGAGATGTCCTCAAACATTAACTCCACTTCGTCATCCGAGTTTGACGAGGTCGGTGCGTAAACCTTAATTCGCGGTTCTCGGTTAACATCACAACGAGGTAAGCTACCCTGTTCGAGACACTGGAGACTTCCACAACGTTATCACAAAGGGATTTATTTACCAGGAACCCGACTCCGCCTTAGGATAGCTGGTCTCCCTCTTGAAAATATAAAAGGTGGCCCGATTCAAGGGTTATTGTGTCCTCCCCCTCTCTTCGGACTTCACTCAACCCAAGAATGTGCCACCTTATTCTTCCGAATTCTTCTTCTAGCTGCGCTAGGTGTTCGTCGAGCCGTAGTGTGCGTCCGTTGTACGTTGCCAAGGTCAGTTAGGTTTGGCGGCCGTTCGTAACCAGGGGATTCTTCGCACCCCCTACCTTGCCGTTACCGTGACCGCCACCAAAATCAGGAATAGCAAGGTGGCCGGGAACTGGGGGCCGTGGTTGATTATGACTTGCCATTTGGAGGGTTTGCCCATAATCACCACGCTGGGCATGCGGGTTGGCGATCGCAGATCGCAGCTTCTCGCACTAGTAACGCTGCTGCCCATCACCAGTCTGTGCCACTTAGCTGCGAAGTATTTATATAGAATGGATATACCGCCATTAATCGGTTGTCAGAGCCTCGTTTGTTGTTCAGCAGGGTGCACCACGAGCAGGTGAGGTTGACTTGGGGTACTGAGATGGTAAATGTGCCCCCATACGTCCCCCCTCCCTTAATTAAATATACTTAAATAAAATAAAATAAATTGTAAAATCTTTTTATTGGTTCATTATTACACCTGGCAATACACTGTAGACTATGATTATAGAGTATAAAAAATGTTATTGAAATGTAGTATATTAAATATTTGTAGATAAATTGAAAAAAACGCAGTTTCAACTGATTTAAAAGTACAGTTTCTATTCAATTATTATTTAGGCTAAAAATTAAACAATAAATACGTAAATCTATCTTATTTGTAAGTATATCGATTAAAATCGTTATGAAATTATCCGGAATCCTATGAAAATAACTGTTTCATTCATATGAATTGCAATGGTAGCATCTTCGTTTAACGTTTGAACAATTAACTAGAAAAACCTTAAAAAAAACAAATGCCTATTTAGGTTTTTTCTTTTTTAACTTTAAAGGTCTTAATAAACTATAAACCTAGTTCATAGTCGCACGTTGACTAATATTTAAACAATTTGTTCTAACGTCAAACGAAAATTTGAAACAGTTATTTAAAATAATGGAATGCTTGAAATCCGATTTTAAAACTCTTCGCGGTATTTCATACAACCTGTCCAGTAATTATACCTACTTGGAAATGAATGAACCGATTGTATTTCACAGAGACATTGAGAGCAATTTTCAGTTTCCTACAGAATGTGAAAATCACTCTGTCTTCGTCTCTAAACTGTTTTTCTAATATGTTCATAACGAACTTTTTAGAACTAGGCACCTTGCGAATCTGTAGCAAGTTTCATTAAAATTGGTTCAATCATTTCCAAGAATAAGAACTTGCAAGTATGTGTGTAATACGGTGAGAAAAACGCTCTTAAATAGGCGGCAAACGCACACAAATGTCTCCAATTCGAGTAAAAATTATTATTGTCTTAACCGTTAAATAATAAAGTCTTCTTCTAAATGCATCGATTCTTATGAAAAACAATAAATACTTCGAAAAAATTCACTAATTATTTACAAAAAATAATGATCTTACGCTACGCACAGATAATAAATAGAATAAATAAACAGTCAAATATTAATTCTAAAATCACTAAACATTATCTAAAGAGTTTTTAGTAAGGTCGGCCATTTTGTCCGCCATGTTGTGAATTTGAGTTCGAATGTTTGTACTGATCTAGTTTAAAAATGTATATGCTTGTATTGATTTGCATAGTTTAATCGATTCTCGTATCTCGATATGAGCTGGATAAGAATCGCCACACTATTTTATACGAAAGCAGAAAGATCCAAATATCGTTACTATTAAAACCCAAATACGAAGAATTATTTGCGATTGATCAGTGTGGCACCCTTATCGACTTTCAATCGATGAAACTATGAACATTAATTATTGATACTTAAATTTATCGATTATTGGAAGACGAAGATTGGTCGCTTACATTATTTTACAGTATATTTTTACTTATAAAAAGTTGGCACTAATAGTGGGATTCCACTCCCGAGAGTATGATTATGGAAAGAAAGCGAGATATCGATATGACTTTCTATCGATTAGTTTATCGATATAGATAGTTTTTCGGTTCTTCCGCGATGGGGTCTGTGCATGTGCCCAGGTGTTTCAGTTGTACCAGACTCCTGGAAAGAAAAAGAAAAACATAGATTAATTTAAATAGTTCCTAGTGAAAAATAATGAAATAAGGCGTAATTAACTCCTGGTCGTTTGTTCGTATTTAGGTATCCGTACGACTTTACCTACTTTCGGGGACGTGCATACTAGCTACCCAGATGAATTTGAGTGTCTGTAGAATCATAGTACACCTCACGGCTACTGCTAGAGACGGTATTTTCAAAACTGTTCCCACCTACAAACTAAGCGTGTCAAAGAGTGTTTACTTTTAGAAATCAGGCCGATGCAATTTTGACTATGGCTATGACAGCCGAAATTTGCGCTCAGCGCGATGTGTGGCCATTTATATTAAATTACTAGCAATCGTATCTCCATGGATTTTCTATTGGGCACGCCCCAACTGCGGCGGATAGGCGCCACGGCGTTTTCATCTTTCGCCTGACGCAGGTCCTCGCCGGACGCGGCTGTTTCGAAAGATTCCTGTTCCGAATAAGGCTCCGACGAAACGACCGGGTATCACCGTTGTGTGGATCGCCCGGAGCATACGGAAAAGGTCTGCCCTGCTTGGTTGGAGCACCGCCGTGTCCTCGTGGAGGCGCTGGCGGTGTCGACCTCACGCGTCCGGCCCTGGTCTAGACCATGGTACGGAGTGAGAGGGTATGAGAAGCTGTCACCTCCTTCTGCGAAGCAGCAACGCTCGCAAAGGAGGAGGCGGGACGCGTGAGGCAATTCTCGCGCCCTCACTCCCTAGCCACCGCAAAAGACACCCTGGGCGTCAGGAGTCGCAAGCCGACCACCCGACCACCGCAGGCGCGGGCTTGCAGACGACAAGCAATAGGTAGCTCGCAGTCCTATAAAGACTCGTTCATTCCCACTAGTTCGATTCATTAGTTCGATCGTCGAACTAGTGAGAATTTTTTTTCTCATCTGTTTGACCGTCGAACTAGTGAGAACTTTTTTTCTCATTTGTTCAACCGTCGAATTAATGAGCCACGTGTCGACGGAGCCCCGCTTCGCGGGGCTCCTACTTCTGAGTGGTTTATAAAAAAATAACCACGAAGGGGATGGCGGGGTCTGTTCGCTCGTTTCGCTCGCTCTCTTGACCCCGCCATCCCCTTCTAACCTAACCTGTCCGAGTCGGGGTGCCCTAAGTCCCGAGCTCGCTTCGCTCGCTCTTGCATTACTTGTTGCGATAGATACGGAAGGAGCATGCGGCTCAACAGAGTCCAAAACACGCGTCACTTCGGTGCGATGCGATGGCAAATGCTCTCAAACTCGAGTACATTAATTCGACGGTCGAACAAATGAGAAAAAAAGTTCTCACTAGTTCGATGGTCGAACAGATGAGAAAAAAAATTCTCACTAGTTCGACGATCGAACTAGTGAATCGAACTAATGGGAATGAACTTAAAGACTAGGCCGGAGTCGACGGCGCATAGTGTTCCACGCGCGCTTCAAAGAAATGTCAGCAGTGATTGACGGGGTCCGTTAGGGCCGATGCCTGGGCTCTCAGGCAAGGAAGGAATAGGGGTGTGTTTTTGTCAGTAAGAGTCTGACACGCCCTCCCGCTCCACCCGGAGCGCGTGAAGTTATTTGGACATCCAAATTGCCAGAGACCATGGAAAACCCTATATTCGCATTCTGAAAGACACTGGCAACGTTGAAGAATTTGGGTGTTTATGGGGAATTGATGACCTTGTTCTTAAGAAGAGAGGTAGTACTCGATTACGTCTCACTGGCGTATTTTATAGAGTACATCATCCATCATCATCATCAGCATTTTAATGTACCAATTGCTGGGGCACAGGCCTCCTCTCTGAGAGGGTGTGGGCCATAATCCACCACGCGGGCCCAACGCGGTTTGGTGGATGTCACATGTCTTCGAATTTTTGATTCTAGGACATACCGGTTTCCTCACGATGTTTTCCTTCACCGTTTTGAGAGCAGTGGTGATGAAATAATTTACACACAGTAAAGCGCCTGCCTGAATTTGAACTCACGACCTATAACTTGTAAGTCGCGGCCGTTACCAGTGGGCTACCACTGCTCTATAATAAATATTAATAGAGTACATAGACATGCTAAATTGGGCTGACGACTAAGAGAAATACTACGCAATTGTAATTGATACGCAAAATCTGTCAATGAACCACCGTAAAGAGCAAATAGTACAAAGTCACACTACGAATGGAATAATTACATTATTTACAAAGTAATTACATGTTTTACGACAGTTATGAAAGATATCTGACGCAAAAAATTTTCATGGTAACATAGATTTATTTATTTCTACAGTAGGATTAAGAAATAAATTTATTACCATCAAATAAAATAGCGAAAACAACATGCCTACTTCCCATACATTTAAAAACCTGATAATGAAAATGTATGTATAGCTAAAGAAAATATTATCAAATAGTAATTTTTACGATTTCAACGCTGCAAAAACCAAAAAATATTTATTACTTTTTAAGTTAGGATTTGCCGATATCAAATAAGTAATATAGAAATAAATGTGCTAGAACTAATTGTTAACGCTCGAAGTTTAGTCTAAAAAAGGAATACTAACCTAGGTATGGTCTAAAACGTCTTTTTTACTTTGTGAATTCTTTAAAACCAACTTAAATTCACTGCTTAGACTCTCGATGATTGTCATTATAAATTGAGTGACGAACTGTCCAATGTCAAAAAAATCCGTTTCAGTCATGCGAACTCAATTTCATACTGCATGATTAATTTATTTAATTATTATGTTATTTTTAATAAATCTATATTATACAAACACTAACAAAGAAATATTTACTGATTAAATAAAACGTAAAATAATATAGAAAACCTAGAAACAGAGTTGAATAGAGTCAAGTAGCAGTGTGTAAAATGAAACGTCGTAAAAAGTGTAGATAAGATGCGTTCAAAATATGGTAATGTGTTTACCCTTGACGTAGAATAAGCATAAAGAAAAATTAAAATATTTTTTCTTGCATTTCTTTTAATATTGTGATATGCGTAATTAATATACAATAAATTAGGTGAATTTTAAGATTTATATCATTTCTATATATCAGGTGAAAAATTGGCATTTTTTTTGTGAGGAAATCAGTTGGCATGGTATAAAAATGTGATCCGGAAAGTCGTGAGGAAAGTTTCACTACAAGCTACGAGTATGATGGTTCTAAGGGTAGAGGAAGATCAAAGAAACTAAGGAACGATTGCGTGTAAAATGACTAGCTAGAGAGAAACTGATTATCAGTAAATGGAGATTGTATGGAATAAGAAGCCATGTTATGCTGACCCCAAATAAGTTGGTATAAGAGCAGGAAGGTGACGAGTGAGCGCGTACATGAACCGAAGAAGATAGGAATATGTTTGTAAGACTTCTTATCTAGACTATGTTTGCATTAAAACTAATCCACGTTTAGGCCGCATTTCCACCAGCAAGCAAGTTGCATGCAAGTTGAATTACATTGCAAGGTGCGATCGTCCAATTGATCACATTACAGCTTGGTAGCCCACAGTGTAATCCAACTTGCAAGCAAATTGCTTGCAGATGGAAACTCGGCCTGAATTAATTTAATTTATTTAAACTGAATGCACAATGGTACAAAGGCGAAGTCAAACAAGAATATTAAATCAGTTGGAAAAAAATAAATTTAACAACTAGTTAGTTACAAAATTTCTAAAACAGACGCACATACTTTATATATTTAATATTGTATGCCCATATAAAGAGCAGTGTTGGTACAGTGGTAACAACCGTGACTTAAAAGTTGTAGGTTGTGGGCTCGAACACAGGAAACGCCCGCGTGTCCCCACTGTGAGGATCACCCAGAGGACACGGTGGAGCATACGGTGGAGATCTGCCCCACTTGGGCGGAGCTCCGCCGTGTCCTCGTGGAGGTGATCGGTGGCAGCAACCTCTCGCGCCCGGCCCTGGTCCAGGCCATGGTTCGAAGTGAGAGGGAATGGGAAGCAGTCTCCTCCTTCTGCGCAGCAGTAATGCTCGCAAAGGAGGAGGCGAAAAGGGTGAGGGAGGCTCAACAACAGAGTCGCCGTCACGTCCTCAGCAGCAGCCGCCGCATGAGGTGCCTGGGGCTTCGGACATCGTGAAATGATCTGCGGCCACCGTAGACCCGGGCTTGAGGACGGCGAGTACTGGGTAGCTCGCCGTCCGATTAGCATCAGGCCCGACTCACGACGGCGCGTAGTGTTCCACGCGCACCTCAAAGAGTTGTCAGCAATCATGATAGGCCCCGTCATGGCCGATGCCTGCCCAGGGGTTGTGGATAAATTTGAAACAGGGTTACCGCGCCCGTGGGCACTCAGAAGAGAGAGAAGAGAACAGAGGTGGGTTTTAGTTAGTAAGAGTCTTACACGCCTCCCGTTCCACCCAAAGCAGGAGATGTCATTGCATGATTTCCCACCCCAAAAAAAAAGGTAGGCGCTTTACGTTGTATAAATTATTTCATCACCACTGCTCTCAAAAAGTTGGAGGAAAAAATTGTGAGGAAACTGGCATGTCCTATAGAACCAAAATTTCACTGACATGTGACATCCACCAACCCGCACAATTACCCGCGTGATTGACTACGGTCCACACCCTCTCTCAGAAAGGAGGTCTGTGTCCCAGCAGTGGGCCCATTAAAAAGCTGATAAGTAGATTGAATAGCAATAGTTTGTCGTTGCCAAGGGATTACAAAACATTGACATTGTCGTGTAACAATTATTGGCATCACGGTAAACCGGCATTTGTTTACCCTTTATCTAGTCATAGGAACAATGCAGTTGGCAGGTCTTTTGAATTTTGAAAATTAATTGTGAAAATAATCAGTTAATAAGCATTCCGTAACTTTAAAAATTGAAAATGTTTATGGTACGTGTCATTCCTACAAAGACCCAGTTGCTATTATGCTTAAGAGATAATATAATGCTGTTAGTAATAAAGTACATTGATAACTAACAACTCAACTAATGCCTTAGTGCATTATTTCAGAAACACTTTTGGAAAATCTTGTTGTCAAGTACCGCAGACGGTTTCAACAGAATTGTTTACAAACTGACATAGTGATGAGAGAAAAGAGATGAGCATAGGAGATAAAATAAGTTAGAGTAAATTTTATTGTGATGTCGATTCCTGTATAAAGAGAAAGTACCAGGCTCCCATAAGCCCAAAGAACTCACTGACTAGACTGACAGTTCTCAATCTCCAAGAAGCATTTGTTGGACTAAGTCTAGTGTACTATACCGGTCGTACCCGTACAACAAAATATTCGTTTTAATAGCCAAAACCCGTTATCCCAAAACATCTAAGTACCAGGCTTCCATAAGTCTAAAGAACTCACCTAGACCGGCAGTTCTCCATCTCCAAGAAGCACTTGTTGGAGTAGGTCTTGTTGTCAGTACCGCAAACGGGGTCGTATTCAGGCGGGCACACGCGCGCACAGCCGCTGTACTGGAAGCGCGCGAGGCAGCGCTTCAGAGGTACCACGAACACGTGTTTGCTGTGAATGGAAAGAGCTCTTTGTTTAGTATGTGCGCCTGGTATCCTGTTTGTTGTGTTGCATAGGAAATATTGCTAGAAACTTTTTGTTTGTCTGTCTGCCTGTCTGTGAAGCTAAGAGATGATTGAACAGCAATTTAGATTTTAGATAAGATATCAAACGTGGTATTCGAAGGATATTGCAATGGTGTGGTTGCATTTGTGGTGATCTAATACAAAATTCATAGCAGTTGCGGTTTTAGTACACAGGACTGCGATCATTACAGATTGTGACGTTCAGTCAAATTTTTTTTTGGCTAGTGCATATACCTACTATTGATCATTTATTAAAAACTTGTATTGTTAAGTTGTCTAAGAAAATTATTTCTTTGTTACAAAATTCTAGGTCTCTGTTGGTTACTTTTAGTGATTTTGGCTTTTCGTGATAACAGCCCGCTTTTCTTCTCTTACATTTTTTTCATTGTTATCTTTTTTTCTTACGTGTTATGAAAAGCCTTGAAGAAGTTGCTGCCATCTATGATCACTGACAGTAGTGTCATTATCGTCATCATTTCAGACAAAAGCCGTGTACAGCTGGACATAGGCTTGTTGTCGAAGCCACAGATGACTGCGGTAATGAGCGCGGTGGTGCAGCAGAGGAACATTGTACTTAAAGCTGTGTACTCACCCACAGTTCTCCTTCTTCATCAAGCACTCGTTCTTGTAGAAGCGGTTGTCGGAGCCGCAGATGAATGCGGGGGTGTCGGGGCAGTCCTCGTGGCAGAGCGCGGTGGTGCGGCAGTGGGCCGCGGCGACCGGTACCACGTGCTGCCCGCACGTCGCTAGGCGAAGGTCGCATTCTGATCTGTGATGTGAAAATAAAATTATTATGTAACGTTCTAAAGATTTCAATGCTGACAGTAATTTTGCCAACGAACCATACATCTCACTTACAGTCTTCTGGAAACTGATTTCATAGAACTTTTCTTATAATCAAATACTCGTACATTCTCTGACCCTAGAAAGTTTCTATCATGGTTATTTTGTGTAATACTTATATTTGGGATGCCAATGCTTGTCTACTAATACACCCATTTACGTGACTTCTGAAAAGTTTGATTTATCTTTCACCGCCTCACCATAAGACTGCATCATATTGAAGACATAAAGCCAATTATTTCTCGAAACGTCATAAACATCTATGTAAAGGCACATCAAGGATGATTCACGTTACACCGTGTCGCCACCGTGCACGGGCTAGTCATCCATGCTACACCGGGCTGTCACCGTGCCACCACCGGGCCCCGGCCGTGCCCCGGCCGGCAAGCATGGAACATTTTATACAAAAAGTATACTATAGATATTTGACCGTGCAATTGTTTGACCGGCAATTGTTTCCCGGCCGGGGCACGTCCGGGCCCGGTGCACACGTTCATGTTACACCGTGTCGCCACCGGGCCGAGCCCCGGCCGTGCCCCGGACGTACCCCGGCCGTGCCCCGGCCGTACCCCGGCCGTGCCGCGGCCGGGGCTCGGCTCGGTGACGACACGGTGTAACGTGAATCATCCTTTACTCCTCCTTCTCTTTCTACTTCTTACTCCAGAAAACAATTACTAAGATCGATTTATATAAACGTTACTTTTGCTTTTTCTATGTTCCTTTATCTACCTTGGGCTAATAACTTAACAGTCCTGAGCAAGAGAGGAATAATGCTTAGCCATGAAACGTTCGTTTTTAAGGATTCATAAATCTACTCACTTATAAACATTTCCATCAGACCCACAGACGGGTTGCTCCACCACATTCTCGCAGGTATCGGGACAGTCCTCCTTGAACCGTGGCAAGAGCGTGCAGTTGCCGAAGTGAGCCAGTTGAATTCCTTTACTGAAATCAAACACAATGACGTTTTGTTAAATTTTTCTGCAATAGAATCTGTAGTGAAGAAAGTGGTTATTCAATAGCATTTTATCAGTCAGTGATGTTACAAGTGCTTGAACAATCGCCTCCTCTGTGAGAAGGAGTGTGCTGTAACTTATTATGCGAATCCAGTAAAAAAAAGGGCATATCGGTTTTCTGACGATGTTTCTCTTCACAATTTTGAGATAGAATCAAATTGACATTTATATTTTCCTTGATTTTCAGTAAATGTGCAACAACCTCTATACCGCATAAAACATTAACAATTTACATTTATACAGGGTGTAACGGAAAGGTGTGGTCATACTTTAAGAACCAGTTCTGCCCATGGAAATGAACAACTTTCTCTAAGAAAAAATAAAAAAAAACTGAACTTTGCATACAAAGTGATCATCAGCTGAGCAATATTTGTATCGATGGGCAGATGCAGTTCTCAAAATATAACCACACCTTTCCGTTACACCCTGTATATAGTTTTGTAGTCGCTAAAAACTTTTTTACAGGTGTTTGGGTTTTAAGTGTTTGTATTTTATTTCTTCGTTATTTAACACCGACTTCCAAAATTAAAGATATTTTTCAATTTTTAGTGTATTAAAATTTTTGGAAGTCGGTTATATTTTTTGTAAAAAAGTTTTTTATTTTTCACTTTTTGGTTGTTATACCCCAGAACTAAAACGCCCGAATTGATAATCTCAATAACATGGAACATGGAATTTGAACATACTCGTAATTGGAGGGGACCAAAACGTCATCTATTTATGCAATCTTTTTGTTTTGGTTGATTTTTTCGAAGA
The DNA here is from genome assembly GCA_951329385.1 of Polia nebulosa. Taxonomy (NCBI): domain Eukaryota; kingdom Metazoa; phylum Arthropoda; class Insecta; order Lepidoptera; family Noctuidae; genus Polia; species Polia nebulosa. Next base: position 25,988,257 of record OX589600.1, on the reverse strand, counting down.
GCGCTAAAGAAATTTCGATAACATTTATACGGGGCCATCTCTGGAGATACTCTTTTTGTTAAAAAAAAATATGAAAATCGGTCCACAACTGACGGAGAAATCGGTGGACATACATAAAAATAAAGATATACAAACAGTCAAATATAGAACCTCCTTCTTTTTTCGAAGTCTGTTAAACAGGCATGTTCATCCAAAATGGATTAAAAAACCTACTGGGCCTCACTAAACTTAAATGTACTTTTAAGTTTAGTGAGGTTCAGTAGGTTAGGCCCGATTCGAACAGAAGACTAATAAAAAATAGGAAATCTCCCCATAAAAAAGTAAAACTAAAAATTATTTAAAAAAAAACTACCAGGGTAATATAAAAACTAGATACTCACAGACAAGTCGCGACCTTCAAGAAGCAAGGGTTGGTGTAGACCTTCTGGTCGGTACCGCAGACGGGGTCGAGGTCGGCGGGACATTTCACCTTCATGCAGCGATTCATTTTGCCGCGACACTTCTCCATGTCCACCTTCTTGACTATCTTTCTGTTGCTTACGCTCCTGTTGAAGATATAAAATGGTTAAAATTATAGGCAAAAGGCCAACTTTCGTATTAATAAAACGTTAAAATTTAAGTCGCAATATCGTCTCAGCGACAATCAATGTGGGATGTAAGGAAAAATAGGTATACAAAGTAAAAAAAAGTCGATGTAAATGCGAACGTTCCTTTAAATTATGAGAATTGCTTCTCAGGTGTCTAAAAACGCCAGTTCTGATAAAAATAGTCGACCAATTTTATCTATTTAGGTCTTTTTTTTTTGGGAGGTGGGAAATCATCCAATGACTTCTCCCGCTCCGCCCAGAGCGGCGTGTCAGACTCTTACTGACTGAAACCCACCCCTGTTCCTTCCTGCCCTTAGTGCCCGGGGGCGAGGTAACTCTGTTTCGAATTTATCCTCAACCCCCGGGCATGACGGGCCCCATCCTAATTGCTCACAACTCTTTGAGGCGCGCGTTGAACACTACGTGCCGTGTCGACTCTCCCTGCCTGAGTGCCCAGGGGTGCGGTAACTCATTTTCAGAATTTATCCGCTACCCCTAGGCATGCAGGCACCGGCCTCGATGGGCCCCGTCAGTGGTGGCTGACAACATCTCGATGAGGCGCGCGTGGAACACTATGCGCCGTCGACTCACGGGCCTGGTGCTGATCGGACGGCGAAATACCTACTGCTCGCCGTCCGCAGGCCCGGGTCTACGGTGGCCGGCAATCGTCTCGCGACGTCCTATGCCCAGTACGCCCACTACCTCTCCTGCGGTAGTAACGGCCGGGGCCGTGAGGGCCACTCCGTTGAGCTTCCCTCACGCGTCCCGCCTCCGCCTTCACGAGCATTACTGCTTCGCAGAAGGCGGAGACTGCCTCCCTTTCCCTCTCGCTCCGTACCATGACCTGAACCAGGGCCGGGCGCGAGAGGTCGCCGCCACCTATCGCATCCACGAGGACACGGCGGTGCTCCGCCCAAGCGGGGCAGACCTTCACCGTATGCTCCACCGTGTCCACTGGGCGATCCGCGCAATGGTAACACCCGGGCGTTTCCTCCCGCCCGATCTGATGCAGGAACCTCCCGAAACAACCGTGTCCGGTGAGGACCTGCGTCAGACGGAAGGTGAGGACGCCGTGACGCCTCTCCAGCCACTCCGCAAAGAGGGGCACTACCGCCGCAATGCTGGCGTGCCCAGCGCTGGGTTGCGACAGTCGCTGTCTCCATGTCGCCATGAGATCCTGCCGGAGCTCCGTCCGCCGAGCCGCGAGGTGTCGCGGCAGCAGAGTTTCGCCCCAGCGTTTGGCCTCCTCGCGCCACTCCCAGAGCAGCGCGATGACCCTGGCCTCCAGATCCCATGGCGATAGTCCGGCAAGGAGGCTCGCCGCCTCACAGGATCTATTTAGGTCTAACCTGAGGGTTAACCATACAGTTTGCTAAATTCAAACATGATTGTGCTATTTGCATAGTACATAGGGGTTCTAGATATCACTTGATATCGTAATGTTGTGTAACCACGTAACATTTCTGTAGCGCATGTAAACCCGTATAGTTTTGAGTTTTCAATAACCATAACGATTGTCGAAATGTCAAAACCTTGCCAAAATGTATGGACACAGGGATACAAAGTAATAATAATTTTCTATAGTTAAAAAAATGAGTAAAAACACGCTTTTTTTTATTTTTCGTTTTCTTCTCAGCAAGCCCTTTTATTTAATACACATAACATGGAAATGCATAAAAAATAACTAGTCCGCCATATTTGATTTAGAATGTCCTCACTTAGTTAACCATGCATTGTCATTGGTTCTTGATACTTTGTGCGAAGTTTCAATTCAATGCGACGTTTTGAAGTGGGTGAAAATTACGTTTAAAGATTCCGTTATATAGATACATACCAAGCTAATAAAAGCCTGTTAAAAATGCGAATTCGAACGTTCATTAAAATTACGATTTACCTGAGTTGTCATAGAACTCTAGTTCTGATAATAATGGTCTACCAATTGTATCTATTCGATATAATCTGGGAGTTGAAAAGTCAAAGCTATAGGTACTGACACAATATCACTTTGGTTAGAGGCTTAGGACACATTTGCATCTTCACATGGTTCGTCAGGCCTAAATACGAGTATACAAGCTTTGAAGTTGGACATAAACAACCCGCTATGCTTTTGTATACCATGAGAATTATTAGTACGCACAACTTTCTAAGATCTATGTCATTAAATTCTGTTCTCTTTATAGGTTATATTCTTGGCTACCCCTGTATCCCTGTTGCACGGTGCCGCAAGGATGGTGCGATCTGTAAGTATTAGTTTATTCAATATTGCTAGGTTTATTAATTACCTTGCCACAGGTCTAAAGACCTTGGCTAATAGTAATAATAGCGGTTTAAAACGCTTGAATCGGGGTTTTTGGCATTTTTTTTTTATTGCCAAGTGTTTTACACGTGCAGCCTGTGGACCAACTATACTCAGAGGGCTATCAGCGCCCTACGGGTCCAATATAATAACGGGTTCAGGATGTTGATGGGGTTGCCCCGTTTCTGCAGTGCATCAGGTATGTTTGCACAAGCACACGTTGATGGCTTCCATGCCACCGTCAGAAAGAAATCTGCCTCCTTGCTCTACAGAGTGCGGGGGAGCTCCAACTCCATCCTGAAGACCATAGCGGGGAGGTACGAGTCTCCTTTATTAGGTGATGTTGTTCGAAGATGTATTTCGAACAACAGCCTTGTTTCCAAATAGATAATAAGTTTACTAACATAGGTATAAGTTATCTTTCTTTTTGTTTACTAACCCATATGGATGTTTCTTGTCCGAAATAAAGATTATTTTATTTTATTTATTTATTATTTGGCAAGGCGAACGGAATTTCCCCACTGGCACACCGGGGTGCCGCTAGACACTGAAATATTAAACTTTATGACCGCGAATTTTGGTACCTACTTTATGTATTGGACTTGTAGGTCCTTAGTTTCATGGAAATTCGTAAAGTTTACCAAAGATTTTGAGAACAGAATAAAATTCCTCGCAGTGATGATCGTTGCCGGAACGATACTTGTTATCACCACTGCGGTAAATATGTAGTTATTCACAGATATACCTACAGCTTATTTTACCATAGCTTTAAATGCTTTTATCTTTTTTTATTGGTCATTGCTACATAAAAAACTACTAACCAAACTTTCTATATCCAATAACCTAGCTGTTTTAAGGTTCATATACACACATCGGTTAAGTCTCTGATCAGTCATTGATTGTATGCAGACGCCTGAGATGCGCTGGTCGTGACGTAACTGTTGTATCAACCGATAGCGCACGACTTCCTCGTAATTATATTTTTTGACGTGACTGATCGGCGACTTGACGATAACTAGCCTGACGTCTGTGTTTGTTCCTTTTCTGGTTCCATTATAATCAATTTATACTATGATTTCCAACTCTCTCCTTCTTTACCACTTACCCACAATTCAGCATCTTCATCTCACACTCGTTCCTGTACACCATTTCATCGGAACCGCAGACCAGCTTCTCTTTCTGTCCTATGCAGTCCTTAGGACATGACTCCCCTCCTGATGTCCTTTCTTGTGATACGCAGAACGCCATTGGTACTTCAAATACGTGTTTTCTGGAAACAGAAATGGTATTACAATAAATAAGGTGTCTATTTGAATTTAGGATTAAAAACCATCACATTTTGGAACAACAAACTTTATAATATAACATACAAAACTAAGTTCAAATTCTATTGCAACCCATACTTTTAGGGCTTTTTTAATACTAATAGTCACTTAGAAATAAACTAAAATACACATCTTAATAAGACGCTTGAGTTAGTGGCAACGGACTTCAATTATCTCGAATTGTAAAATTAAGTATAGGTTGTATTACTAAACGCCTGCCAGAAAAGTCTCATTTAACTTGGCGTTATGAAACAGAAGACACTTTAAAGTGAGGAGTTTCCTTGAATACACTTTTTTCTTTACTCATAAGTATATCGGGTGTAAAAAGACAGTTTCCGAAGCCAAAAGCCACATATTCTACCCATTATTAAAATTTGGATATTTTTTTCCATCATACCATAGCTGGGAATCCAATGGTTTTGGAGATATGGAAGGTTAAAGTCGCAATTTTTCTTTACTTTTTTATGAAAATGAATTCTAAGTGTTATTACTACTCGAGCCTGCGGACGGCGAGTAATGGGTAGCTCGCCATCCGATCAGCACCAGGCCCGAGAGTCGACACGGCACGTAGTGTTCAACGCGCGCCTCAAAGAGTTGTGAGCAATTAGGACGGGGCCCGTCATGCCTGCCCGGGGGTTGAGGATAAATTCGAAACAGAGTTACCTCGCCCCCGGGTACTAAGGGCAGGAAGGAACAGGGTTGGTTTTTAGTCAGTAAGAGGCTGACACGCCCTCCCGCTCCACCCAGAGCGGGAGAAGTCATTGGATGGTTTCCCAACCCACAAAAAAGTGTTATTACTAAACTTTTTTCCAAACAAACATTACCTGAATTTTTGATTTTTCTTAACAAATTACGCATTTGAAGTTACAAAAACGCAATGAATATCAAACTTATCCGGCAAGTACCTATGCGGCTTAGAGCCAATGGGTTCGAGGCCTGGGTTCGCGTTACATTGCGCGTAATAAAAATATTTTTTTTTCATACCTAAAAATAAAAGTCGTTTCCCAGCAACAATTTTTGCGCAAAGCTACTTTATTAGATGTATAGTATGCGTAGTTGACGGCTTTGTGATGTTTCTTTTTACACCCTGTATAAGAGTAAAACTGGACCAAGTGATTTCAAAATAATTAATGTACCTATCAGTAATTGTGATAACATACAGACGCAGAAACTGAAAACCAATTCTGTTCTTTCCATCATTTGTCATGAAACTTTAAACTTTAAAGATGTTTCTCGTTTCCAATAAGGACCAAACATAATTAGTTCACTCTTCTCTAAAAGCAAAATTCAAAACCCAACTAAAATCCTTTTCAAAAATACATACCCGCAATTGCTAGCCTTCATTCTGCAAGCGTTGGCATAGAGCTTCCCATCAGACCCACAGGTAGGTCTGGCCACGCGCCAACAAGACTCACGGCAATGCCGAGTCGTTTGGCAGTGCTTTTTATTGGTCCGTACCACGCCTTGCCTGAAAATGTTAGATAAAAAGATTAATCTGGGTAATTTTTAGGGTTCCGTACCCGAAGGGTCCAAACGGAGTTCTATTGTTGTCACTCGTGTCCGTCTGTCCGTCGTCTGTCACAAAATTTTGTTACAAAGAATTTTTTATCTTCCAATTGACCCATGAACTTGAAAGGTGATCGTATACTTTACTAACAAATACCAATATATGGTACGGAAGCCTTAATGTGTGAAATCCGACACGCACTTGAACAGTTTTTAGAGGATGCTGAGATAAGGGTTTTTCGTGTAAATAGGTAGGATAGAAAAATTTACATTTAGCGATATAAGGAAAGTGATGAGGTCGCATTATCAAGGTGACATCAGAAGTAAAATGACAGCTTTCATACAGAAATTGGTATTCCTAACTGTTAACAATCGCGACCTGTTGAAATATAGCATTCTCCTTTCTGTTGGCTCGACTCAACCTCGACTCAGCCTCTCTCAATTAAATGCACGGATAAAGTTTGTAATTTATTAGAATTAACGTGATTGACTAGTTTTATCAGCTGTCATGGCGAGTGAGTCGAGTGGAGATTAGGAAGTTCTTTTCAAAAGGACTTAAAATTTTCTACTACCCAATTTTATACTACCGTCACTATTCCTGTTTCCTTTCCAACCTTTTCAATTTTGTGCCCAGAAAATAAACTAGGCGTAGGCTAAATTAACTAGGGCATCATAACGCATAAACACACTCACCCACAAGTCAACAACTTCATCTGACAAGTGCTTTTGTATACATTTCCATCAGAACCGCAAATGGGTCCATCGAGAGGAGCCTGGGAACAGTCGACAGGGCAATTTTCACGATGAGCACTGATGTTGTTGCAAGCACCCAAGTGGGAGAGCCCAATTCCAACTCTGAAATGTTTCAATTAAGTTATGAAAAAATCATAGAAAGAAAACTTGAAAATGCTTTTAATAATAAAACTTTGAAATATATAAAAAGTAAGACGAGTGATATGATTTTGAGACATAAAAGTAAGACAAGCGTTGAAGATCCTTTGATTAATATACATAAATGCGCATGTTGCTGCGATGAACACATTATAAGTGGATGTGATGGTGATTCTAATAAATCTGACGATGAGTATTAGTTATAACCTAATCTAACTAGAACATTATGAAGGTACATATGTCTCACAACGTGGCAAAGGCCTTCTTCCATTTCCACACACGTCTGGCATTGTGAGCCAGTTAAAATATAATTAGGTCCTCTGCCATTGTGGGCCAGTGAAAATATAACTGGTAACCACTACTGATGATTTAAAATAAAACACTACGACAACATCTTTTTATTTTGTGATTTTATTTAAAATAATATAACACCATACCTATATTCCCCCTACAACGATTACTGAGACAGAATACTTGTAGTAACTACGTTTACCTAGTTATGTTTTTAAAAGTTCCATGAAATTACTGTTGGCCAAACTGCTATTGAGATATTCTTAGAGGGAAAAATCCAATGACTATTCTCAAACTGGGAACCACACTCCAGCAGCCAGCTGTTGCGCCAGTGCACATTATACCAACGAGGTAGTAATTATTTTTTGTAATTAAACGATATAATATCCAGTCTACCAAAAAGATCCGTAAACCCAGTTACTAAGTTGTGAAGGTCGGTAGACTCTCCGTGCATCCGGTTAGACTGGAAGCCGATCTCAACATAGTTTCAAAAAGGTTATACATTAATTCCTTACCTGCAAATCTCAACTTGAAGCATGCACCGATTAAGGTAAGTCCTGCCGTTAGTCCCGCAGACCGGGTCCCTCTCGGACGTACACCGATGTTCACATTTAGACCCCTGGGCTCGGGAGCAGGATGTCTGGTCTTGAGCTAGGCGTACTCCTGAAAACATTAAGAGGGATTTGAGCTTATGACTTTTAAGTTTATTAGTAATGAAAAACTTGGTATAGAAACAATGCTAATTGAAGTGCACATATTTTAACAGTACTGGGACAAGCAATCCAGGACAGCGCACCTTAGGTGAGGAGTAAGCGGTGGCAAAAGCAATGCCCACCACCACGTGACTTTCTTAGGCCCAAGGAGCACCTGCCTCCCGGTAGTGATTTGCAGTGGCCTATTTGGAAAGCGCTGAATCGATTGCGTATCCAAGTAGGCCGTTGCAAGTACAATTTGTCTAAATAATATATAATAATTGATCGATAATTGATCCCTCAAATACCCAGTGCGAGTGCGGTGCTCCTACTCAGACTACGACCCATTTACTGGAGTGCCCAAAATGTCCATTCACCTGTACCCTGGAAAACCTGAGTAAAGCTTCCAGTGAAGCAATAAACGTGGCCACCTACTGGGCACAAACAGTATGATTGTATAAGCATAAACAATGTACCACCGATACGAAAAGAAGAAGAAGAAGAAGAAGAAGTACTGGGACTTATAGTTTACTGCGATATTATTTAAGGAAAGTATTTTGTTTATCATTAGATGCCAGAATTACAAAACCGATGTCATATGACCTCGAAATTACACCATATTCTAAAAGGGTAAGTAATGGACCTAAACGAAATTCAAAGCAGACATCGATTATAATAGTGTTCATACCTTTTCCACAAGTCTTCTTCCTCATCTCACAGAGCGAAGGGTAGATGTAGCCATCAGTAGCGCAGACCGGTTCACTCTGCAGTGAGGGTCCGCAGATCCTGGGGCAAGTGGCGTCACGAGCACCCTCGCACCATGATGCAGCTGTAACAAAGATGATGATGTTATCAGATTTTTAAGGATTATGCTAAATATCACACACATAACCCAAAGCTACGAGCCGAACAGGGCTGATGTTCAATATACCATAGCTTTTTATAAAATAAACATTTTGAAAGGAGATGACATGCTATTGGTGCAAAACGGTCGAACGTCATTTGAAATAACTGAAAATTATTGTAAACATGACAGTAATGATGTTATCAGATCCTTACAGATTATGCTAAATATCACACATATAACCCAAAGCTACGAGCCGAACAGGGCTGATGTTCAATATACCATAGCTTTTTATAAAATAAACATTTTGAAAGGAGATGACATGCTGTTGATGTAAAACGTTCGAACGTTATTTGAAATTGATACACATTTTAAGGTAAAAAGAAAATGTTTAATATGCAGCTTTGTAATCTAGTCCAGATTACAAACAAAATACAAAAAAAAATTGTAAAACATCCCATGGCTTTGTTTAACGAATATAGTTGCCACTAAAAAAAAAACTTAGTACCTGAAATCTACTCTAAAATAATTTGAACTGAAAAAGTTTTCATGTAATAGAAATCCAATACTGCAGTGTCAAATTCCCCACAGCGTTTGGGTGCACAAAATAATACTAAAACCTCTTTGAAATTCTCTAGATAATGATACTAAACTGAATCTCAACAATACATACAACATTCAGATAAGACGCGGCAGATATAAAATACGAGATGCAGTGTCGGGCTAGAAGATATTATTGCAGTAGTAAATGAAATATTTGTATTTTAATTATTTAATATACAAAGTGTAACGGAAAGGAGTGGTTATATTTTAAAAACTGTTTTTACCCATGGAAATTAGCAACTTTCTCTCCAGAAAGGCATGGAAAATTTCCAAATTTCTATTATAGTATATTTTATTGTATGTACCTCATAATAATTTACAGTTGGCTGGCTCGAATCGTAAAATTATACAGTGATCACAATTACATAAAATTGAAAGCAATTAAAAAATAAAAAGTTTGTTATTCGTTTTTTTATGTTAAAAAAGTTTTTACTAAAAAATACAACCGACTTCCAAAAAAACCACTAAAAATTGCAAAATAACTTTAATTTCTAGTTTTCTTTCTTCGTTATTTGACACCGACTGCCGAAATAAAAGTTATCGGTTTTTGTAAACAGTTTTTTTTCTCACTTTTTAGTTGGAGTATCCCATAACTACAACTAAATAGTAACGTTATGTCCGAATTGATAGTCCCAAAAACATGGAATTTGAGCATAACTGGTGAAATTAGGGTGGTTTAAACAATTAACAGTAAATTTGCGATTACAGTAATTCCAGAAGGTTCGTTATCATTTATTGAAGAGTTCCATGGTCTATCTCCGAAGTTCTTCATCAGATCTTCACCAAATTTAAACGGGACCGTCTGGAAAGTATACTTTCACAACAAAAAGAGAATTTTTCTAATCAGTCTAGGCGTCTTGTAGTAATATAAAATAAAAGATTCCTTCTTTTTTGAAGTCGCTTAAAAATTTTGCTAAAGTGACTAGAAGTTAAAACATTTGCAGACAATTTTTGTATATAGCGTGAGTTTTTGCACTAATCGAAATATTTCATACATCATGCCGGCAACAAAGGCAAACACGTTCGACAGTAATACCTCCCTTAAAATAGGTCACAGGAACCCGAAACCCAAAAACCATGACACACACAAATCCTTTCACGATATTTTCTGAACCCGCTCACTTCATAGCCATACCCATAACTAGCAAGTCGCCGCGGGCTGGACCGTGACTAGGGAAGTCCATTAGCACACACCGCGGACCGACACCCCACACTTATCTTACTAGATAAACCTTGTTGCATAAAAATGTTCGGGTAAAAGGAATAGATTTTGCTGTCTTTTATTTTGGCTACGTAGAGTCTTGATAGATACTGTTTTGTTTTTATTTTAGATCGATAGAGAGTTAGCAAAGTTTTTTGTTGCACATCAAATAGATGAAAATAAATCACAATCACTAGTCATATAAGGTACTTATTTTTAGAAAGTGTGTTGTGTTTGCTGTCTGGCAAATATAAAGAAAATAAAAATACTTTACATTGATGTGAAGCTAATAAGCCAAAGCTTCTGTTTAAAATATTTACTAAGGCGTATCGCCAAGTGGCGCCCTCATTGAATAAAAAATCATAGCAAATCGTAGAAAATAAAGATTATAGAAGGCCGTTTATGACACTTTTGCTTACTACTTTGGATACGAAACACTTTGAGTTCTGTTTTAACAATATAAAAATACCTTATCATATTTGTAACAAACGCAACATAGGATTCCTTAATCTTTATTTTTTATGTTAAGATACGAATTATTATTCAATGAGGGCGCTACTTATGGGGAGGTAGGCCCTTAAGGCGCCAATGACCTTGAGTGGTTAGCTTGCGTGTTCTGTGCTGAGCTAACTTAACGCGTCGTACGCCCACCCAGTAATATGGTGCATGTTTTATAAAAATACGCTTTAAAGTTTTTGCGTGATTCTCAATTTTTTATCCGCGTTAGACATAACTTTACAAAATTAATTACGCTGTTGTTATAAAAATGTTATTTCAAATATTCACTTATCAAATTAATACGGAAATACAAACATAATATTTTTTTTTTTTTAAGAAATAGTGATTAGTCGTTTAGACGTGATGTTCAATTAAATACCATTAGAAGCCTGCGCCTTCAACACACTCATGCAAAATTGGACAAAACATTTGACACAGTTAAGCATATGATTTAAATTACAAACTAGAGAGCTTCTCACCTCCAAAGAGAAAATACTAAAGACGTTAAACCAAAGCAATCAGTAATCAGCAAATAGACTTAGAAAACGGCACCAGTCATAAAGTATAGGAAAATTGTAAAAGTAACTTATTGCGCAGTTACTTACACGAAGTAAAAGCAAATCATATCTGTTCAAACGATGAAACTGCAATCTGATAAATGATAAAATATGAAATTGATGTAGAAATTGTATGAAACTTGCCGATTAATTTTGAAAAGGACAGTGTTACTTTAGCACATATAGCCGTATTTATAAAAGTCACTAACCAAATGCTTGATTTAGATACTGATTTTTAGTCAGCGGGCTGTATCTCGTGATCCGTAACAGGTAGACAGTTGAAATTTTCACAGTGTGTGTATTTCTGTTGCTGCTATGTCAACAAATAAAATAAATTAAAAATTAAAGGGTGCTCCGATACTAGAAACGTGTTTTCTTGGGCTTTTTTTGCTCGATCTTAATAATGGCAACAAGTCGACGCGTATAATCTTGTACAATTGTACGGAACCCTTTATGCGCGATTCCGCACGTAGTTTATGACTTTTACATCTCTGCAATAAACACCATGGATTTTTAAAAAGTAACTTCAGTTTTCCTACATTCGCAACCTTACTTATCTTCTTCTTCTTTGACCCAATCCCAAATTCACACAGGACGTGCGTCATGTCCTTGCCTGCCCAACATGCACAACCACCTGCACCTTGAATGATTTAATCCGTCAGACCCCGCGCGTCTCCAATCGCAGACGTGACAATAGGTTTTTAATTGAGTCTGCAATTCCGGGGCCTGACGGGCCAACGGGGAAAAGCTATCCAGGTGGCTACATATCTATGATCGGACAAAATTTAGGTCAAAATCGATACAAAAAGACGATCTTATTCCTCTACAAATCCAAAGACACATCTATACACGTATATTATTGTACTAGGCGATCATAGATAACGCATAGCGTACGCTCGCCCTTGAGACTCCGAATTAGGTCACATCCCTATTGGCACTGCAATGTATGCAGCTGCAATTCAAAGGGTCTGATCGGGGTCAAGTTCTCACTATTGAAATAACTTGTTCTAAAAACATCTACTTCACACATCAGCAAAACTTCTTATCTATACTGATATTATAAAGAGGTAAAGTTTGTAAGGTTGTAGGGGGTAATCTCCAGATTTACGGAAATGATTTTGAAAATTCTTTTACCAATAGAAAGCCACGTTAATTGTGAGTGTCATAGGCTAAAAATTTTTGAAATCCACGCTTACAAAGTCGCAAGCGAAGTGCTAGTGTGCTATAAAAAGACTTATTTTGTTTGTTTGTCGTAGGTCTGAAAGTAATGATTTGATTTCAAAAAAATATTTGACTCATTATAGGCTACACTGGTACTGTGTGGCATAAGTTTTTTAACACAAATAAATGCATGGTTCCTGTGAGTAGCCACGAAACGGAGGGAAGCCGGAGGAAAATGCTAGTCCCTTATTTTATAGAAGAAAATGTAAAAGGTAAGTAATTTCATGGATCTGTATGAAGTGAAACTTGCCAATTAAGGTTTGATTATATTACTAGTCAGATTCCTGCAGCTAATTTGCCGGCCAATAAAACATTAAATGAAATTATCCAATTCCAGAAATAACTGCAATCGGTTTACTATCGATTTGATTTATTCTAAAAGTCATTTCAAGTTAATGGAAATACCAGGATGCATTTATGTCACTTACTTTCAATTGCCTACAAGGTTGTCAGAAATTGTAGCAGAAAAAAATATGAACGCGAACACTGTGCGAAGTGCATAAAGATCTTCAAATCGTATTTCAAGTTTATTTTTAATTAGTACAACTACTAAGCAAAATAAAAATGGGCGCAATTGCACAAACAAACAAAACCTACTTTTACAGTACAAGAGTGAAACTAATTTTCAATAGACTGTGATTGCCTATAGAATTTATTCATACAATATAATTTGTGTTAGTCGGGATAAACTGATTCCTAATTATTTCTATAATAAAAACCGTCTGCAAGTACCAGGCAATAATAAACGCGAGAGTCTTCTTTATGGTTTGAAATCAAATAAATTGTGTGCATCAGTCGAGTAACAGCAAGCTTTAACATTTTTTTATTGACGTCTGAGAAATGGAGCATTTATTAATTGTTGTGGTCTTTATGCATGGCTTTACATTTTTTGTATGCGTCTATTTTTATGATGCCCTAGTACACAAGATGCGATAAATCACCTTGTAAACTCGCTCGCTGTGTGTACTAAAACTTTAAATTAAAATACATTACATAAAATTTATTTTTAATGAAAGTAAAAAAAATATCTTTATGAAAATTAAAAATGAAATGGGAACCAAACCTAGCTACTACAATTAGACGATCGTAAAATTTAAATGAATTCTGTCGATGACTGTCCTAATTGCTTTTACATTAAAAAGTGCATGAGGCTGTTAAAAATACAATTCTTGACTTTTGCCCGTGGCATCTCTTGAAATACAGTCACTGGCAAAAGACAATTTGCAATAATTACGATGGCATAAAGCCGACATGTGTCATTTGTTCAAATAAAAGCAAATAATTGTAACGATCATATAGGTGGTCAGATCATTTTTATTTCGAAACTTTTTTGCAACACGTTTATTTTTAGCTCCTTTTACTTGGTATCTAGAATGTCCTTGGAACCTTTTCTCTGATATTAGTTGTGAGAAGGAAAAAGATTTTTTCCAAATTCAACAAAACTTGCCTGTATACAAGGTGTTTATTTATTCATTTAAACTTCATGCACAACAGTAATACATAGGCGGACTTAATTATGTTTCGAGTTCCATCACTATATGCAATTAGGACTTGAAAATGTCATAATTTTATTTATTTGTCAAAGATATTACGGTTTAAGAGATACATTGCTTTAATGCAACAAGGCATTCTCTACCAGTCAACCTTTGGTTTAAACTGACTACTCACCTACTAAGGTGTTCCTTTTGATATCCTATAACTCTAGGGCACTAATGAGACCATGTCAAAGAATCAACTGGCATATGAATTTTTTTTTTCATTTTTTTTTTCATACAAAATAATTCGATTGTAACGATTATGTATGTAAAACACCCTTTTTTCTGTTTTTTTTTTTGGGGCCGTTGGGAAAACATCCAATGACTTCTCCCGCTCTGAGTGGAGCGGGAGGGCGTGTCAGACTCTTACTGACTAAAACCCATCCCTGTTCCTTCCCAGCCTGAGTGCCCAGGGGTGCGGTAACTCATTTTCATGTAAATCACCCTTACGTGAAATAATTATGATGACGTCGCATTTTTTTAGCTTTAAATATGAATGATTGATTTGAATGAAAATAATTTACTCGTAAAATAAAGATTCGTCATACGGGTTTTTTTTTTTTGGGTGGGAAATCATCCAATGACATCTCTCGCTCTGGGTGGAGCGGGAGGGTGTGTCAGACTATTACTGACTAAAACCCACCCCTGTACCTTCCCTGCCCTGGGTGACCAGGGGCGTGGTAACTCTGTTTCGAATTTATCCACAACTCCTGGGCAGGCATCGGCCATGACAAGCCCCGTCATGTTTGCTGACAACTCTTTGAGGCGCGCGCCGCTACACGCCGTCGACTCTTGGGCCCGGTGCTGATCGGACGGCGAGCTACCCATTACTCGCCGTTTGTATTATTTTTACTTAAAGCATATAACCTTTGGGTTATGGGACATCAAAAAGAACACGTTGTACATTGGCCATTGAATTTTCAAACGTCATCAGGGCTACCAAAAACTGGGTCAGTTCGGTGATTCCAAATGAAATATTGCACTTCAAAACTTTTCATCTGTCCTGGTCCTTTAAAAGTAATGGATTGAAAAACGAGCCACTCATCCCAGAACCTGCCAATACCATAAGTTAATAAATCGTACTGATTTAATGGAAATCGTTGATAAAGTGGACTGATTTAATCCATTGGTTGATAAATCTGATTTTCTTTCGTTAGTCAGGAACTTGCTTGTAAATGTCAGATTCATCTATTAAATTGTCTGTGAACTGATTTGAATCGAATATTCAATAGGAATTTGAAATATTGTGCTGATGTTTTACTATTCATAAATAACATATTTACTATGCCTGCTAAATATTTAGGGCATACTGAAAGTTTCTGGATTGGATTGCATGCAGCTGAGATGAGAATGCTAAGAGCGATGTGTGGTGTTACGCGCATTGATAGAATTAGGAATGAGTATGTAAGAAGAAGTCTGAAAGTGGCACCGCTGACTGAAAAGTTGTGTGGAAATCGGTTGTCGTGGTATGGGCATGTGATGCGGAGGAATGAAGAAAATGTCGTGAGGAAAGTCTTGTGTATGGATGTGGATGGCTATAAGAGTAGGGGAAGGCCAAAGAAACGATGGTTGGACTGTGTGAAAGAGGATATGGGTAAAAAGGCGGTAACTACAGAGATGACGACTAATAGAGGAGTATGGAAGAAAAAGACATGTTGCACCGACCCCAAATAAATTGGGATAAGGGCAGGAGAATGATGACTGAAAGTTTCTGGATTCTGATAAATAATATTAGATATAAGACTTACGATACATTATTGTTTTTCAATTACAATTAATGCATTTTTGCATTCGCTGAAACCATTGTACAGAGCCTTGGCAGGTCCAAGGCTTTGTACCTGCCCTGCTTTTCTTCCTCACGGACCTCTTCAATGGTTTCATGGAATGCATTCACCGCCGATTCAGGGCTCGTAAAACGTGAAAGCGGCCGTTCGTCGATCTGACTCGGCTGAGCAGCGTCGAGAAACTACGCGGTGTCTTCTCGTCTCACAGACAACAATATCTTAAGAAGCTAAAAAAAGACCAGTATGTGTGTTGCCAGTGATCACATATGGCACTGAAACAGGTCAGGAGGTCGCTCACAATGGACCTTATCAGAAGGCTTAAAGCAACCCATAGGGTAATGGAGAGGGCTAAACTCGGAGCTATCTTGCGTGACTGAATCAGGAATGAACGTATGAGCAGGAGAACCAAGGTTAATGACAACCCGACGAATCACCAAACTGAAGTGGCAGTGGGCAGGGCTTATTGCTCGCTACAGATTCGCAAAGACGCAGCGTTGAAAGGCCTCCCCGTCGGAAGACCTGGTGAGGGTCGCACATACGAGACCATGTCCAACAGTGGACATCTTTCGGCTGAAATGATGAATTGATGATGGACTGGCACTATAATATCAGTTTTTATTAAAATGAACCAATACATAGATAATAATGCTATTAAAAGAACGTCCGCCTCCGCAAAATTGATTTACAAAAATTCTTACTTTTTCAAAATTTAATGCTTCTTAATCCAGCGCTTAAACGTTTATTGTTTGTCATAAATATATTAAATAAAATAGTTGTCGTGGTATGGGCATGTGATGCGGAGAAATGAAGAAAATGTCGTGAGCAAAAGTCTTGTGTATGGATGTGGATGGCTATAAGAGTAGAGGAAGGATATGGGTAAAAAGGGGGCGACTACAGAGATGACCCCTAATAGAGGAGTGTGGAAGAAAAAGACATGTTGCGCCGACCCCAAATAAATAAGGATAAGGGCAGGAGAATGATGAATGACGATTAAATAAAATAGTTACAAAGCTAAAACATACCAAAACCCTTCGATAGTACCCAAATCAAAGGAAATATCGTTTTCATTATAAAATGTCCGATATCCATTCTAAAGCAGACTAGACAGTATAAAGGACCAGAAAACAAAATGTTATGACTCCTCAAACTCATCAACCGGTGGGATATAAATATAAACTCACTATGGACAGTAATGAAACAGGATTTAGTGCAGATCGTAACAGTAACAGGGAGCCCAGTCGTTATACTAACCCGTTTTATAAAATCGAGTTAAAAGCAGGAAGATCAATCAGTACAGTTCTATTTTCAGCAGACTGAAAAAAGTTTGTGATTTGACATGTTCATGTTACAAAAGTTTTTGCACCAAACGTTCAAAAACTTTTAATTGCTCGCTTACAGTTTAAGAGTTTAATTTGTTTTTTGGGTGTTTTCAGATCTCAATTTGCATGTGTTCACTGATGTGCCATGTATGGAAAGGGAGATTTTGGGTATTAAACGTTTTAAAACTGTATTTTAAGTTAGTCTTGTCCAATCAGTGGCGTAGCATGGCGACGAGGGGGAGCGGATGTTTCTCGCTCGCATTTGCTTACTACATTCTCCCTTTGACATGTTGCGCCGACCCCAAATAAATTGGGATAAGGGCAGGAGAATGATGATTCTCCCTTTTCTACCTAGGTCGACAAAGTATTTCAGAGGTGGTGTGCTAACTTTTGATAATCCCCTTCCGCGTCGGTATTTCCACTATTCAAGAGTAAATATTGCAGATTTATTTCTGCGGCGCTAAAACCGGCACTGGTCACATGTACTGTACACTGTACATATCGAAATTGACAATGTTGTATTAAAAATTTACTCTGGAAAAAAAGAGAGTATTTTTTTTAAAAAGGAGAGCGATGAGTATTTTTTTTTGACTTATTGGGCAGCGAATTTTCTGTCTGCCCCAAGCGACGAAAGCGCACGCTACGCCACTGTGTCCAACAAAATTTCGCCAGCTCGTGTGACCAAATTTTGCTCCCACAATTGTAGGAGTTCTGTTGTTTCTGTGTCATAGACATTGTTTGGTATGTTTTCACGACAGGGTGACAAGTTTAGTAGAGAAAATACTCTGTAACTTGAAATTTTTCTGCATGCTTTTCATTTTGGAAAACGAAAACTAGTCCATCAATATTATCAGACGCGTTAGCAACAGGGAAGCATGTATTTTTTTTTCACTTAAAGTAATAAAATACAATAATATAAACTCAAGAAAATTATTTAAAAATAAATTCAATTACTTCACGTCGCTCAAAAAAAATTTAACTCCTACAATTTTCTACTTCACTTCAAACGTTCGTGACTGTCAAAGCTGTACTGTGACGTCACTTACCTCGATACGACTTTTTACATCTTAATCACTTACGGCATTATTGAGAAACGATACGTTTTGAGTTTACGTTTAGTTTCATCAAAAACAGTCAACATAAAATAATGAATTATAAATTATGTAATTAATTAATAAATCAAACAATTGCATCACATTGTTTCTATGGTCCAATACAAATATAAATATAAACAATAATAAAGTAAGCAGTATATTTAAAAAATAATAAAGTTATTTTTTTTATTTTATTTACCTCTCTCAGGTTGTGTTAGTACGTTGACACACTACACGATTTCTAACACTCTTACACATTCGAAAGTGAGTATCTGAGGCTGAATACCAATTTTTCTCGGTCTAAGTGTGGGAACTATGTCCATCTAGATTCCTTTATGCTATAGGCTTTTTAAGATACTCGTAAGTAGGTCTTATTGTGATTCTGCATACATAAAAGCCTGTATAAAGAGTATCATTCTTTTATTTTTTTTAAAACTTTTTCTGTCAGCTTCGCTTTTGTGGCCTTTTCCATACTAGAAACTCTAAATTTTAAGGAATATACGTAGCTTATGGCTCTCGGCAATAGTGTGGCTTCAACCAGTGAATTTTATTTAAAATCAGATCACAAATGCTTGATTCCAACAAAACAAAGAACCTTACCTGTTTATAATCTTAGTTAAGATCTAATAGGTTGGTAAACAGGCCAAAGGACCACCTGACGGCAATCACATTGCCTCCGCGATATATTTCCATAATCACTTCTTGGCAGTCGGATTTAAGATTACAGTTAACTCGTAAGTATTCTAAAGCGGTGATTGAAAAGGGTAATTGCTTTTCGCAACACCCATGGGTGGCAAACCGGTACCTATACCGGTTTTTAATCGGGTAAGCCCGAAGGATAAGACCGTTCTTTCTAACAAGACTTGATATTGTGGATAATTTTAATTACTGCACAATAAATAACTTCGTTTAATTTTAATTCCTATAAAAGCAAAAACTATGAAAACCAGCCTTATATAGTTTAGAATAAAGACCGAAATAAACGAGTAACCCTTACTGTTAAAAATGTTCCCAGTGTTGCTTGAACTCCAATTGAAAACTTAGTCTTTAGAGTCGAAGGACTAGATTATACTGGTGTTTCGTAGTTGTTGCTCAGGCTAGTGTAAGTTGAGCTCTAAGTGCAAAGCGTGGTGTTTGCAGACAGGTTGCTATCACCCTTGGTGCGGACAACCCGTTTAAACTATATCACAAGTAGATACAGGATAAATGTACTGAATAATGAGTGTGTCGCTTAGAATGCTTTGGGGTAAGGGTTGCGCTGAAATCAGTTACAAATTTCAGTATTTACCTTCTTCAATTTTCTTTCTTTGTTGTATAATATTCTAGAAAGGCTGTCACACTTGATATGAGATATGTCGCGGTTAGAATTTTGCTTTATTTAGAATACTGTTTTACTAGTGTATTAATTCGGATTAGGACCTGTTTCCTTCCTTTGAATATAACCCATACAGCTAGTGGTTCTCATGTTTTAATCGCCTAAGAAGTCTAAGAAGTCCGTGTTTGTGTGTGTAGTGACCGAAAAGCATAGCCATTATTTGAGTTTGCAGTTAGGAAATTACGCGTTTTTAAACTTTTTGAATAATGAAAGCAGTCAAGATGAGTGTGGTTTACTTGTGGTACTAGAGCAACATGAATGCCGGAAGTATTTTTAAAATACATAGAAGAATGGCCATTTTGTTTTGCCAACCCTACACTATCGTCATGCAACGCGCAAGCCGTGGGCGACTACATGCACCGCAACCTTCGCTTAAATTCAAATCTGTGCGCGCTTTAAATGTGATGCACGCGTAAGGTGAAAGACCCCGCATTGTCCGCGAAAATGGTAATTTACGCTATTCAGCTATATCTCGCCCAGTATGCACTCTTAGTACAACGGGACTTTGTTATGATGTCATTGCTCAGTAGTGACATAATAGATCGTTTATTTATGAGGTCCTTGTCTTAAATAACTGCAGCTGAAATTTACTGGGAGTAATTTGTACTAGGGGCCCAGGAGATGTGAGGTGATGTATTGTTTATTCATAAGTTTCTGAGTTGTGTAAGCCAACATTGTACTAACAGTAATTTGTACTAGGAAATCATAAAATACAAGTATGATAATAAAGAAGTGCGTTACACCGGTTTTGTTGGTCCTTAGAGACGAAGACTCGGGTTACTAACAGCAGTGACATCTCGGGACGAGATAGTTTGTCATCTTAACGTTTTTTTTTCAATATTAATTCTAAGAATCTATCATGGAGCAGTAGCAGGTAAACGATCATATTTTTAGTAAAAGAAAAGACGAGTTTGAAGGACCAACTCCTGTCAGTCTTATCGAAATTAGCCCAAAATAATAGAGAACAAAAATTTGTGCAAAGTTGGTAGCAGAAATGCGTTTCTACCAACTGTGCACAAACAGCACAACTTTACAGCTGTGGGAAATTATGCACTAGATGACTAGACAGATTCACTTAAAAAGACCTCCAAAGACCAAAATCAGAAGCACTCATCGATACTAATGTTGTAGGCAGTTTTATCGTTTGTCGTACATCTGTAATGCGGGTAGCAAACGTTCACAACCCAATAGACATTTACGGGTTGTTCAGACATTGTACGCGACAATGGTCGTAAAACTTGGAATGGTATCTTTACCAGTATGCTATCCTGGTACAACGGGACTATTTATTATGTTATGACGTGCATAGCTGAGTTTAGCAGATATGCTGAATATTCATTGTCACTACTCGTGGTATTGTGGTCTTTTTGTACGGTACACAAGCAGAAGCAAGAATGTGTATTCTTGCTTCTGCTTGTGTGGTGCTGAGTTGTTGCATTTCGAAACCATTTTCTCTTCAACAAAGTACGACTTTTAAAGTCCATCTATTAAACATTGTTTTACAACTATGTCTTCTGGCTTTCTTATATAATATCAGATTTTTGTAAAAGTTCATATTATATTTTTTATGGCGAAGGTCCCGGGAGTCTGTTGGATGCGAGACGCATAGTCCTAGTTTTGTTATTATTAAATGTATAAGTCTAGTTTCGACCTATATGTACAACCAAAATGTTATTGTTTTTATGAAACTCAGTTGTCTTTTGCTCCTGGGGTGGGCGCTAATAACTGCGACACAGTTAGTAAACTAACGCAGTATTACACACGTACACAAAATTGTTATATGTTTTTGTTCCAATAAAATATTTGTATTTGTATTAACTGGTCGATGTGCCGACACTTGGGGGAGGTCTATGTCAGTGGATGTCTTTTGGCTGAAATGATGAGGATGATGATGAAAGCTTTAAAATCTTCCGATATACAGACTCGCAGCTTTGACGGCATCCGGCAGACATGGCAAAAATCATTACTGTAATAAAACATACACTTTCATCACTTTCCATTTTTCTTTTGATGCATTCCCTGGCCATAAATTCATGAATTGTCTGTCAACACATTTCCAAACTTTCTGTCTCAAAAATTCACTGCACACGTGTGAAAATAAAGAATCCAATAAATCTTCATACATTTACATACATGTGCTAAAACAGAACACTGCTGCTTCTACAGACGCGCCTTTGTTTGTCCTACATGTGTTTTACTAAGTAGGTACTTGGGCGCAGTTTCTCTGTCAAAAATAGAAAGGAAAATTATTTGGAGAATCTATTTTCATATTTATCTTGTCAGCAGGTGTGGTGTAAAATTGTTTTCAAGTTCAAGTGTTTGATACCATGCGTAGAATTTAAATACACAGGTCCAGGAATTTGACCGTATTGAGAAGATCCGTATGAAATTCTATGATATTTTCAATACTTTTGAAGCCTTAATCTACCGTCTTATTAACCATCGTTTTAAATGATACACATACATACAATCATCATCATTTTGGTTAAAAGACGTCCCTGGAACAGTTCTCCACCAAGCATCGTGACATCGACGTGTACACACATGAAAAGTAGGAGTTCTACACTGTATGTTATTGTAGCGTCGCATCTTGTTATTGCTTTAAGATTCAATCGACCACATCAATATGGTGACTAAATATATGCAAGACTATTTTGAACACGATCTGATCATGTTATAGATCCGCTTTGACAAAATTGATTAACGTGTTAGATATGACTCACAAAATTATCAATATTCTGCTTGAGGAAGTGATTCGGCTCAAAGGACCAAACAATTTTGTCACTAACAACAGCTTAGAACCTTAGCAAGTTTTAAGACTGGGTAGCTCATAACATAACGCTAGAATGCATTTTTTTTTTTATCTTATAGAATATTTTTACTTCTGCTAGCAAATGACTGTACGAGTTTCACTTTTAGCGTCGATGTCATGAACAATATTTATTAAACACAAACGATTTTCATACCAGATAACCTTTTAGCGTAAACTGCAAACACAGTGTAAACTGCAACTCTACAAATTATCATGCTGAAATTGAATTTCTCGGAGCTTTTTTTTATAATTATTAGTCTCTTAGTTTTCATAACCAAAGTCAGGAAATACCCATCATAAAAGTGAAATCATCGTTTTCGAATGCGACACATGACATTGACTCAAGATCGAAAGTACCATGTCAATTACCATCAACCGTGTACCATGAATAATGTACCAAGTGGGAAGGTCCTCGTAAAACATAGGTCCCTTTCACTTTTCTAAGATGAGCTGTCTTAGACATGACTAAAAATAGTTTTCGTGCCAATGTGAGTTCTATAAAAGATATACTATAAAAGTATTTGACAAAATACCATAGATACCAGAAAACTTTATCGTATAAAGCTCAAAATAGGCTATAGCTTTAAAGCCTTACAATATGTGTACTAGGAAAACATAACGCGACAGCAATTTCAAGAAGCTAGCGCAAACAATTCGTGCTGTTCTAAGTTTATCCCCGCATCAAATCTTATGTACCTGCGAGCTTATGCGTTCCTGGTAGGTATTTATACAAAATTGTCTTTACTGAGAAAACGTTTTGTGAATCTGGAGCGTACGGTACATCCAGTCCGTGTTGCCGTCTCTTTCTTGTATCATGTTGTCCTTGTTAGGCATCAAACATGAAGAATGTGGGTATTTGGTTTCATCAGCTGTTATTTTGTTTGAACGAGTGCAGTGCCCATGATTGATGACGGAGCGAGAAAGATCCTGTTTTCCGATTTTGAGTAACGAGTTGTCTCGTTAAGAATATTTACATTGTGGATACATTAACATTCCTGATTGTGTAGTGCAGTGAATGTATAAATAAACCAAATTGTATTTGCAAGTTAACATGAAAGTGTATTATATGTATGAAGTGCTGTCATTGAATGCAAATTATTTTGGGTTAAATACTCATGAATCATGTTTGTTTATCGATTTTAACTATCTCATTCAACGTCCAGTGTTTATATTGCCTCGTAAAAGACACAAAACGCATTTTTACATAACCAATTTAGATCTAGTTGAATGACATTTTTGTCATGCTCACTAAAATGTAGCGCGTGTGTTGGGTCATTCAGTTCCCTGCGATATGGTTGAGCTGAGCGGAGCTGATCCACGCGTTATGTTCGTGAACGGGCGCTGTCAGTTGAGACTGGTCATCTCTCAACTGCCACTGGCTTATTTTAATCTTTTTAACCGACTTCAAAAAAGAGGAGGTTCTCAATTCGTATGTATGTTTTTGTTATTTTTGTATGTGAATAGATTTTGATGATTTTTTTTTTTTTGGTAGGTCGTACTTCAGAGATAGTCCCATATAAATTTTATCGAAATTGATTCAGCACTTTTTGAAAAAATCAACATAAACAAAAAATATGTATACACAGATGACGTTTTGGTTGTCTCCAAATGTTCAAATTCCATGTTATTAGGGTTATCCATTCCGGCATAACTTTAATATTTAGTTTTACTTCTGGGGTATAACAACCAAAAAGTGAAAAATGAAAAACTTTTTTACAAAAAATACAACCGACTCCTAAACACAGACTGAGACGGAGGAGAACTACAGAGATGACGACTAATAGAGGAGTATGGAAGAAAAAGACATGTTGCGCCGACCCCAAATAAATTGGGATAAGGGCAGGAGAATGATGACAACCGACTCCTAAAAATTGCAAAATAACTTTAATTTCGGAAGTCGGCGTCAAATAACGAAGAAACAAAAAAATACAAACACCAACTTCCGAAATTAAAGTTTAATTGCAATTTTTAAAAGTCGATTGTTTTTATATGGTATGAATTGTTTATTTAACACTAGTGGCTCGCCTAGCTTCGCACGTGTGCATATAATACACTTAAACCTTCCTCATGAATCACTCTGTCTACTGGTGAAAACCGCATGAAAATCCGTCCAGTAGTTTTAAGTTTATCACGAACAGACGCGGCGGGGAACTTTGTTTTATAATAATATGTAGTGATTGTTCTCATATAATAGAAGCAACAAAGCATATGTAACCAGGATTCTAGTAATACATAAAATAGTTTAAAAGAGTGTCCATGGAGATTCTTGCTCGTTCTTCTCCATAGAGATCTACACCTTGGAAGGTGCAATTAGCTTCATCTTTCTGACTGACCGACTTATTGACAATTCAAAACTGCCTGTAAATGGTTTTTTTGAAATAAATGTTTTGAGATTTGAATTTTTAAAAGTTGCTAGAGCTTATACAGTCCACTACTATTATTTACAGTCCTTAGATAGGTCCCTAACAGTCAGTAAGAGCCTGACACGCCTTCCCTCCTCAACCGGAGCGGGAGAAGTTATTAGATGATTGCTCATGACAAAATAGAATTATAGTGATACTAGCTTCGGCCAATGGCTTCACCCGCGTGGAATGACGATGTTTCATACAAATAAAATCCCCCTTTTTCATCCCCTTAAAGGTCGAATTTCCAAAAACCCCTTCTTAGCGCTCCCCTAGATACCCAGGCCTGTGGATGGCGAGTAATGGGTAGCTCACCGTCCGATCAGCACCAAGCCCGAGAGTTAATAATAATAATAAATTAATAGTTATAATAAATTTGTTTATTGACTTAAATATATATAGATGTTACATACATATTTGAAGCCCTGGCTCCTGAGCTAGGTAGCAACCTGTGTTAGGAGCCAGTGTCTTAGCCCATTTGTGATACATTTAAAAACTTGTATACCTACTGTGCAACAAACAAATTATAGTGAAGAAAATGTTTGCTTGCATGCTCTTGTGGTATGCAATGTCTTGTGTCGGTGTGTGATGGTGTGTGTGTTTGGGTGTGACGGCGCGTAGTGTTCCACGCGCGCTTCAAAGAGTTGTCAGCAATAATGACGGGGCCCGTCATGGCCGATGCCTGCCCAGGGGTTGTGGATACCGCGCCCCTGGGCACTCAGGGCAGGGAAGGAACATGGGTAACCCACCCATTAGTCAGTAAGAGTCTGACACGCCCTTCTGCTGCACCTTAGAGCGGGAGATGTCATTGGATGATTTCCCACCCCACAAAAAAGAAAAAAGAAAACCGCTCCCTTACATAATGAAAGAAAGCCGTGAAATAGATGAAGCCGTGTGCAAAATTTCACGTTCCTAGTCCCAGTAGTTGATATGTCAGTCAGTCAGTCAGTTAGTTTCTTCCTTTATATATATAGATGTAGGTTTGAATCCTCCGTGCCTCGGAAAGCACGTTAAGGCGTTGGTCCCGGCTGTCAATCAAGGATCTTTGACAGTCATTACGGGTCGTCAGAAGCCCGAAAGTCTGACATCCAGTCTTACCAAGGGGTATCGTATTACCCAGTAACTGGGTTGTGGAAGTCAGATAGGCAGTCACTCCATGTAAAATACTGGTATTCAGCTTCATCCGGTTAGACTGTAAGCCGACCCCAAGATAGTTGGGAAAAGGCTAGGCAGATTGATTTTGATGTAGTATTGAATCACGGACATGGTAGAGCTTTAGGTACTACACAATGGTGAATATTTGGAAATTCCCTAATACCAATGACTACAGCCTGGCTCAAAGCCGTGAGATTGACAAGAATGCAAGTAACATTAGGTTGTTGGCCCTCTGCCTACATCATCATATTAAAGGGAATTTATTTATATCTGTTGAAGTTGACGACATGCTTTGAATGATAAAATCATTAGTGATGTACCCTACTGTAGCTACGAGAAACAATTCTTTGGTGTGATGTTAAGTTTCATGTCACTGAATTTTATACAATATTCGAGACTGTTAAGAGCGCTGTAGACACACATGACGTCATCATCATTTCTTTCTTATCTACATCGCCTAATAAGCACACACCCATCTCCATGCTTGCACGAATACCTCTGTCCTCGCATTCAAACACACTCGTACATACAATTCGGCCACTCACTTATACTCCAACACCACATCACCTACTTATCCACACTCACACACAAACTCCTACACACCTACAATCACATTCATTCACTCTTACCCGTCGCACTCTCACATACTCATACATAATTTAAAAACTACAACACAATTAACACCTATCTCTTTATCTGACCTAGTAGTTCGTTTAAGGCGCAGTTATACGACTTTTAATGGTTTTTAATTGAACATCATATCTAAACGACTAGTCCTAATTCTTTGAAAAAAATATATGCTACTCTAGCCTATTTCCGTCGTTATTTGATCAGAAAATATTTGAAATTTTATTTTTAAAACATTGTGTAATTAATTTGTAAAGTTACATCTAACGCGGAACAAAAATTGAGAATCACGCAAAAACTATAAAGCGTATTTTTATGAAACCTTCACCATTTCAAAGATCATTTAATTATTTATAATTTAGTTTCAGTGTTTTAGTTAAATACTTGTTGTTTTATGTGTAATAAATTAATAATGCGTCTAATTTCGGACAACGCTCCTTGATGGGCGAGTCCTATTACTGGGTGGACATACGACGCGTTACGTGAGCTCAGCGCAGAACACCCAAGCTAACCACTCAAGGTCGTTGGCAGCTAATAGCGCCTTAATGCATCAGGCCCCTCCTATAGGGATAGGTTTTTGATTATGTCTGATAGTGAGGGCCTTGACGGACTTGAACCTAATTTTATGTATGTATGGCATTACCATCAGTTTAGCCTACAAACGGCTTCAATCATTAAAGAAAGACGTGTCTATGTCTAAAAATATGCTAATGAAGAAGACAATAAATTAAACGATTATTCCGCTAGAATACTAAAAACATGGGCTTCGTAATGCCCATATTACTATGCAGTGAGATAGCCTGAGACATGAATAATATAAATAATAATATTGTGATCTGCTTTAAACTCGGTCAGAGAAACATAACATCAAATTCACACCTGTGATCTGGTAGAACATTTGCCCTCTAGATATAAACAGCCGTGGCAATTGGCGACCCCTTAACCTAAGCATGCCCAAGTTGACCGCTGTAGTAACCATTGTGGAGACCGCTGCCACACCGCTGACTGGGGCCCCTTCACTTCCTTTCCTGCTCATCAAGCCCAACCTGCACCTTATACGATTTGAATGTGACAAATGACAGAGTTGTTCAGGTAGCCACATTGGGTTCGGACAGAATTTGAGTAGGAAAGTCAATGGACACAAAAGGCCTGTATTCCCTGTTGTGATAGGTACTGGTGCTGATTCTGTTGTTCAATAACTAAACTAAAATGTTTTTTATTTTGAAATTGATTTATTGTGATACCTAGTGTTGATTTGTGATATTGTTGATAATTATTAGGTAAATAAGCAGTTTTATATTATTGTCATGTTGAATTATATTAATTATCTATCTCAAAAAACGATATTTGTTTTATTTTAAAGTCAAGTCGTACAAAATGTCTTAAACATTTAAAGTGGGTACCTATAATTTAAAATTTATAAGATGTCTTTGTAGCTGACTGTACATAAATACGTCAGATTTTCACGGCCAAGCCAGTTGACAACAAAAAAAAAGGTAAAATCGGAAGGTGCCAACTCGCGCGAACGGGCGAGTTGACGAACAAGTCGTCATCTTTTACTAAAAGGCAGTGCAAGAAAAGGACGGCCATAGCTATGAACTAAGTTAAAGATGTCAAACTATTTTACGCCTTGCGCTTTACCGTGTTTTTAGTGGACATGTTTTTACGTGTACTCTTAATTTGTTTGGAAATATTAGTTCAACTAAATTTGACAGCTCTAATTTACGTCCGTCTCTTTCTTGTTTTATTAGAGAGAAAAAGATAGCAAGAGCCTAAAATAAGTTAAGTTTGTGCACAACAGAATTGGCACCAATGTCATTGAAAATCATGTCATACTTGGAAAAGAATATAAAGATAGAGTTTTTTCTAGAGAAATACTTATAGTTCATCAAATCTAAGTCAACTGTCAGATAGTCCCACTTTCTCATCTAATATAAAAATATGGAAGTTCTATTTCGAACTGCAGTACTAAACGTCATTCAAGATTGAAAAAGTTAATCTCATGGGGCCGCATAAACTTTAGTAACACAGAAAACTAGGGATTAAAATAACTTTCAGTGTTTACGACAGCATAAACTATCTTTTATGACAAGATAATCATAATACGTAATATAAAATATTATATTTTAGCTTGCAAATTCCCATAATTACCTAGAAAGAGCCGCCTGTTATAATGTTGTAGGACAATTTCAACTTAATGGTTTTTGATATAAGGTTTTGAAGTTTATTCATTGCTTACTGAATTTGTGCCGACAAAAGCTTAGTTTAATTTTATTTAAATAATTTAACGGTGAAATTCAATTAAATTTTAAGCTCTAAACCTACACCATAAATTGATTGACGTTCTTAACTTAGTAGCATGCAAACCTCTTCTTATACAGCAAAAAAAAATAACATTGATTTCTCGGCTTCCTATTTCAAGTCCCAGGTCCAGTGGTCACGAGCCCTACTTGACCATGAGGTCCTTTTTTTGTGAGTTGGGAAATCATCCAATGACTCCTCCCGCTCTTTGTGTCAGACTTTTACTGACTAAAATCCACCCCTGTTCCTTCCTTGCCTGTGTGCCCAGGGGCGCGGTAACGCTGTTATGAATTTTTCCGCGACCATTTGGCATGCGTGCATCGGCCATGACGGGCCTCGTCATTGGGTGCTGACATCTCTTTGAGGTGCGCGTGGAACGCTACGCTACGCGCCGTCAACTCTCGGGTTTGGTGCTGATCGGAAGGCGAGCTACCCATTACTCGGCGTCCGCAGACCCGCGTCTACGGTGGCCGGAGATCGTCTTGCGACCCCCGACGCCCAGGGCGTCTCCTGCGGCGGCTGCGGCTGGGGCCGTGAGGGCGACTCCGTTGAGTCTGAGCATAAGGTCCGGGGTTCGATTCCCGATGCCCGATTGATGGCTGATGTGATATAAATTATACTGATTTTACAATTATAAGTGTTTGTTTTTGAAAAAAATAAAGTTTGATTATTTTTAAGTTTAGTATTTTTGTTCAATAAAAGTTTTTTTTAGACAATTATTCGCCAAATGTCAAATAATACTAGCTAAGTCGGCAACAAAAACATGACGAGTAATGGCGAATATCGAATAATAACGAGTATTCGCGGCATCTCTAATTTAAATAAACCTTCATACTTATTTCAAGTTTTAGTACCGCGCGTTACCGATCTATATCGCGACAATAGGTTTTTGTAATAATAATTAATATTAATAATTATAATTTTTAATAATAATATTTTATTCGCACGGCCTTACTGGTAAGGCATAGAGCGATGACGGGTAATCTGAAATAAGCTTTCAAGATTATGACATCCAAGAAAATGATTAAAATCACCGAATCTTACTTTATTTATTTTATTAATTTATTCAAAAGGCAGAATACGCCAGATAGCATAATTATAATCATAAACAAGCTAAATCTTACAAAATAACTATAGACTTAAAAATAATCAAACTTGATTTTTTCTTAATAAACAAAACACATTATTACATGAAAAGTTTGCCAAAAATTAGTCATGTGTTCTTTAAATAACTTCATTGATTTTTTTTTCATAACCTTTATTTTTTTTTATTAGAGTAACAAATAAATGATTGGTAAGTTCAAGACAAGCGTGATATTATTATTTCATAACAAACAAATTATTTTTTATATTCCTTTTTTATCTCGAATAATAATGGCGAAAAATTCGACCTGCACAGTCGATTATTTCGCCATTGGGAACGGCAATTAGTTAATTAAAATAATTGGCGGTATTCGACTATTCGCTATAGTAACTATTCGCGACAACTCTAATTTAAATATGTCTAGCACCTTTTCCATGCCACATTTTAAACTTAATATGTTAGTTAAATTGCTTTTGCTTATGCAAAAGGGAAGTTACATTTACACAAAAAACCGTCGTTTCCTTCAATTCAATAATTTCAACTGAACTGTCACCATTTTTTCCGTTGTCTTGAAAAACCTCTAACACTGTAACCCCAAAATACCCCAATGAGATAAATCAAGTAATTCTGATATCAAATCAAATCGATTAAGGCGCTATTAGCTGCCAATGACCTTGAATGGTTAGCTTGCGTGTTCTGTGCTGAGCTCACGTAACGCGTCGTACGTCCACCCAGTAATAGGACTCGCCCATCAAGGAGCGCTGTCCGAAATTAGACGCATTATTAATTTATTACACAAAAAAGAATAGGTGTCAACATAAAACATTGAGACTAAATTATAAATAATTAAATGATCTTTGAAATGCTTAAGTTTTCATAAAAATACGCTTTATAGTTTTTGCGTGATTCTCAATTTTTTATCCGCGTTAGACGTAACTTTACAAATTAATTACACAATGTTATAAAAATATAATTTAAAATATTCTCAGATCAAATTACGACGGGAATTGTTTAGAGTAACATATATTTTTTTCAAAGAAATAAAAGTAGTCGTTTAGACGTAATGTTCAATTAAAAACCATTAAAAGTCGTATAACTGCGCCTTAAAACGAAAACAATTTACGTAGTTAGATTTTTTCACTCTGACTGACTCGTATTAATCGTAGCACTCTACCAGGACAGCATAAACGTCAGAAATATGCCTCCAGATTTATCTATTATCTGACATAAATAACATAAATAAAGAGCGATATGAATGATTCGTGGCTACCTTGATCGATCGGCGTTTTAAATGATTTATTGTGGTTGTTAGACAGGTATTAATTAAAGTACGCCTGCAATTTATATGGCCCTGGTACTGCAGTGTCTAGTTCAGTGATATTTCTGAATGGACATAAATTGACACAAAAAGACTGTCTCGCAGAAAAAACAGGATTAGAAAAAAAAATTAGATCAGTTAAATTAACAAGAAAAAAGGATGGCTTTTTCACGATAAAACTGCTAATTACTAGATTATCCGTGCATAAACAAGAAAATCGCATTTTTTTACGTGAAAGGTCCTAGAAAAACATTGATAAAATAATAGTTCTTATAAATTAAAATAAATATTTTGTCCCGGAGGACCAACATATTTTTATTTTTTGAAACTTTAACCCACACTAGGAATTATTCCCGTAGCGTGTGTGCGTTCAAACATGTAAACTCACATACACAAGACACCCAGACCCGGAACAACTATCTGTAGGCCATACAAATATTAGTTCCGTGCGGGGTTCGAACCAGCGATACGCATCGCAGCAGCCGAACGCTCAACCACTGCGCCAACCGTTGTCAAACCATCATTAAGTCATCTGCAGCCTGACGCAGGTCCTCACCGGACATGGTTGTTTTGGGAGGTTCCTTTTCCAGATTAGGCGGGAGGAAACGCCCGGGTGTTACCACTGCGCGGATCGCCCAGAGGACACGGTGGAGCATACGGTGGAGGTCTGCCCCGTATGGATGGACCTCTCCATGGTACGGACTGAGAGGGAATGGAAAGCAGTCTCCTCCTTCTGCGAAACAGTAATGCTCGACAAGGCGGAGGCGGGACGCGTGACGGAAGCTCAACGGAGTGGCCCTCACGGCCCCGCCTCTACCTCCGCAGGAGAGGCACTGGGCGTAGGACGTCGCGAGACGATCTCCGGCCACCGTAGACCCGGGTCTGCGGACGGCGAGTAGTAGAGATCAGCACCAGGCCCGTAAGTCGACGGCGCGTAGTGTTCCACGCGCGCCTCAAAGAGATAATTGTCAGCCACCACTGACGGGGCCCATTGTGGCCGGTGCTTGCATGCCTAGGGGTAGCGGATAAATTCTTAACATGAGTTACCGCACCCCTGAGCACTCAGGCAGGGAAGGAACAGGGGTGGGTTTTAGTCAGTAAGAGTCTGACACGCCCTCGCGCTCCACCCAGAGCGGGAGATGTCATTGGATGATTTCCCAACCCACAAAAAAAAAACATTCAGTCATTAATTTCATTCAGTCATCTACTAAATAAAAATGTACTCACCGATCGCTTAAGATAAGCATCACCTTTGTAACTATTTTTTTGTTTTCTTATCTGTTTGTTATTTGTGTGTACTTAAAATTGTTAAATAAATAAATAAACTTTACACAAAGGAAAGTACTAAACTTAAACAAAAGCTTTATTTATCGGTACTCGGTCCTTAATGTATCAACGTTGCACCAGCAATTGCAGCTACATGACCAGAATTCATTATCTTGTTGTACCTATCTCTCCTCATGTTTTCCTTAATCGATTGTAGGCTGTGATACATTTGAATTGTGTATCCTCATGCTAAACGCTTTGAAAGTTAGGCTGGGAAACCACGCTTGGATTTTGTTTACTCTTTTGGTTTATGCGATCCGGGTAGTTTGATGGTTGGTCTTCTTTAAATAAAAGGAGATTTAGCTATCTAATTATCAATAATTTTTGTTTACTCTTTTGATCTATGCGATCCTGGTAGTTTGATGGTTGGTCTTCTTTAACTAAAAGGAGATTTAGCTGTCAAATTATCAATATTTTTCTAAAATAATTGTGGTTGTTACCAGAATTACATTTTACACATTGACATTTCAAATGTCATCCTCTGAAACTATTTTTCTCAGACAGATGAAAATAATACCTACGCAAGCGGCAAGCCATTAGCCAAAAAGCTATTCAATCTGCCCGCGCCTTTTCCCAACTATCTTGGAGTCGGCTTCCAGTCTAACCGGATGCAGTTGAATACCAGTATTTTACATGGAGCTACTGCCTATCTGACCTCCACGACCCAGTTACTGGGTAATACGATACCCTTTTTTTGTGGGGTGGGAAATCATCCAAACACATCTCCCGCTCTAGGGTGGAGGTAACTCTTTCGAATTTATCCTCAACCCCTGGGCAGGCATCGGCCATGATGGGCCCCATCGTGTTTGCTGACAACTCTTTGAGGCGCGCGTGGAACACTACGGGCCGTCGACTCTCGGGCCTGGTGCTGATCGGACGGCGATTTACCTACTACTCGCCGTCCGCAGGCCCGGGTAATACGTTACCCTTGGAAGACGGGTTGTCAGACTTTCGGGCTTCTGACGACCCGTAACGACTGTCAAAGATCCACGATTGACAGCCGGGACCAACTGCTTAACGTGCTTTCCGAGACACGAGTCTCGGTATGTAAAGATAGTCACCCATCCATGGACGAACCCCGGCAAGCGTAGCTTAACCTGATGGATCGACCCGTGCGGCTGTTATTACGAACTATTAACTTATTTAAATGAACACTAATGCTATTAAAATAAATTATAGACAGCATTTCTAAAGTCTTTTATGCTTACTTGCATCACTAAGTGCAAAACTCAATTAGCGCTAAACG
Organism: Polia nebulosa; assembly: GCA_951329385.1. NCBI lineage: Eukaryota > Metazoa > Arthropoda > Insecta > Lepidoptera > Noctuidae > Polia > Polia nebulosa. The sequence goes on along the minus strand of OX589600.1, from coordinate 25,954,367 downwards.
AAAAATTAATTTATCCCTAAATCATCGGTCTATTTCCGTCAATCGTTTACAGAGGCAAAATTATGTATAATAAATACGTTTAGCATTTAGTGATTTGTGGTAGAGTAAGTAGGTTCTACTATTTTTCTTAAGACACAAATTAATAAGTAGAGCTCACATTTAACTACTTATTCATAACTTAGCTACCTTAAGTGAAGGTAAACGTAGTGTTCTACTTTCCTGGGAATCTTACTTTCATAGATATAATTGGCAATCATTAATCAGAAATGTCGGATGCTTATTAAGATGTGAGATTTTAATAATAATTTATGCTACGCTTACTTCTGTTTTTAACCGACTTCAAAAAAAGGAGGAGGTTCTCAATTCAACTGTATTTTTTTTTTTTATGTTTGTTACCTCATAACTTTTTACTACGTGAACCGATTTTTTTTATTTGAAAGCTGTTGCTTCACATGTGGTCCCATTTTAATTTGGTGAAGATCTGATGAAGAACTTCGGAGATACACAATGGAACTCTTCAATAAATGATAGCAAACTTTCTAGAATTTCTGCAATCGCATGTCTGTATATTGTTTTCACCACTTCACAACAATCCATCAAGCTGATACGCTCTGAAGGGGTATACAGATTTGTACCATCCACCCTGATACACCCTAATTTCACCAACTATGTTCAAATTCTCAATTTTTGGGGCTATCAATTCGGGCATAACTTTACTATTAATTTAGTTTTAGAATGGTGTACAACAACTAAAAAGTGAAAAATAAAAAACTTTTTACAAAAAAAATACAACCAACTTCAAAAAATACTACCGACTTCACTGTCAAATAACGAAGAAACCAAACTAGAAACACCGACTTCCGAAATTAAAGTTATTTTGCATTTTTTAGTATTATATAAGGAAGTCGGTTGTATTTTTTTGTAAAAAGTTTTTTTGTGATACTTTTTCGGTAAATATGAGTCACTATCTCAGTACATATATACTGCTATTTTTATTTATTACTAGCTTTAGCCAGCGGCTTAGCTTGTGTTGAATTAGTACTAGTATTTGGGACAAGCCGCCATTCTACGCCGCCCAAACCACTGTTTATCCAGAATCAACAGTGGCGACCACCAGAAAATACGCAGAGGAAATGAAGCTTGACGAGTCCCGGAGAAACGATTAAACTGTCTTGGGTCTCGCAACGAAATTAATTAGAAAAAAAAACTTTTTTACAAAAAAATAGAACCGACTTCCAAAAAAAGTGCAAAATAACTTTAATTTCGGAAGTCGGTGTTCCTGTTTTGTGTCTTTGTTTTTTGACACCGACTGCCGAAATTAAAGTTATTTTGCACTTTTTTTGGAAGTCGGTTCTATTTTTTTGTATAAAAGTTTTTTATTTTTCACCTTTTAGTTGTGGTTCCCCATTAAACTGTGTTAACAATTCATAGACATACGATAGCAGCAATCGCGGTTGATTTGCTGTCAATTTTTGAAGAGTTCCGTTGTCTGTCTCCGAAACCCATCATCAGATCTTTTTGAAAATTAAATGGGACCATTTCGAAATAAACCCCTTTCGAACAAAAAAGAATTTTGCAAATCCGTCAACATATGACGGAGTTATGCCCGAACATACATAAAAAAAAAAAAAAAATACAAACATCCGAATTGATAACCTCCTCCTTTTTCGAAGTCGGTTAAAAAAACAGCGGAGGAGTAAGAAAAATATAATTTCTACTTCCCTCCTAATCAAGCAGGAGACCGAACAAAGCCATATGAAATTATAGCATATGCTATTCCAGACTATAGTCTATCTCTGCTCCAAATTTCATCCAGATCCATTTAGCCATTCTGGCGTGATTGAGAACATCCGTCCATCCACCCATTCAAACTTTTGCATTTAAAATATTAGAAGGACTGGATGTGCAATCAAGCAGTGGTACACAGGTGCGTTGCCATTCTAGAGTTAAGTAAAATTATCTCGGCATTTGGTCATCGTTCATCGGCACACTGGTGGTGGAAATAGGGATGATAATAGTGAGATAGTCCTTGCCCAGAAGTTGATTAAGGGCTTGTACTTCAACTTCGCACCAAAAAATTCTAAATATCTTTAATTCCTTCTGTCCTAAATTATTGCCTTTTTTTAAATTTAATGTTTGACAATTTGTTAGTTTTAAAAGCTTTTATTTAACTGGCCATGACGGTCCCCGTCATGGTTTTCTGACAACTCTTTAAGGCGCGCGTGAAACACTACGCGCCGTCGACTCTCGGGCCTGTTGCTGATCGGACGGCGAGCTACCCAGTACTCGCCGTCCGCAGGCCTCTAATCTAACAAAGTTGAATTTTAACGTGGTGATTCAGTTCCAATGACAATGCATTTATATGATAAGCATGACCAGAATCGACATCCAGGATTAGCTCCAGATAATGGAACTCTACAATGCTCAACAGCACGGACACAAAATTTTGTGTACACATCTAATTGTGATAGCGTACAAAAGCTTGTTTAAAAAAATGTTTTTAACTTATTAATTCAAACTCTTTTCTTCTTCGAACACGTTTTTCAAATAGGGTAAGCTAACTTTTTGCAACTGCTTCTCAACATGAAAAGCTTACGAAATGGATTCCTGATTGTTGTCTTTAAGGCCGTACTACCGGCCAAGTGGCGCCCTCATTGAATAAAAAATCGTAGCATACTCGTAGCTTACAAAATAAATATTAAAGAATCCACCAAAAACGGCCGTTTCTGACAATTTCGCCTACTACTTTAGATACGAAACATTCTTAGACCTGTTTTAACAACGTAAAAATACTTTATCCTATTTGTAACAAACGTGACGTTGGATTCTTTAAATTTATTTTCTAGGCTATGCTACGATTTTTTATTCAATGAGGGCGCCACTTGGCCGGTAGTAGACCCTTAAAACTCCTCATCATCATCATCATCACCATCATTTCAGCCGAAAGACGTCCACTGCTAGACACAGACCTCCCCAAAAAAAACTCCTACGTATATCATAATTTTACGGTTACAAGTGTTGACAATCTCGCATGAGCGTAAAATATCTTTATTACCACGTATTTTCTAATTTAAAACAGGTTTTAATTAATAAATTCAAATGAAAATGATAAAGATGTCAATTTCAAATTAAAATCCACTTAAAATTCGACGAAATTATCGTCCGATTCAATTTTATGTGTGATGAATAAATTATAGCTGCGTTCTGATCAGTAAAGTCAAAACGACGTGTGAAGTGTGTGATGTCAAAACGACTTTATTCTTATTGCGAAAGATACAAAATATTCAACGATAGCCAGAATGGGTTCAGAAAAAATAGATCCACAACATTAGCAATATTTAAGTTTATCCAGGAAGCTTTAAATATAATCAATAACAAAAATTACGCAGTAGGGATTTTACTGGATATGAGCAAAGCCTACGACAGAGTTTCATACGAAATTTTACTTAGTAAATTATATGCAATAGGTGTGCGAGGTACAGCACACAAGTGGTTCTGCTCGTACCTACAAAATAGGGAGCAATTCGTAGAGGTAGAACATAACGACCTACACACTGGCCAAATAACACGCGTAAGATCAAAAAAAGCAAAAATAACAATGTCAATACCACAAGGCAGCGTTTTGGGATGCTTATTATTTCTAGTTTATATTAATGACCTACCTAAAGAAATTGACGCTCAAAGTATTTTATTTGCCGACGATATTTCTATTATTTTTCCTTACACTAATAAAGAAAACCTAAACTTAAGTCTAAACGATAAGCTCTCCAGAATAATAGCATGGTTAAAGGAACATAACTTAGAATTAAATTTTGACAAGACAAAACTAATGCAATATAGACCATACCAAAAACGCAAATTAGATATAAATTACTCATATAACAACATAAAGCTGCAATGCATAAACGAGTTTAAATTGTTAGGTTTGACTATAGATACCAATATAAACTGGAAAGCTCATATAGATTCATTGGTAAACAAACTAGCCAGCTTTATATATGCCTTGGGGGAGCTAAAAAGAGCTACCGACTTCAAAACTGCTCTAACAGCATACTATGCATACGCATACTCCTGGCTAAATTATGGCATCGTGGTGTGGGGAAATAGTGTAGACAGGGATAGACTTTTTATTCTGCAAAAGAAATGTATGCGAATTCTTGCCAATATAGATAACACAGAAAGCTGCAAGCCATTTTTTGTAAAATATAAAGTCCTTACACTAACTGGTATCTACATTTTAGAAGTTAGCAAATTTGTTAGAAAACACCAGTCACTGTTCCCACTCACTAAGAACCTTCGCACACAATATCGCAGTGTTAGACGCCAAAATAAAAATGAATTAGCCTTACCAAGCTCAAAATTAACTATGTTCCATTCAGGACCTTTAGCCATGTGCGTGAAAATATATAACAAGCTTCCAAACTCCATTAAGGACATAGAGTACGAAAATAAATTTAAAAACAGTCTCCAAAAATACCTTACATTAAAATCGTATTACACTCTAAAGGAATTCTTTGACGATAAGTAAACTTTGACATTGTAATTCATACCAGCACAATACACACAGCATCTATAATTTTGACCTACTACCTATTTTATGTTGTTTTGATTATTATTGTTGACTCTATTTGTTTTAATTTAAATTTTTTATCTTATTTTATTTAATGAATGGAAATGATGACCAATTGTTTTTATCCTATATTATATCATGACAGTTCCTTATTTAAATAGCAAAGGATGTACACCTGATAAAAAATGTAAAAATTAGTATCTATTTTTGTTTTAAGCACAGTGGTTTGTTTTGTTATTGTGACACTGTAGCCATTTAAACTATTGAATTATTGCTGTGCCCTAGCAGGGTTCATGTATGAAACCTATATACTTGTAACAACTTTTAAACTACATGAATGCAATAAATGATGATTATGATTATGATTATAAATGAATGAATTGATTCATAATGAATGAACGTGGAATTTTAAAACGAGTTGTACAAAAAGCTTTTAGTAATTCGTGGGAATATTCATAACATGGTAATTGACCTAGTCCACATACGATTTTGAAGACTTGATTTTAGTTTTAGTTTGTTAATACCTACATACATTCAACAGGCCTAGAAATTAAGAATTCTCGAGAAAAGGTTACCTACTAAAAAGATGCGGAATTCGGTTTAAAGACATTTATTTCTCAAAAAACAAAATGACAGTACACTCAAAGAAAAACTTAACAAAATTAACAATAGTTTTTAGTTTACGTTAGGTACGACGTTCAAGACATACAAGAAACTGAACACTATAATTTCATTTATAAAATAAAGCAAATATATGTACTTATGTTGAAATAAAATACAAAACAGTTCCGGCTAAGGTTATGTGTCTTGTAATAATTTCTTAGGCCTTTTTTTAAATGTTGGTAGGCTTATACACTCTGACTTTTTTAGCTATTTTATTGTATAGCCGAACCCCCGCATTCTTTATAGTTTTAGGTTATAGGAAAAAAAATGCGGTTTCTGAAGGAAACAGGACCTAATATTATACGTTTTACTGCTCCTACGAGTCGTACGTACTTCACTACTTTCATAGCTAAAATTTTGTTTATTTTTTTACAAATAAGTTAGGTATTTTACTGATGCAAGTAATATTACAAATGAGTAGAGGGCTATACTACTCGTATAAGACCCTATTCGGGGACAAAATATCAATCAACCAAAAGTTTTTTCTTTAAAGAGACTGGTACCAGTCTCCCATAAACGGAGCAGAGTCAACCACAAAATCTCAGGTCAATAGGTTACCAAAACAGTTACTTACGCGGCTACGCCAGCAAAAAGTAAACAAATGCACGCCCGACCGTAAGACACTGTATCTAAATCATGTTTATGATAATCGGGCATGCACGTAGCGACAAAAAGTCGCATAGCAGGCAAGATCGGCGCAAAAAGTCGTGCGTCTGTAACGGGATACTACTTAACGTGATGAAATTGTACCTAGTTTGCATATAACATGGTGCCCTAGGGAATGGGGCAGTAATTTCGTTGAGTGTCTATCTTGCTTAATTTGATAATGATAGGAGGTATAATGTTTATTTGAAAGTGCGGCTTTTAAAGAGCATTTTCCTTTTCTTTTCAGTGCGATTTAAATGAACTTTTCTCTGATCCCTTGTATCGGCACATATTACACCGATACGAGAAAATCACAATTTGTCGTTAAAATGTCAGTCAGTCTGCAAGATCCATAAAGTGACTAATCGTCGTGCAGCGTAAACATATTATACCTAATTAAAAGATTTTGTAACTCATCATCAGCCTTTTAATGTCCCCATTGCTGGGGCACAGGCCTCCTCTCTGAGAGAGGGTGTGGGCCGTAATACACCACGTGGGCCTAATGTGGATTGGTGGATGTCACATGTCTTCGAATTTTTGGTTCTAGGACATGCCGGTTTCCTCACGATGTTTTTCTTCACCATTTTCAGAGCAGTTTTGAGAGATGTTGCAATTAACAGATGACAATCTGAATGCATTGTAAAATCAACCAAAGGATTATAACCATACGTGACAATACTAAATAATAATAATAACATTTATTTATAGTCTCCCACAAGTAACAAATGATAAACAATTCATGAAGGAAACAGTTTGAAGATGGGAGACCTAAGAGAGGAGCCTATAGGTACTAAGTAAAACCTGTGCTGTGGGTCACCTGATCTCCTTATCTCGAATGCATGTAAAGATTCATAATAAAGATATAAACTACTGTAGTCGGGAGCGCTCATAGCTCATCAATAATTAAATTAGATTAAAACATTTAAAAATAAATTAAATCAAATAGAATTAAATGAAGGCATTAACATTAATGAAAGGTAGGTCTGGGAATTTGTTGGTGGGTGTTTAATGTTTGTATAGTGGTTTGTGTGTGTGATATATGAGTTGTGCTTGTGAGGTTTTGGGGGTGTGTGTGTAGTGCATGTGTGTTATACTTCTCTGTTAAAACAGTTTCTCCGTCTCGTCATAGGTAAGTGTTAGGAGCCAATTAGAGACCTTACTACTTACTGAACAATTAAATATACGTTGTTTAATGTAAATGGTAGTACTGTGGTATTTTGGACCCTCTAACTTGGTAAATAGCGCCTATACTCGTAATGATAGTGCTATTTAAAATAACATAAAGAATCTGTGACCCATATAAAACCCTATACAAGTATTCAGCAACTGCATGTGGCGGAGATGAGAATGTTGAGATGGATGTGTGGAGTAACGAGAATGGATAAAGTGAGAAATGTGTACATTAGAGGTAGTTTAAAAGTGGCGCCAGTCACCGAAAAGTTGAAAGGGAACTGCTTACTTGGTATGGTCATGTGAAGAGAAGGGATGAAACACATGTAACTAAAAGAGTTATGAATATAAATGTGGATGGATGGAGAGGGAGAGGGAGGCCAAAGAAAGTATGGACGGATTGTGTGAGGAGTGATATGAAAGAAAAGGGAGTTAGTGATAGCGTGACGGCTGACAGGACAGAATGGAAGAAAAAAACGTGTTGCGCCGACCCCAAGTATCATGGGATAAGGGTAGCAAGATGATGAAGTATTCAGCAACCTCACAGAGTCATGGGAGTGTTTGAAAGAGTTAGAAAGCAGCACGGGTGGGTTTGAATCAGTAAAAGTCTAAAACGCTCTCCCGCAACACCCAGAGCGGGAGAAGTTATGAGTTCCTACCACAAAAAAAAAAATAAAAAGTGTCCAACAAAGAACATGATTTTCTGGGTTAATAGTGATGTTCTTCTTAAGATCAAAGAGATTGCTGATTATAATCTGTTCATTTTCACACAAAAAATACGTGCATTATTTGAATGGAATAAACTAGAGATGCGGCAAAAAGTTGTCATGGTGAATAGTCGAATACCGATTTATCGCCATTCCTTAGGGCGAATAACTAGCCATTATTATGCAACATAGAAAAAGGAATATTAAAAAATAATTTATTCGTTCATCATCATTCTCCTGCCCTTATCCCAATTTATTTGGGGTCGGCGCAACATCTCTTTTTCTTCCATACTCCTCTATTAGTCGTCATCTCTGTAGTCACCCCTTTTTTACCCATATCCTCTTTCACACAGTCCAACCATCGTTTCTTTGGCCTTCCCCTACTCTTATAGCCATCCACATCCATACACAAGACTTTCCTCACGACATTTTCTTCATTCCTCCGCATCACATGCCCATACCACGACAACCGATTTCCACACAACTTTTCAGTCAGCGGTGCCACTTTCAGACTTCCTCTTATATACTCATTCCTAATTCTATCCATGCGCGTAACACCACACATCGCTCTTAGCATTCTCATCTCAGCTACATGCAATTGCTTTTCATTCATCCCTTTTGTGGCCCAACATTCTGAACCATACAAGACAGCAGGTCTGACCATTGTTTTATAAATCTTCCCCTTAAGTTTTAGGGGAATGCGGGAGTCACAGATAGTCCCGGTGACCTGCCGCCATTTCATCCATCCAGTGTTAATTCTGTGCTTAACAGTCCGATCTATTTCGCCATCGCTTTGCACGAGTGAACCGAGATACCGAAAATCGGAGCAGACTGGGAGAACCGCGCCATCTAGCACTACAGCTTCAGAACTGGAGAGACCGCCGAAATCGCAGAACATGTATTCAGTTTTGGTTCTGCTGATTTTCAAGCCAACTTTCTCTAGCTTCTGTTGCCATTTCTCCAATCTGCTCTGGATCTCAGGTCCATCTTCACCGACCAGAACAATGTCGTCGGCAAACAGCATGCACCAGGGTGCCTCTTCCTGTATTTCCGACGTAAGAGCGTCCATAATCAACAGGAAGAGGTAAGGACTTAAAGCCGACCCTTGATGCAAGCCTACAGCCACACTGAACTTATCGGTGTTGCCAGCAGCCGACCGGACGTAGGTACTAGATTGTCTGTACATAGCACGAATCAACTCAACATACTTCTCAGGCAAACCTTTCTCTTTCAAGGCCCACCACAACACATCCCGAGGTACCCTATCATACGCTTTCTCAAGATCAATGAACACCATGTGCAAGTTCTTGTGCACACGTCTGTACTTCTCGCACAATTGACGGAGAGCGAAGGTGGCGTCCATTGTCCCTCGACCTGGCATAAACCCAAACTGGTTCGGGGTAATCTTACTCTCCTCTCGCAATCTTTTCTCTATCACTTTCTCCCATACTTTCATAGTATGTGACATGAGCTTTATCCCTCTAAAAAAATAATTTATTCGTTATCAAGTAATAATAGCATGCTTCTACTAGTCTTGAACTTACCGCCAATTGTATGTTTTTTTGTATAAGTTTTCCTTAATGTGTGTATTTTTTTTTGGTGTACAATAAAGTATATAATAAATAAATAAATCATTAAAATATGTGTTACTGTAATCTAAAAAAATTCTAAGGCCTAACTAATTAACTTCAGCATGACATGACTGATTTTGGCTAACTTTTTATATTAATGATAATAATGAATACTAAGTGTGTTTTGTTTTTTAAGAAAAAATAAAGTTTGATTTTTTAAGTCTATAGTTTTTTGTTCATTATAGTTTATTTTAGACAGCTATTCGCTTAATGTCGAATAATACTGACTATTAATCGGTATTTGATGATTAATAAAAAAAATCGAGTAATATCAAATACCGAATAATAGCGAGTATTTGCAGCATCTCTAGTAAAAACTATAGGTACTGTGGGTACAAATACGACAGGTGCACGAAATCCTTACTTAGTGCGTCGGCATCACTCAAAGCTAGAAAAACGTGTCGGGTCTTAAGATCACTTTTAACTTACTGTACGTGAGTGGTGACGGGTTGAGTTATAGTCTACCTACTCTTTTTTAATAACCTACTTCTCACTGACTTCTTAAAAATTTAAGCGAGGTTTATCGCATATGTATGTTTTTGTGTGTTTCTTTAGATGACGTTTATTTTTAAGCCATGCTTGACTAGCTCCATTTAAATCGTGTGGGAAAAAGTCATTTACAGTACAACCATTTTCTTAATGTCCCTCGGCAATCATCGCATTTCCGAATACAAACGAATGCTAATATCCATGTCCATCAATTATTAGTTTTTTCGTGTATAATAATTTGAATTCAGAACTAAGTACTTAGTTCACATGGAAATCAAAACCAAACAACAATAAAGTACTTAGTTCTGAATTCAAATTATTATACACGATAAAACTAATAATTGAAGGACATGGATATTACCACAAGCAAGCATGGATTAAGTACTTAGTTCACACGGAAATCAAAACCAAACAACAATAAAGTACTTAGTTCTGAATTCAAATTATTATACCACAATAAATTTAATAATTGATGGATATGGAAATTAGCATTTGTTTGTATTCGGAAATGCGATGCTTGCCGAGGGACAAGAAAATAGTTGTACTGTATATGTTTTTTTTATTGCTCAACAATTCCACTTTTCGCGTAATATATATAGTATTGGGCCCTTACATATAAAATTAGCGTTTTTTTTCTCACAAACAGAGAACCTCGTCACTTCTATGAATTAAAATAGTCATCAATTGCTTGATATTATATCGAATAATGAACGTCATAGACAACTGTCAATCGTAAAAAAACCTTATTACTTATAGTTTTATAAACAAAAAAAAAAAAACCTTAAAAATTACTCCTCTTTTTGTTAGCAGAAATGACCACTATACCTACATTTGCTTTAACTTTGCCAAAACTTAAGTGGCATACGTTATCTTAGTTTTTAAACATTATTGAATAAAACTTTTAAAACATTAGTGTTCCTATTTGTTAAATAAATTAAGAAAATATTAGTATGAAAAATGCAACTTCTTTAAAATTCTCCATACAAAACGCTGATTTCATAGGTGTGGAGCAGTATGGTGTGCAGTATGCTAAAGGCTACCATATGCAGAAACATTTTCTCTTCACGGGATAATTGTATATATCATCATTCTCCTGCCCTTATCCCAATTTATTTGGGATCGGCGCAACATGTCTTTTTCTTCCATACTCCTCTATTAGTCGTCATCTCTGTAGTCACCCCCTTTTTACCCATATCCTCTTTCACACAGTCCAACCATCGTTTCTTTGGCCTTCCCCTACTCTTATAGCCATCCACATCCATACACAAGACTTTCCTCACGACATTTTCTTTATTCCTCCGCATCACATGCCTATACCACGACAACCGATTTCCACACAACTTTTCAGTCAGCGGTGCCACTTTCAGACTTCCTCTTATATACTCATTCCTAATTCTATCCATGCGTGTAACACCACACATCGCTCTTAGCATTCTCATCTCAGCTACATGCAATTGCTTTTCATTCATCCCTTTTGTGGCCCAACATTCTGAACCATACAAGACAGCAGGTCTGACCATTGTTTTGTAAAATTGTATATATATTTTTCATAATAAGCTCCAATTTCATTGCCTATTTTAATGTTCATCCCAGTAACAACAAGAATCAGTTCGATAGCATTGTGCATTATTTTATTTGTATAGAAAAAACAGTCCACTAACATTGCCTTTTACTCTCACACCTACAATTGTCTTCATTAGATTAGTGAAGCATAATCAATGTAATTATTATTATACTTTCACATGCGTCAGATAGATTCGGTTATGTACGAGTACCTACGGTCTACACGTGTTAGTGGGTTGGCGCTTACCCATGTAAAGCGCGTCGTGGTTTTAGATACAGGGTGCGTTTTGTTTGAGTATTAAAAAGTAAAAAATAAGATGCTTTGATAAGGTTGTTCGCCATAGTTTTGTGATAGCAGATATTTTTTTACAAAAATCAATGCGTATAATTTCGTTACAAAATGCATAATAAATTCAAGTTGCTTGAATTTATTATGCATTTTGTCTTTATAAACATGTTTTATTATGTTTTTACCAAACAAGGCGTTCACAAGATGATGAGATTGTTTCAAGTTTTTAGGGTTCCCTACCCGAAGGGTCCAAACGGAGCCCTATTGCTGTCACTCACATGTCCGTCTGTCCATCTGTCCGTCTATCCGTCAGTCCATCGTCTGTTGCACAGGTTTTACAGCCAAACTGTTGGAGCTACAGTCTTCAAATTTTCATAGTATAAGCATCTTGTTGACCCAAAGCCAAACAAATAGTCAAAAATACATTTAGTACAGAACCCTACATGTGCGAAGTTCCGTAACCAAAGGATAAAACGGGACTCTATTACTAAGACTCCGCTGTCCGTCTGTCTGTCTGTCCGTCTGTCACCAGGCTGTATCTCATGAACCGTGATAGTTAGACAGTTGAAATTTTCACAGATGATGTATTTCTGTTACCGGTCCGGGAAACCGGTTCCCGGGTTTCTGTTAACAACAAATACTAAAAAACAAAATAAAATAAATATTTAAGGGGGCTCTTATACAACAAACGTGTTTTTTTTGCCGTTTTTATAAATAATGGTACGGAACCCTACGTGTGCGAGTCCGACTCGCACTTGGCCAGTTTTTTTGTATGTCAACTACACATTTATTTTCACACAAGTTGAATACAAACGTACTGATTAAATTTTTATTTTTTTTCTTCCAAAGCGTTAAATGTTGCTCTCATTTTTCTGCATTTCTCTGCTAATGGCTATTGCTTATCAAGTATGAGCTACATTCTAAATAAGGACTGTGATCTGATAAGACTGGTTTTTATTTTAGTTTTAATTAACACCAGATTCCATGATACTGGGAGTTAACGAACAGTTAGCTGTTACATAATGTATATTGATACATTATAGACTATGTATCTTTTGAGGAAGTGAAAAACTGTCTTACGGGATGGGAAAAATAGATTTTAAGGATTTTTGTTCAACCCCTTTTTCACCACCTTAAGGGTTGAATTTTGAAAAATACTTTCATAGTGGATACCTACTCTTCAGAAAAAACACACCCTTCAAATTTCATGTCTCTAAGACCAGCGGTTTAAGTTGTGCGTTGATATATAATAATAATAATAATAATAAAATCATTTATTTCAGGCTATGAAAGCCCATAAAATTTAAATATAATTTCTACAATAATCAAAATGACATTTTGCTGATACAGTACATTGGGATTATACAGAAACAAATTAAATTAAAAAATGTCAATGAATTAGAATTAAAAATAAAATCAAATTAAATGTCAGTAAGTACTCTCAGTCAGTCAGGACTTTGAATATTATATAAACAGATTTAGGACATATATATTTTATTGAAAACGGTTTTAAGTATCTTGTACGTTATTGATTGTAATATTTATGACAAACGGATTTAAGGCATATTGCATTTAGGGATTTCAATTTTATGGAACTTTTTGGCTCACTACTATATATATTAAACAAAAAAAAAAAGTTTCTATAGTGAAAATATTTTTAGAGAAAGAACACATTTATGTTAATCGATTTCAGTTTGCGTTTACCGTGGTAAAGCTCAATTTAACTTTAATTTATTTTTACGGCTCTAGATCAAAACTTATTTTTAAAACTAAACTCTTTTTACGACAATTTTAAATGGCAACTCAGTAAGATATTATAACTGCAAGTGAACTTTCATATTTACGATGTCTGGCTTTAGCAGCGGATGTCTACTGACCGAACTAACTTCAAATTACTACCTACCTGTGCAAACATCACAGACATTTTACGAGTTATGTGTAGGTAGTCCATAAGGGAAAACCATTTCATATTCTCCTTACCCAAGCGAAAATATCAGGTTATTAAAGAAACACTGATCATAATAATCAACGGTGTGTTTAAACCGGACTAATTTCACACTGTTTTACATTATTCACAAGTTTTAATAAGAAATATCCGGTCTTTAACGATCTGCGTGTGATTAAAAAACTAGTTTCAATTATGTTACTGATTTTGCTCTAGTTAAAAATAACGTATTGATGTGAGAAAGTGAAATTGTAGTCATTTGTAAACCAATTTATGACGATACTCATTCTCATGTACGAGGTACGTGTAAATACTATAGCGCCAAAGGCAATAAGCGTTAAATAAATACGAAAAACGTGTTTTTAAAATGCGGTAAGTAGAGTGGCCGCTGATTGAAATCAGTTCAATGCTGTTTTTAACCGACTTCCAAAAAGAGGAGGTTCTCAATTCGTCTGTATGTTTTTTTTTTTTTTTTTATATGTATGTTACCCGATTTCTCCGTCAGTTGTGAACCAATTTTCAAAATTCTTTTTTCATCTGAAAGAATATACTCCCGGGGTGGTCCCATATAAATTTTATCGAAATTGCTTCAGCACTTTTTGAGAAACTGAACAAAAACGGAAAATACGTGTACCTCGATGACGTTTTGGTGTTCTCCAAATGTTTAAATTCCACGTTCCATTATATTGGGGTTTTTAGTTCTGGGGTATAACAACTAAAAAGTGAAAAATAAAAAACGTTTTTACAAAAAAAAAACAACCGACTTCAAAAAAAAAATACACTAAAAATTTCTAAATAACTTTAATTTCGGAAGTCGGTGTCAAATGACGAAGAAGTAAAAATACAAACACTGACTTCCGAAATTAAAGTTATTTAGAAATTTTTGTGTATTTTTTTTTTGAAGTCGGTTGTTTTTTTTTGTAAAAAAGTTTTTTTATAGGTATTTGTTCTTTGAAATAAAAGATGTCGCTGTAGTGCAGAAATAATAAAATATACGTAAGTGTCGGTCCACCTTGTTGAAGGCCTTCCAACGCTGCGTCTTCCGGTATGCGGTCACCTATTCTAGAACTTTTCGGCCCCATCGACCGTCTGTTCTGCGAGCAAATCACCTGGCGAGAGTCGCGGGTAGCTGATGGATGCAAGACGCACAGGACCGGTCATTGTGGTGACACTTGGGGGAGGCCTATATCCAGCAGAGGACGTCTTTCGGCTGAAATGATGATGATGATGATGCTGAAGTATCGTTTTGCTTAGCAAATAAGTACCTAATATTCATTTATTAATTAATTAGAATATGTTTACTTATTATGGTTACTTCTAGGCTGGCATGCTCCATCGTCGACCACATCATCGCTTACGATTCGGTGAGATGGTGGTCAAACGCGGACCTAACAATATTAAAAAAAAAATCGCAACACTGACTGACTGATCTGAATTCATTGATTTATGTACAGTTGAAAAAAAAAATTGGCATTTTCAGATAATAAGGCTAATGTTTACAGTTACGAAAAACAAACGGTTTTCTCGTTATGACAACGATTTTTACAGTAAAACGAAATTGTGAAGAAAATAATCGGCTTACAAAATGTTAAAAAAAAATTGACAAATTACCGAGTTCAAGATAGTATTTTACCAAAACATTTAAAAAAAATAACCTACTAAAATGAAGAATAAAAGACAAACAGCCTGTATAAAGAGATTTACCGCTAAGTTTTATTCGCATTGCAAAAAAACAGGCTCAGTGTAACACAGTCGGTACGTGCGAGCATGTACACACTACACACTCAGATGTAGCGGAAAAACGTGCAGTTTTGTGCAAAACAGCATTTTGGCACCGTGTAGGCAATTTTTGCTAGAAAAAAATGTAATGAAATACGAATTTCATCGGAAAAATGTAGGTAATATAAAATAGTTTACATTTTTATTCAACGAAAGCCTTGCTAGAACCTATGTATTCATAGAATTTAGTACCGTTTTAGTAAGAGGAGCTCGTGGCTTAAGTAATAACAGCCGCACGGGTCGATCCATCAGGTTAAGCTGCGCTTGCCGGGGTTGGTCCGTGGATGGGTTACCATCTTTACATACCGAAATTCCTCCGTGCTTCGAAAAGCACGTTAAGCCGTTGGTCCCGGCTGTCAATCTTGGATCTTTGATAGTCGTTACGGGTCGTCAGAAGCTCGAAAGTCTGACAACCAGTCTTACCAAGGGGTATCGTACTACCCAGTAACTGGGTTGTGGATGTCAGATAGGCAGTAAAATACTGGTATTCAGTTGTATCCGGTTAGACTGGAAGCCGACCCCAAGATAGTGTTGGGAGAAAGGCTAAGCAGATTGAGTACCGTTTTAGTAAAGCCTGAGAAGTAATCTTAAAGTTTTCAAAAATTCTAGGAACTTTAGTTCTACAAAACGTAAATCTAGTTACAAGCTAAATTCCGTGGAACTAAAAATGCTGAAATACATGAACAACTCGAATTTTAGCAATTTTCGTATTTAACGCTAGAACTTTTAAAAAGCTTTTTAAAACTAAAGTTTTGTACCGTTGGTTCCACAGCCGCATTGCACCGAAAATCGTCATAGCCCAGTGTGATTTTGACGACCTACATTTTGTGAACTTGGTTTGTGTATCTTCGATTGGAAGATATTTGTTCAGTAAATATTGGTTTTCAAATGTTTTAAAATCAATATTAAATTTGAATAAGAGTTGAAAACTCTTACAAGAGTAATTAATATTAATACTTTAACAACACTTGTAAGTTTTTGTTAACAATGAGTTTTATTTTAACACCCAAAACAGCAAAAGTGACTAATGACAACCAATAAAAAAAAAACATTTTCGTAACGCCACAAAAATGTACCTAGATCATTAATAACAAAAAAGAATGGAATAATAAATCAAAACAAGTGTCGTATTAACGGTTATTGACGGCTGCGCACGCGTCATCGATCACGATCTATAGATCATTGATCTAACGTCGAATAACATTAGCGCCATTATAGCTTATAAAGTGGAGGGGAAGAAGTTTCACTTCGTAAAATACTTAAACCTACGTATTTAAAAGGTGTAGGAAAATTGATAAGTAATGAAGTTATTTTGAGTATTCTTTATTTCATATCGATGAACAGATGCAGTTCTTAAAATATGATCACACCTTTCCATTACATGTACTCGTATTAATACTGATAGACGGAAAGATAAATAAAACTTATTGAAAAGTATAAAAAAAAACACCTTCAGGCCCCTCTCGCGGTCCAGTGGCGCCCTCATTGAATAAAAAATCGTAGCATAGCACAGAAAATAAATATTAAAAAATCCAACTTGACGTTTGTTACTAAGAGGATAAAGAATTTTTACGTTGTTAAAACAGGTCTCAAAATGTTTCGTATCCAAAGTAGTAGGCAAAAGTATCAGAAACGGCCGTTTTTGGCACTTTTGCCTACTACTTTGGATACGAAACATTCTAAATCAAAACTATCGTAACTACCATTTGCTACTCGCTGCTCGCCAACTGGTTTTTAGTTTGAAGCTCTACTCGTTACTCGCTCATCACCGGCAGTGGGACAAGTGCCTTAAATACCTTTTATAATGGCACAATTCAGGTGTTATTCGAAAACGATCATTCAAGCAAAAAACTTTCTGAGATTTTATGCCAGATAAATCTCCGATTACTTATAGATACTAACATCATAGGTAGCTAACTTAATAATGCTTACCTTTTTTGTGCTTTGTGCTTTTGCTCTCTAAACGTGATACTTCTGACTCAACTTATTAGTATCTTTGATCAAGATAAAGCTTAACACAAAGCGCCTTGATCAAGAGCGAAACAAATTAAATTATGTTTTAATTCATCCTCAGTTTTTTTGCCGACATGTTAAAATATTAATGTAAATATACACTGAAGTGCAGCTTGATATTTCTGGGCCAAGTCAGTTTTAAAGATAGCCATGATTGATCGTAATCTTAAGAAAAGAAAGGCGTGTGAATGTCTTAAAAAGATAAGATATTTTTGCATCTTTTTTTCTTTATGGGGTAAGTAAGCTTTCACTTGGAGATATGATTTCAATGAAGCTTATCAAAAGATTTATCAGTTTTATGGAAAATCAGGTTTTCAGAATGACCAAAGGAGTTTTTGAAGTTATACTTCTTTAGGAGCGTTATGAAAAAATGATGAGAGTGAAATTTTAAGATGCGCGCGCATCACTGTCACATAAAATTCTCAGGTTGAAGTTAGCTAGAACCGATCCATCCTGAAGTTAGCTATGGTCTGTGGTTCATGAAGAATGATTGTTTTCCTTTTGTAAACTTTGTGACTGTAAAGAAGTATAGCTTATTACGTGCGCACATAAGTACACACACACAGTTTTTTTTTTTAAGATGACCAAGTAATATTGAGGTAAACCCAAAAGGGGAAAACCATTACTGCTGGACTATTAGAGGTTTCTGAGTTAGGAAACGCATCGGAAAAACTCTGAAGAGGTATCGCAGCTCGCATGTCGCTTGACGAAACTTCGCAGCGTGAAACATTTTATGTACATAACTAAATCTGATATTAAAAGAGCAACGCTAATAATCTTAGCCTTAGTTTATAACAAAATCATGCAAAAGCAAATTATGTCGTAAATCATAAAATACCTCTATAGATTACCTAAAAGTTAGTAAATTCCTACGACGAAGGGTGTTACTAATTCAATTCCATGTACATAATCACCGTTCCCTAAATATTATCACCTTAATCGTTGACCGAATAATTTTCACACAATTTCCTGAATGAAAACAAACCGGGCAAGTGCGAGTTGGAGTCGTGCATGAAGGGTTCCGTACCATCGTACAATATTATACGCGTCTACTTGTTGCTAATAATAGGATCGAGCAAAAAAAGCCAAAACAAAACACGTTTCTAGTAGGGGAACCCCCTTTAATTTTAATTTATTTTTATTATTATTGTTAGAGCGGCAACAGAAATACATATTTTGTGAAAATTTCAACTATCTACCTATTATGGATCACGAGATACAGACAGACGAACGGACAGCAGATGCTTATTTATTTATTTATTTATGCACACACAAAAACACTTACAGAGAAAAAACGAACAAATACAGATAGAAGAGTACAAAGGTGCTGCTTATTTTAAAAGAAATTTCTTCCAGCAGACCTGTGACTGGCAAGTTGGTTGAGAAATGTAGACACAGTGTGTATAAATAGATATAGAAACATAAAATAGAGAATACATAAATAATTCATACATAAAATATACCTAACTTTACAAAAACAACAAAGTACATAATTAAATATTAAATAAATTTCAAAAATAAATATAATCACGGAATGGTGGAGAGGTAATACTCTTTGACTTGCTTCTTGAATTGGTAGACAGTTTTAGAATCGCGGATATTAGGTGGAAGTGAGTTCCACAATCGTACCGCATGAACACAGAAGGAGTGGGCATAGAAATGGGTTTTATGGGATGGAAAATTGAGATGATGCTTAAGGTGGGATCTACACGGGGCGTCGGTTAGTAATAGGCACAGTGGTTTGTTTGTTATTGTGAGACTGTAGCACTTTAAACTATTTAATTATTGCTGTGCCATATCAGGGTTCATGTATGAAACCTATATACTTGTAACAACTTTTAAACTACATGAATGCAATAAATGATGATTATGATTAGGTTCCCGTTGGTGAAACCTGTAATCATAACCAAATCTGAACGCTAACATTACAAATTTCATCTCACTCTGACACGAAAACCAAAAACCCAATCTCCCACGATACAAATCCGCCACATAAATATTTAAAAACACGTTGAAAAACCTTTCTTTCATTCAATTTAAATATTTTACATGCCAATAAAAATACCTGCGAGCATATTAAACGATAAAAGTCGATGCGAGTCCAAGATTCCGATTCGAGGAACTAATTACTGCTTAATTATGTACTGTTATGCTCGAAGTGTCATGGCCGCCTTATTTTATAAGATAATTGGTGCGTCTCGATTTTTATGTCTTATGGTTTATAGTGGAGCCACACTTTAGCGATGGAGCTGGTTTTAGTTGAGATGGCAAAGTTGAGGTGACGAATACTATTGTTTTTAATATAGAAAAAAAAAACCCGGCGAAGTGCGAGTCGGAATCGCGCGCAAAGGGTTCCCTACTATTTTCCATAAAAACGGCAAAAAAATCACGTTTGTTGTGTGGGAGCCCCCATATATATTTATTTTATACTATTTTTTAGTATTTTTTGTTATAGCGGCAACAGAAATACATCATCTGTGAAAATTTGAATTATCTAACTGTCACGGTTCATGAGATACAGCCTGGTAACAGACGGACAGATAGACAGACAGATGGACGGACAGCGAAGTCTTAGTAATAGGGTCCCGTTTAACCCTTTGGGTACGGAATCCTAAAAACCGGCCAAGTACGTGTCGAACTTCGCACATTTAGGGTTCCGTACCAAATGTATTTTTGACTGTTATGGTCAACAAGATGCTTATGCTGTGAAAATTTTAAGACTGTAGCTCCAACCGTTTGGCTGTAAAACTTGTGTGTCAGACGACGGACAGACAGTCAGACGAACCGACGGACACGTGAGTGTCAGCAAAACGGAGAAACGGTGCTCCCGTTGAAGCCTTCGGGTATGGAACCCTAAAAAGACGCGTTGTCATCTCATGAGCATTTAATTATGCGTTTGAAGATATAATAGATGAAATTGGAACATCCACTTATTAGAAAATTTAAATTTATTCACTGACAGACAGTTTGTTGTGCAGCTCAAACAGCTGGGTCAAGAAACACGAAAATTTTCGCTAGAGTTTCATATACAAAGAAGGTCAGCAAGGAAGAATTTTTGATAATTCATTCCCCAATGCAATCGAGCGTACGGTTTGTTATCTACGAGTATATGAGTGATTCAATATATTTGTCAACTTCGGTGGTATATTACTAAAAACCTTTGGCTTATCAATATACATAAAAGTCAATACTTTAAAAGATTATCATAAGAAAATGCATACACTAATTAATGATAAAATACGAGTATTTCGAGTTTAATATTACAAACATACAGTATTAAAATTATGTTTACAGTAAAGTAATTGGTTAAATGTCAATAAGAGCAAAATAATATAGTTATTTTATTGCAAATGTTTAATACTTATAAAATTAATGACTACAACTTAATTGTAATGCAGTTAAATTAATCATGAATACTATTTAAATGCTGTACACTTTTATTGCAAGTTCGAACTACACAGACAGCGGTTTTAACACTTTATTGAATAGCTTTAGAATTAATTCAATATAATTTTACCTGAACATAAGCATAATCAGGAGGGAGGAACTCGTGGCTTAAGTAATAACAGCCGCATGGGTCGATACATCAGGTAAAGCTACGCTTGCCGGGGTTGCTCCATGGATGGGAGACCATCTTTAAATACCGAGACTCCTCCGTGCCTCGGAAAGCACGTTATTATTGCTTTTATTTGTGTAATATTTAAAAGTTATAAAGTAAAATATTATATATTTCTGTAGAACAGTTATCAAAATTTATTTGAAATTGCGAAATGATTATTCATATTGACCAAAGAAATTAATATTTTTATTGAACTGGTTTAGCTAATTAATGGCCAAACATACCATGAAAAGGATTATTAAAATACTTTGCGTAGTTTAAAAAAAAGATACAAAAAAAAAACCGGCCATGTGCGAGTCAAACGCGCGCAAAGGGTTCCGAATGAATCACATATTTTTTAAATGGCTTATAATAAAGTAAAATTCTTTTTAGGACAAACTTTTACATGAAAATTTTAGACTCAGTAGTTTCAGAGATAAGGGGGGGAATGGTCAAATTTCGTTTATTTTCCTAAATAACTTTAAAATGAATCATTATAAAATTACGAATAAAAATATATGAGACCCTCACAATCAGCCCTTCAATTTGATATGTCGCACAGTACAGTTTAAAAAACTTTTTAAAATTTTCCGATTTCCCCCCCAAAAGTTACCTCCATATTGCAAATTAATTTATTTACGTTACTTGTCCGTATTGGGGTCATAGAAATACACCTGTGTAGCAAATTTCAATTTAATCGGCCAGTAGATTCGGAGTAAATTGACTGTGATAGACGGACAGACGGACAGACAGACAGACAGACAGACGCACGAGTGATCCTATAATGTTTCCGTTTTTACATTCTTATGTTCAGAACCCTAAAAAGGACATATTTTAATGTGTTAGATATAGAGTTGTAAGATGTTCGATAAATTATAGTTAACTGCATTATATTTTAAAAAATATGCATTAATTAACATAAAGAATTTGCTCATAAAACAAATGTCTGTAAAACCTGTCCAAACTGTCTATCAAAATCAAAAATAAGATCCAAAAACACACACATAGGTACTATTTTACAATAGTTAGTATTTTTAACACCTCGATAATTTTGTATAATTTAATGTCTCATAAAAAAACTTGTGCCAAATTCGACTAAGTATGATGTGGCCATACCATTATCGAAAACTGGTTATAATCAATTATTTGATGCACTCTTTACGTTTCAGAGTTTATTAAAAAAGACTAAGCATTCTTTCTAAACGATCCTCGTCAGTTTTTGCTTATATTATTATTGGTAATATCATTTTGGGGATGCAAAAAATTGTGCGAGCTTTTTAGCGTAAGCTGTACTTAATTTAAATGGTGATGTATTTTTAAGTGACAGTGTTTTGAGGTTATTGATTGCGAATAAGAGTTGATTAATTTGATTTTAACGTTGTTTTTAGTGCTACCCACGTAGGTATATCTTCTATTTAAATAAAAATGAATGGACAAATACGTTGCTAACCGCAAAAGTCGAGAACAGCTAAACCGATTAGGTTGAACAATTTTTTAAATTATTTGTTGAAGCCTCGTTTCTTATGAAAAAAAATAAAAATAATACTCGGGTGAAACCGTGAGACACAGCTAGTCTAGTATAAAGTAATCTTAAATCATGCTAGATTTTTATGCAAGTCTTAAGTCTCTTTAGCATTAAAATTCCGCATTAGTTCTAAATGGCTATGTCAAAATCTTCCTTAACAGATATACATTCGCGTGTCAATCGTCTTTTTTTTTACAGAAAACCAGCACAGAATCACACTTTTGATTTCATGAAATTTTATTATAATTCTTGAAAATTTAAGACTACGATTTTGAAAATCTAAACATTGGGATCTAAAACGGAATATCTGAATGTGCATAAAACTTCCTTGCAACTTAATACGAGTACATGTGATGACTAACACTAAAGGCCAGATATTTATTTATAGATCGTATATTATTTTCCCTTGTTATAAAAATATTGGACAAACGCCTGGAGGTTGTGGTCAAGCAAAATATAAAGATACTTTATACTCTATACTTTAACCGCATGACCGGGCACTTTGTAAGCTATTTGCATACAAGCAAAGTAAGTTGTTTTTAAGTTAAGTGTAGTATGCATGTATATATATTTTTGACCGCAGGAAATATTTATAGCATTATTTGACAAACGATGAGGAGCTAGTGGCTAAAGTAATAACAGCCGCACGGGTCAACACATCAGGTTAAGCTACGCTTGCCGGGGTTGGTCCATGGATGGGTGACCATCTTTACATACCGAGACTCCTCTGTGCCTCGAAAAGCATGTTAAGCCGTTGATCTTGGCTGTCAATCGTGAATGTTTGACAGTCTTTACGGGTCGTCAGAAGCCCGAAAGTCTGACAACCAGTCTTACCAAGGGGTCTCGTTTTACCCAGTAACGGGGTTGTGGAGGTCAGATAGGCAGTAGCTTCATGTAAAATACTGGTATTCAGCTGCATCCGATTAGACTGGAAGCCGATCCCAAGATAGTTGGGAAAAGGCTTGATTTGACAAACGATGAGAGATACGAATGGATTCCAAAACCCAATTGAATCATTTTGAACTCGTTTATCTCTTTGATAGCACAACATACTTTTCATAGCCTAGGTTTTAAATTTCCAAGTTTGTGGCATGGCAGAAAATATAGTATGTGACATTTAAGACCTGTCACGGAAAATTTAGTAGTGTTAACATATGCTTAGCATTTATTATCCATGTCTGTGCATTCTACCTTTCTTACTTGTAGACGTAGTGTTCGATAAAACATTTATCGGTAGGAATCAATCAATGTGAGCAAAAGCTGTGATCAATGCCCTGGAAAGAAGTTTCAGGAGTGGAATCGGAAAATTCAGGACGAAATCCTTATTATCATTAATTATGAATACTATTCTGCACCGGAGTGCCGGTGAGGTGCCTCAATCAGGAGACAGAACAGTCTGTGTGTGTACTGTACTCACGGTGGGGTCATCGAAGGGAGAGCAGCGCAGGAACTTGAGGGTCTAGTAAAGGACGTGATTAATGCTTGTACACCCAAGTAAGCCACTGTAAAGAAAAATTGGCAAAATGGAGTTGTAAAGACCTATCTAAAACCGGTTAGATAAGGACCCAGGCCCGAGTCGACAGCGCGTAGTGATCCACGCGCGTCTCAAAGAGATGACAGCAGTAACTGATGGGGTCCGCTAGGGCCGATGCCTGCCTGGGTTGCGGGTAAATTTCAGAAAATAAAAATAGGTATCATCATGGAAGTACAGTCAGAGATATTATGATGGCCATGCGATCAGCCTAGCAACCGGCACCGAGACCAGGCTCCCTGTGAGAAGAAGATTATTGTACTATAAATTATCACTTACCAATTATAAGAAGCGCAGCCGCCGCAAGTATATGTGTCTTGGCCTCCATTTTGTATAAACGAACACTTGAACACAATTTAACACTAGTCAGTCTTTAAAAATAACTATAAATTAAATAACACTGAACAATGGAGTCAGTCGTCCATGATGTTGAGATTCTGGAACAAAAGAAAAGGTCATTAGTTTTTAGGATTTTTAAACATAAGCTTACGAAAATCATAATAATGCTTAGACCCTTGTCATTATTATATATGATGCAGACATATAGGCAGAGTAACGACAAAAATGTAACATGTTAGGTAGTTCAATTGACAGTGAACGAGTTTAATGAAGAGTCCTAAGGATAGAAGAAGGAGACAGTGATTTTGCAAGATATATTGTATTTTCTTTATCTTGTACACACATTTCACCAGTTATGACATATGTGTAGCCTTCAACGTAACGTGGCTTTGCTCGTCCAGCAATCAAGCTCGTGTCCTCTGCACCAATGAGACAAGTGGGTTGAGTTTTTGAAGTTTCTTGGCAAATTTGCTACAGGTCAAGTGGACATATAAAATCGTTGTCAGAGGCACCATGTCCAAAGCAGTCAACAGCTAGAAAATGCACGGCAACCTTGAAAAAGAAAATTATAATCCCAGGTTCTAATCAGCTCAATGATTGGAAAAAGTTATATTAAATTTCACATTCGTCAAATCTCTGATGCAACATTTTATATAAATAAGCTTGCCAGCTTTATCATGGGTCCTTATATGGTGAAAAGTGCTTGATTTCACTATCCATATTATGTCTATTATTGTGTAAATACACAGAAAGTGACTATGTATTTAATAGTCAGCTAGAAACATTTAATAATATGATTGTTGTACAAATAGCAGTCTTCTACTTAATAACATGGTATTTACCATTTTCTACACGTTGAAGTGTAGCTAGCACAATGTTTGAAAGCACTAGAGGGCACTTTACATCCATTACCTTTAAGCCTAACGTTTGCAAACGGAACGGTGTTAATCCACATCCGATGCAATCTGTTAATAAATTATTTAACTGTATATATAATGGTTTTACTAAACTTACATATCAGTTAACATTCAAAGTCCTTCTGACTGACTGATATAGCAACGCACAGCCTAAAAGGTAAGGTGTGTTCTTTGTGAAGAGATCCACTAAAAAAGGGTTTTTCGGAATTCAACCCGCGGATAAATTAGAAATGGAGTTCCCGCAGCTCTTGGCACTCAGGCAACTGAAGAAACAGGGGTAGGTTTTAGTCAATAAAAGTCTGACACGCCCTCTCGCTCAACCCAGAGCAGAAGAAGTCATTGCATAATTTCCCAACTCACAAAAAAGGGGGTTAAAAAGAGGTTTGAAGTTTATAACTAGGGAAGTACTAATTCCACGCGGGCAAAGCCGCTGGCAGAAGCTAGTTATCTATAAATGAAGTCATATTTTAAAATAATAATTTTCAATCAATTTAAACATGATTAGTTTTGTCGCATGTCAAAAATGAGGAATGGGCCAAAAAGAACCACTGAATGGGTCCTATCAATTGCTAAACGACATCGCAGCAGACCGAGGCCAAAATGGCAGGACGGGCTTAACTTCTATCGACAGACAGACACTATTAGTAAACAGACTTATGTGGAAAAGGGGACCTTTGCCGTGCAATGGGGCAATTTAGGCAAGTAATATAAGGCAAATAGTTCTCGATTAAGTCCATAATAAATTGAACTTATTTCATTTTCAATTTCTTACTGTGTTTTACTAAGATTTTGTTACGGTCAATAAGCTTTGTCTTTTCACCTTGACCTCTCTCTACCTCAAGATCAACCATTAGCATTTATTTCTATCTAAACACACGCCGAAACAATTACTGTGTAGAACTCCTTACAAATCTCCAGTGCTTTGCTAACTTTCTAGTACTTTAGAATGGCCCTTCCCTCGCGACTTCTCACGACTGTGACCTTGTATTAAATGCCATTTACCATGTCTTGCTTTATGGCTATCCACTCAGTACATTTGTGGACTTTCCCCATTTTGCTGAGATGTATTAGAATCTCTTTAGAGGCGTTGAAAGGCATAATGATCATGTTTTGTTTCAATAACGCTTATTTTGTACGAGAGGTCAAAAGCGAGAGTTTATTGAATGGCTGTGAAATGTTTTGTAACCACATTTTCTTGTAAAGCTCTAAACTGTTTGATCGAAACAAAATTGGGGACTGATAGGTTGATATACGAGAGCCTATCAACAGATTTGGAACCATTTTGCCAACTAAGCATAACTTGAGCTACTTTCGTAAAAACAGATCTTATGGAATCCCAGAAAGATAAGTGCATTACCGACCGCATACATCATTAGGTCTCATCGATCACTAGGTCACCCATTACCAAAGAGCTATTTTAAAAACCACAGCCAAGTGCGTGTCGGTTTCGCACATTTAAGGTTCCGTACCAAATGAGGGAATTTTATAGAAAAAATCTGATTTATCACTAAATTGGTATTTGTTAGTAAAATATATGTAATAATATACACTACACTAAATTTCAAGTTCTTTTATCAATGGGAAGTTAAAAAATTCTTCGGACCAAAATTTTGTGACAGACGACGGACAGACGGACACGTGCGTGACAGTAATGGCTGGGTAAATGGGCTCTCCGTTTGGACCCTTTGAGTACGGAATCCTAAAAACGAATGTTAGACTGAATTGTGTGTATTGGTGGCGATATTATGGACATATGATGCGGGGGAATAAGGATGTTGTGAGAAGTGTTTTAAGTATAAAAATGTGGCTTAGGGAATTATCAAAAAACAATGAATGGACTGTCTGAAAGATAATAATTATGGCTAGTAGGGGGTGACTACTGAGATGACGACACTTAGAGAAGTAACTGTGGAAGAAGACCTGTAACGTAAACTTCAAGTTTATTATGAAAAGGGCAAGAGAATGACGATGTTCTAAAAACTGATATAAACTTTAAGACAGTTAACAAAGCACAAGAGAAGCCAGACAATATCTAGTATTTCCCGTATAAGTGTGTAGCTGGGCATCACAATGCATATTGTTCGATAGTTCCGCCACAGAACCGCGGGTACCGCTCGGAATGCCAGTATTAATCTCGTTGTCAACGGTAAAGTTAGGGCTGGCTGTCAATGCACTAGTGAAAATAAAGATAATCATAAGTATATTGACAGAATAGCAAACACAATTTAATGTAGTTAGAATAGTGTCTGAGGCGATAGTGAGTTAGTTAACGAGATGGCAAGATTTGACGACATTATTTTTAAATTTCAAGTAGAACTAGAAACAAAACCATCAAAAAATGTTGGCGTTTTGCTTGCTACTTTTAATTTTAAATATATCCAAAGGTGCTAGAAAGATTTGCCTTCAGGGATTTTACAAAACTTTTGGCATTTTTTTTCAATAATTTTACTTTATTTGGGCAGCCCTGTATCTCACCAGTATGTCACTCGGTCGGGCTTGCATTTAATTTGAGCTTAAACCGTTCTCTGAGAAACATTCCTTTGAAAAGCGCCGATCGCCCAGGTTTTTAAATTTTGACTGTCCAAGATTATAACTTGAGTTTTGAAATTACGTGTTCTTCTGGTACAAATGGTAATGTTACTTTTTTATCAGCATCAGAATCTACTATTAAATATATATATTCAATTCCATGTATGTTGCTACAATTTATTCTAGCACTATTCTAAGGTGTGCAAGAGTACGCGCCAGTACTGGTAGTGAAATGTAGATTAGAATCAGATAATAAAATATATTCAACATGTTTAAGTTCGCAAGCAAAGATGCCATATACTGTTTAATCTACAGTAGAAGCTCCATTACAATAAATTACTTAATTGATTATTCTTTGAACTTGGAAAATTAAATGGCAATTTTCCAAAAGGTCAAGACATAGTGAAATAACATACTGATGTTGCACAGCAACAAAACTATCAATTTATTCAATTATTCATCGGCTTTCTTCTACATCTTATTAAAGTTAATTGTGCACCTAACATTATAGTATTGTTCTATGTTAATTGTATTTTCACCGACCCACATTGTGTTAACCTTAGCGTTCATACCAGGATCGCAGAAACGTAAAGCGTTTAAACTTTCATCTCTGATAGTAATAGATTGTTGGACTACGTGGATAGCGGGATCAGTGTTACTAGGGAAGTAAATGTGTATCTATATTTATTAAGTTATTTCTTAACCAGGTCAGTAGAGTTAAAAAGTTTAGGGCTGACAGCTGTGGCCTAACAATAATAACAACACATGCAGAAGAGTACATGAGCAGAAAAAATATAACCAATCACAGACAGAGCACTTTAATATACAAAGAAGGTAATATACAAAGTCAATAATAAAACAAATAAAGTTGGTAAAGAATCATAACAACAGACTGGAAACTTAACACACTTTTGGATGAACCCAGTTGCGGGAAGATCTAAAGAGGGTAAAGAAATGAGTAAGAGAATATTTGCAGAAAATCCAGCCTTGCTCTCAATTTTTTAAATTCATGTGAATTTTACTATGAATAACATTTAAAATTAAAAAAAACAGAACAAGCTTGTCCTATATTTGTTCCTGCATGTCTTCTTCCATGTATCTCTATTTGTCGTCATCTCAATAGTCACCTCCTCTCTAGACAAAATAGTTATCATCTTACACACGGTATTCCCATTGTTTTTTGGTCTTCCTCTTCTCTATTAACATCCACATTCACACTCAAGACTTTCCTTACAAAACTACTCACTTTTCTCATTTTCCTATGTGTCTATATTATGTGTTCCCGATATTATCTTCGACAATATACATCCAATCAGCATATGCATCATGAGAAACGTCAATAGCTACTAATTATGTTGTAAGTAGTGTCCGACCAAAACTGGAAGGGGTTCCTGAAGGGGAAAAAATACTTAATGATACGATGATTACAGACAAATGATGACATACATAAATGAACGAGACACTCAGTTTTAAGGTCTTTATCTCAACCTTCAGCGATGCTTGTTTCCGTCAAGCTGAATAACAGGGTAGTTTCCTAAAAAAATGTAATAAGTCCGTCAGTTAAATTACCAAAAAATATTGGATACGTATTTTTCCTTTTTTCACGTAAACCAAAATTGAGTAGTAAGTGCGTTAAATATCTCGTGACGTCACACCGCGATACACTTTGTAACGTTAAGTGACGTAACAAGCCCCCACTCCTAAACTTTTATACCTTTTATTTTTGTAATTTTTTATTGATTTGGTAAAGCAAAATTACGTATCCAATACGTTTTTATTATTTTTATACTCAGGAAACATCCCTATTGACCACTTTTTGGCCGAAACCAGTTTTTTTGACCGAAACTGGCCAAAACCGAAACCGAACCTTTAATCGAACACTAGTTGTAAGTCAATAGCCTATAATAGTTTACGATCTACGATTAGAGGTCGACGGCAGTTATGCCGTAATATTGCTTCGCTAACGGCACTAAGACCTTGACATTGGCTTGGAACGGATAAAAACCTACACGTGGGTTGGTTCACCTAATTCTGTTGTGGGTCAAACGTGGTGACCGTCTGAGGTTGGATTGTGGTCAATTGTGGCAATTTTTGGATATGCTTTTCCTCTTCATTATCATTATGTTGGGAGGTTTTTTAAGCTCAGCAAGGCATCGATATCGATATTTATTTGAATGCTTAAAAAATCGATTTACAGTTTTTTTATTAAGTTAATCTCTTTCTTTTGAAAACAAAAACATTTTTTTGATAATATTGTTTTTACGACGTGTGAGGTATTGACGGTAATTTCATACAAAATATACCGTTTAAAACTTCACAAAGAAAATAAATACCGCGAAGACAGCTTTTATGTAAACTTGTTTCACAGTATCGTGGCAAAAGGCAAGAAGATAATGTACGCACGAATTAGTGTCAACAACTTCAAGCGTGCACAATGTACTAGGTAATCATAAAATCAAACAGGTCACTGCACTGACCGATCTACCTTGAGTCCGCGTGACCTATGACCCGGAAGAGTGCAACGAAAGTAGTTCTTCGCACAATACCTTGAAAGACTTTCTCGCGGTTCATGCTGGCCTGGTACACTGGACACTCGTTTAGAATGGTTTTTGCACAATTTTGCAAGCTCCATAATTGCCTTTGATTTACAATCGGTTGTGTACGGTGATTTAGTTAATGACACAGACAGACCTTTCGATATGTGTAAAGGTAGTGCCGTATTTATTTTGTTGCAAGTAAACCAATGTTTGAACTGAAAGTTGAACAGAAAATTATCAATAATTAATTAAATCTAGAAAACAGAGATATATTCATACAAACATAAGTTTAAATAACTCTTGCAAATATTGGGCATCAACTATGCCACACTATTAACTGCACCTGATTGGCAAAGCGCACTTCACAGTTTCCGCAAATTATGCTGGTACATTCAACATGATAAAGTTACATTGATGGCTTAATGATGCTAAAATGCGGGTTGGTTCATATACTGGCACGGGTTTACAAAATGTTCAAAAAGTACACGTATTTAGTGCTATGTAGAAGACCGGTATATGACACAGCATTGGCTAACGTTGTCGACGACGACCTAAACAAACACCGATTTAGATTTTGAGGATGACACCAAATAATGACAGCAATTGACATCTTTTCTCGACGCATTAAGAGCAGCAAAATTGCAAGACCACACTATCGGCCTTTCTACGGAAAACCACAAAAGAAACGTATTTACCAAACCATATTTTTGCAAAAATAAAGTTATGGTTCATCCAAATGGGTTTGTCATCATTTCCGTAATATATTATATAAGACTTGTTTAACGGTTATATTTTTTTGTCATTAAATTTTGGAACCTGTTTTTGCCTGCATCGATAGCTGAGAAGTGTGTCAAATTAGCTACGATTAGTATCGTAGTTATTTCTTTCTTATTTCAGATTAAACGGAACCAGTAACAAATTGGGAGATACAAATTTACTGGAGAGTTGGAGAGGTGTTAGTGTGAGTTGATTGACAGAATAAAATAAAAAGTTATATACTATACTTGCAGATGATGGAACAGACAAACTTGACGAAACTGGACAGCAGTCTCATCATAATGAAGCTAATAAACTCCATCGTGAAAATCCACTTTTTCCATTGATAGCGATGTAGATGATTTTTTTGATGCCCAATGAGTTGTTTTCATACGCATTTGTACATGTTAAGTATTATTATTAGTTTGTATATATCTTTTAAATAAATTATAAAATTATTTTTTATCGTGATAATGAAAAAGTACCAAATAAAATTCTTATTCTTGCTTTGCCAAATAAAAAAACAGGCTATATTATGCACTAAAAAAGAACAAACTTATTATGAAGTTCCAGAAACACTTATCATAATCACAAATAAGAAATAATACAACCATCTTCTAAATTCAGCAAAAACTCAAAGAACAATAAAGAAAAATAAAGTCATAACCATTAAGAAATATATACACAGAAAAACAGAAGTGGGTGAACGACGATGACCCAGACGGGCGAAATTACCGCATTATTGGTCTTTTAAAATATCCGTTTAAAATGTATAAAAGTTATTTGGACGGCCTAATTGCAGTTGGAGAGGTTGAGAGTACTAAATGCGAGAAGAATCATTTGGTGAAAGAAAATTGTGAAGCATATCCAAATGAATAAATGGTATAGTCGGATGTTTGTGCAAGATTAACTGTATGTAACGGCAGCACAATGCAAAGGATTTTTGTGATCGGTGAACTTGTGAATCACAAATTGAATTTCTTTATGAATATCAGTCATCCTTTGAATTTTTGTGTCACAATGGAGGTCGAATCAGTCGTGCTTTTCACACGATTTTAGTGAACGATAGTCAAATGATAAATTATGAAATCATAATTGAATAAAAAGTTTATGTTCCACTTCAAAACAAGAAATTGAAACTTGAAAAAGACAATAACGCTGACAGGAAAACTACAAAATTTAATAATAACATCAATACCAATGGGATAAATAATAAAATTAAAATAAAAAAAACCTCTAAATATATCTCCTTTCATTCAATTTTATTCATCCTAACTTTGTCCGTAAGAACGCCCATAGTAGGTATCTACACAAGCTAACACGACATTTATTGATTCAGGCGATATGAAGTTCGCTAGGTCAGCTAGATCATCATTCTCCTGCCCTTATCCCAATTTATTTGGGGTCGGCGCAACATGTCTTTTTCTTCCATACTCCTCTATTAGTCGTCATCTCTGTAGTCACCCCTTTTTTACCCATATCCTCTTTCACACAGTCCAACCATCGTTTCTTTGGCCTTCCCCTACTCTTATAGCCATCCACATCCATACACAAGACTTTCCTCACGACATTTTCTTCATTCCTCCGCATCACATGCCCATACCACGACAACCGATTTCCACACAACTTTTCAGTCAGCGGTGCCACTTTCAGACTTCCTCTTATATACTCATTCCTAATTCTATCCATGCGCGTAACACCACACATCGCTCTTAGCATTCTCATCTCAGTTACATGCAATTGCTTTTCATTCATCCCTTTTGTGGCCCAACATTCTGAACCATACAAGATAGCAGGTCTGACCATTGTTTTATAAATCTTCCCCTTAAGTTTTAGGGGAATGCGGGAATCACAGATAGTCCCGGTGACCTGCCGCCACTTCATCCATCCAGTGTTAATTCTGTGCTTAACAGTCCGATCTATTTCGCCATCGCTTTGCACGAGTGAACCGAGATACCGAAAATCGGAGCAGACTGGGAGAAGCGCGCCATCTAGCACTACAGCTTCAGAACTGGAGAGACCGCCGAAATCGCAGAACATGTATTCAGTTTTGGTTCTGCTGATTTTCAAGCCAACTTTCTCCAGCTTCTGTTGCCATTTCTCCAATCTGCTCTGGATCTCAGGTCCATCTTCACCGACCAGAACAATGTCGTCGGCAAACAGCATGCACCAGGGTGCCTCTTCCTGTATTTCCGACGTAAGAGCGTCCACAATCAACAGGAAGAGGTAAGGACTTAAAGCCGACCCTTGATGCAAGCCTACAGCCACACTGAACTTATCGGTGTTGCCAGCAGCCGACCGGACGTAGGTACTAGATTGTCTGTACATAGCACGAATCAACTCAACATACTTCCCAGGCAAACCTTTCTCTTTCAAGGCCCACCACAACACATCCCGAGGTACCCTATCATACGCTTTCTCAAGATCAATGAACACCATGTGCAAGTTCTTGTGCACACGTCTGTACTTCTCGCACAATTGACGGAGAGCGAAGGTGGCGTCCATTGTCCCTCGACCTGGCATAAACCCAAACTGGTTCGGGGTAATCTCACTCTCCTCTCGCAATCTTTTCTCTATCACTTTCTCCCATACTTTCATAGTATGTGACATGAGCTTTATCCCTCGATAGTTGTTGCAGTCCTGTACATCCCCTTTATTCTTGAAGATGGGCACTAGCGAACTATTGCACCATTCTTGTGGGATCACTTCTTCATACAACAACTTATTGAAGAATAAAGTCAGCCACATACATCCATCCTCTTTTAAACACTTCCATACTTCCACTGGTATGTCATCAGGGCCCATGGCCTTTCCATTTTTCATACATTGAACTGCCTTTCTTACTTCATCCATGCTAATTTCTCTCAACAAACCCATATTTACTTGAACCTCTTTGAGCACACCACTCCATTCATTCTCTTCGTTCATCAACTTTTCAAAATAAACCTTCCATCGCTCTTTTATTTCGTCATCTTTCGACAAGACTTTACCGAGTTCATCTTTCATACATTTTATATGCATTATATCCCTCGTTCTCCTTTCTCTTAATTTTGTAATCCGGTAGAGCTCCTTCTGGCCTCTAGGGCTGTCCAGTAAATTATATAACTTTTCCTGCGCCTTAGCCCTGGAAACTGCAACCGCCTTTTTTGCCTTCCTCTTCCATTCTTTATAAATTTTCTTTTTCTCTTCTTTCAAATTATCATTTCCGGTTTCTACATTCTGCCATACTTTAAACGAAATTTTCTTTTCTTTTAGCATCTTTTGCACATCTTCATTCCACCACCATGTATCCTTTTCTATCATGCCTTTACCTTGCGATTCTCCAAACACATCTTTTGCTACTCGCCTTATACAATCCGCCATCTCTTTCCAACATTCATCCACAGATTTTCCTTCCATATCCTTCATTTCTATCATTTTATCTACCACTTGACTCTTAAACATACTTGCACACTCCTCATTTTCTATCATACGCCATCTGATTTTGGGTGGGGGCCGTTCTTTGTTCCTACTGGACGAGACACTGACTGTTACGTCCATCAATATGAGCCTGTGTTGAGAGACTAAGCCTTCACCTGGCAACACTTTACAGTTTTTGACTGTTTTGAGACTGTTTCGTCTCACCAAGAAAAAGTCAATTTGGGTCGCGTGCTGGCCACTTTTGTAAGTGATCAGGTGTTCGTCTTTCTTTTTGAACCAGGTGTTAGTTATTGCCAGGTCAAAAGCCGAAGCAGCTTGCAGCAATGTCTCGCCATCAGTATTACGGTCTCCGTACCCCCAACCACCATGCACTCTCTCATAACCGTACTTCAGACTTCCTACATGCCCATTAAAATCACCCCCCACAAACACCTCTTCACTCTCCTGTACATTCATCATCACACAATCGAAGTCCTTCCAAAACTTTTCTTTTACACTATCCTCACATCCTGATTGGGGTGCATACGCACTAATAACATTTACTATCATACTCTCCACAACCACTTTAATAGCTATCACTCTATCACTTACTCTTTTAACATCCACCACACATTCTTTTAACTCACTATCCAAAACTATGCCCACACCATTCCGTTTGCCATCACTTCCACAGTAATAAAACTTATATCCTTCTCCTAATTCTCTTGCTTTTGCACCCTTCCATTTCGTTTCTTGCAAACACGCTATATTTATCCGTCGCCTTTTTAAAACATCTGCTAACTCTCTTCCTTTTCCAGTCATAGTACCTAAATTCCAGCTCGCACACCTCAATCTTAATTCTCTCACTCTTCGAGCTTGCGTCTTACGTCGCACCCGCCCGTCCTGGTGCGACAACCCTTGTCCATTTCCCACAGGAGCCGGGTGCTGCCCCTGCGCGTCGCCTGTGGGGTACGCCCTAGCCCTATCGCACATCATATTTTTCCAGACCATGATGCAAAAAGGTTTTGGCAAAAGTTTTATAGCCGGCCGCCTGCCTGACGCCAACCCTCCTTGGGAATGCTGTTGTTGGTGGTTTACCCGCCACCGCGCGGGTGGCCAAAGGTGCTTTAGTAGTATGCACTAGGGCTCAAAGCTAGGTCAGCTAGATAAAGAAGATAAAAACTATTTAATCAAAATGAGTATCCTGATGATGATGACTAAAAAACCAAAATCAAAAATGATAGATGGCACCTCCGTTCTCAGGACACGTAAAAGATTTAACGAGTAAAAGATTTTTAAATTGCCGTACAATGAGATGACCTAGATCACAAGATGGCGCCCATTAAAATGGTATTACGACATAATGATGAGTCTGTGTGGTCGTGGGATCGAGGATACGAGTAATATGGAAGTAATACCGACTGTGGTTTACCCCCGAGAGAAAGCATTGCACTTAGTACTTAGTAAATTACAGAGGCTGAGGAGGAGGAAGTGTTTGTGAATCCTTTAGCTGAGCTAGTTGGTGAAGGCTATTGAAGCTCTTTGGTATTTGGTAACAGTTTGCAAGTTGTGGTAGTCTACATACTGGCTAGAATCAAAGTGCTCCATACTAATTAATTAAGCTCAGTAGAAAATGAGCGTTGCAGCCAGAGATCTTAAGGATTATAAATCCACATTTTCTAGTTTGAATAAGGATCACTGCTATCAGCGTAATTTGTCCCATCAGTTATTCATTCATCATCTCAATAAATAGTTGTCTCATGTACAAACATCATATTCTATAGTAGAATTAAGTACATTCAATCTATCTTTATTATTTATTATTTATTTATTTAACAATTAATGTACACACACATACAAAAAAAACAGACCAGAAGTCATAGATTCCTTTTAATGTTCATCTCATATGTCATCTCTTTACTAGCCATACCATTTTTCACAAACTTTTTTCAATTGTTTCTATAATCTTAACTAAACAACTCAAAATTTTAGAACTTTTTATTTACAAAAAAAAAGTATAGTATATTATATTTCTATATTTCTATATTTCTCGCCAACTGATCGACACTTTACGTGACCAGAGGGCTGGCTCGTTCTTTTCTCAAAGAATTAGCATTGCCATTCAACGTGACAATGCTGCCGTCTTCTGGGTACGTTTCCAGATGACAGCGATGTGGAGGTGGTACTTCGACGCCTGCAAGTTTTTTGTTTTTGTATATATTTTGTACGTAGTTAGATTAAGATTTTAGGTTAAGTGTTATTTTATAATTAGTAAAATTAAGAAGAAAATAAGATAGAGAAAAGGAGATAAAGCAAATATAAAATACAACTTCATAAGGAAGGAAGAAAGTAATGACCACAGACGTACACGAGCGTAACCATGTAACACTAATTGTAACAGAGCCACATAAATTACAAGCAGTCGTTAGCTCCACAATAGATGAATTAATTACAATAATAATTATTCCTCAATCTTACGGCTAAACTATCTTGTTAATAATGGTTAACGGTAAGCGGAGGCAACAGCACCACGGTTAACTGAATTTTGACCGTTAAACTAACCTTAGATTTACAAACTGTTACTGTGTACGTCATTCGGGTAATGGTTTAGTTTTTTGGAGTATTGCTTGCTAATTGTATGTTACAAATCAAGGTGAACTAATCGCTGTATATGCTTTTTTTGCTGAGAAAGAGGTATTACAAATATGAATGATACAAATTACTTTGGAAATGCTTAGCGTTGGCTGTCTTCAACTAAAATGAGATGATGATAATTTTTCATCAAAAATTATTTTGTGTATAAACAGCAATTATATCGACAAATTAATAAATAAAAAGTTTTTTTTTTTTAAAAATCAAGTTTTATGTCCTCGTCGCCAAGCGTAATGGGAAGTAGTCATGATAATAAACATAGGATATCAAATTTAACCGTCCTATCATTTGCCATCAGGGAGTTCTAGTCCCTAGATCCTGAATTCCTGACGCCAGAATCAAAGTCAATGGTATCATAATATTGCATTGTCACCAAACTTACATTAGTACTTATACCTAGCTCTATCGGAAACCAACAAATGGTCGAAAACTGGTTTGCTAATTTTGAAGCGGACAACTTACGAACATTGCAAGTTTGTAGTAAACTAAAATGTTGAAATTCTATACTAAAATTGAAGTTTTTCTTGATGTCTACTCTGAAAACTAGTCATCCTTTGTTTCATAGTCCTTGCTTCTTTACCTTCAACTATCAAAGCACAAAGTTTTAAAACTTTAGCTAAATATTTTAATAACGGGAATTCTCACAAAAACAGTCTGAGCGATGTCTGCAAAAATGAATGAACAAAACTAAACTTTCCTCTTACCTGAATTTACATGCTTTCAACTTTTTTCAAATCATCACATTGTGTGCAAAATCAAGGCATTATCATTCAATCAACGACCAAATTTACCAAATTGTTAACTGACCGATAAGTCTAATTTCTCATCGCTGTTCGTTACTAAAAGTGTCAAGTACCATCTACTTTTTGCCACTACACTAACTTGAATGGAAACGTACACAAAGAGCGACTTTTTTGCTCAATAATGACTATACGGATCTCGAATAAAGGCGGCTTCACAAGATCGATTAAATTAAAACGTATTTTTTGCGAGAAATTCCGCTGGAGAAAAAGCCGATGAAAAAAATATTGATTTGATGGACGCAGCAGACGCAGTTTTGTTGTGACTCATTTGTTACTATATTTTTTTTGGGTTCTGCTGGTTTGAAATAAATAGATGTTTATTATTCCCCAGATTAACAGTAAAAGTAAAAATGGGAAACCTAAAAGTAAGGTAAGTTATAATCTTAATAACGTTAATTTTATGGCGTAGTCTTAAAAACAATTAAATCTTAATTTGGCACCGGCTATGCATATCTTTATTAATTATCAGCCTCTGCCAGTGACTTCGTCCGCCTGGCATTAGTACTTCCCCCCCATTATTAATTATAGCCTATATTTTATTCGGATGTATAAGCTATAATTATTATTGTAAAGTTTCATCCAAATCCGTTTAGTAGTTTTTGCGTGAAAGAGTATCAAATATCTATACATTCTCACAAACTTTCACATTAAAATTTGTAATATTAGTAGAATAATTTTAATAAATTCATGATGGTGACATTTTGAGTCTCAATTGAAAGTACGGCTTTCAATTGAGACTTAAAATGTCACCATCTTTCTTGGAAAAATGTAATTAAAAATTGTGAACAATAAAACGTGTTCTATCTAAAAAGCTCTATGAAACTGACAGTCTGCAGTAAGCACATAAAAATAAGAATACTGCTGATTTGAAAGCGAATTATGAGTGCTTTTAAAAAAGAAAGTATTAAACAAACTCGCATTTTTGACATGTGAATTGGCAGGCACTCATTTAGTATGATGAGTACCTGATGATACACACTAGTGGAGCCCCTGTCAAACTTAGCAAGTGATGAGTTATGTCTTATTTTTTAAATTACTACTTGTATTTTTTTGAAAAAGAACATGATTATTGTGTTGTTGATTGCTCGACGTGTTGATTATATTTTGATGTTT
Source organism: Polia nebulosa (assembly GCA_951329385.1). Taxonomy (NCBI): domain Eukaryota; kingdom Metazoa; phylum Arthropoda; class Insecta; order Lepidoptera; family Noctuidae; genus Polia; species Polia nebulosa. The sequence goes on along the minus strand of OX589600.1, from coordinate 25,915,204 downwards.
CTATTTTTGGCAAATGAAGGTATAAGGTGAGGTGATGCAGAGAAATAAGAAACACGTCGTAAGAAGAGTTTTAAGTATTAATGTGGATGATTTTAAGGGTAGAGATAGACTAAAGGAATCAATGCGAGAAAGGACGTAGCTATTGCAATGACGGTGAATAGAGATTTATGGAAAAAAGATATGCTGGGTCGATAATAATTCATTAATTCTTTCATTTGGTATCAAAGTTGAAGTGCACAAAGATTGCCACTAGGTATGGTAGCCAAATTACAACGTGGCTAGTAGAAACAAAAGAAAAATCAAATAAAGATGTATGGAAGCACAAGACCTATACCAAGACGCTACCCCAAATAAATTGGGATTTTGGATTCTCTTAGGATGATAGAAATGAAATAAATTAAATTAATTGCTTTCAAAACTAAAAACCTTTCAATTTACTGTTGATATGCACGCGTTTGACCACTATCTCACCTGATGGTAAGCGATGATGTGGGCGAAGATGGAGCACGCTTGCCTAGAAATAACCTATTCACTCTTGACTTAATGACTCCCAGGTTGTAGCTACTAGGAAACACAGACTCCGGCAGAGAATTCCACTCCCTATAAAAAATTATAGCAGTACGCATAATGAATGTGTTCTCAAAACGTTTTGTGTGTGTGGGTGGGATGTCCACCATGTACCGGTGGCGTATCGCCGTACGTCGTATGGTCCGATGATGGAACGAGCTTGGTGGAATTAAATAATGCAATTCCGTCGCACAATCCCCAAAATGCAACCGATAGAAAACCGACATGCTAGCAACTCGGCGTCTATGCTCAAGACTTGGAAGCTTCGACTCGACGAGCATATCAATTTCAACTCAGTATTGAAGTTTTAAAATAATGATAAAAGACATGCATTTAATTCTACTTCCTTACATGGGTATGACCGTTAAGATTAATAAGATGATGCATAAAATGATTTCCTCAATACTCTTTATGAACATTGAAATTGTTTTTTTCTGGTTCCCTTTTTTTGAAACATCTCTTTACCGGTTACTTTATACCAGAAACTGGTTGTCTTGATTGAAACCTTTAATTAAATTTGACGATGGGTTCTCATTAATGACATAATGTGCGTAATACGGAGAGACGTTTTGGGGGTAACGACTCTTTTACAATGTAACATGTTCCATGAAAGCTTGCTCATTGCATGTGGGGAATTCAGAAATTCAAATCCTGATTTCCTTACGATATTTTTCTTCACTCCAATTTGTTTGCATTGACCAAATAAGACTTTAGACCAATATACCATTATATTCTTGCAATTATCCGAATTTATTTGGGAACGGAGACGCTTATCTTATTTTTCGATAGCTATATATTTGCTGTCATCTCATTATTTAAAATCCTTTCCATCCTGTCCTTTGTGATGAAGCAGTCGACTACCTCGGACACCATGGCCTATCCTGCAGTCGGAGCGCGGGTCGTATGGCACGGCACGCCAGCATTAATGACATCATCCGTCGGGCTCTTGTCACCGCCGTGTGTCAGCTGTTTTAGAACCTCATGGCTTGGCGCGTGACGATAGAAAGAGGCCAGGCGGGATGGCCATAATGCCTTGGAAGCTGGGTAGACCTTTGGTGTGGGATGCAACATGTGTCGACACCCCTGCGCCATCCCATCTTCTTGGCACGATGGGCTGTGCTGGGGCGGCTACAACAGGTGCACAAATCTTCAAACGGTGCAAATATAACAACCTTATGGAGAGTTATATCTTTGAACGGTTTGGGGTTGAAACATTTTCGGTTGAATCAGTTTCGTGACATCGTCGACTCTTCACGTGACCAGAGGGCTGGTCTTTTTATCGGCCAAAGAATTAGCATTGCCATTCAACGTGGCAATGCTGCCAGCGTTCTGGACACTTTTATCATTGACAACAATGTGGACGAATTTTTCAATGCCCAATAAATTATACTCCTCCCTTTTTTATGCCGCTTGTACAAATCCTTTCTAGTCATAATGTTCTTTCACACAATCCATCCATCGTTTCTTTTGGCTTGTTCTATTCATATATCCATCCAGATCGACTCACAACGGCAGTGGGAAATATCTTCTTTTACAACATTCAGTTTCTGAAGAGGGTCATAAATCTCTAGACCACCACATTTGCCAAAAAGAGAAACACTAATAAGGATTAGTTATAAATCTATTGTACATCGCTTGTAAAAAACCAAAAGAAAAGCAAAAACAATTTTTCAAATACACCAAGGATTCCAATATGCCACCAAGATTTATAACAGTTATTTTTTACTCAAGGAATCTGCTCAATACTCACTTCACCAGATACCAATACATAGATCACTTTCACAAAGTGAACTGTTTAACGCTGCGCGGGGTCAACTGAGCCGGTCAGTATAATTTAATAGTGTTAGTGGACGAACGAGTCATCCATCACTGTAGTTAAGTGCGTTGTTGTATTTAAGAGTCATAAATTACCCTTTATTGATAAATAGTTTAACTCGGTGTGGTAATAAGAAGAATAGAAATGGATATAGGAAATTAGTTGTAGTAAATTTTATCTTGTTGGGTGCTAAAAAGAGCTTTTACGAATGACTCTAAACGTCAGACTCTTTTAGTAGACATATTCAGCAAACTTGCTGCCTGGCAAATCTTTTTATTAAGTATTCTTCCAAGGCCCATATTTTAATCAGTTTGAAGGACCTCCACTAAACTCAGTTGCCATGTCAATGGAAAAAAACCTGTTTAATGTTTATAAGTAACAAGCTACAACCGTCTATTTCATGATTTGCGGTACAGTCAAGTTGGAGGACATAGCTCGAAATATAGTCCGTAAGTTTTCACTTTATGCAAACATGGATCACCCCAGATTAATAAATTGCATCGCCGGTGGCAAAGAGTCTTCTATTAAACTTTAGTTTCCACATCAAAACAAGAATGCTAGTATTCTACATAAAAATAAATTCAGATTAAGCACATGTTCCAATTTTATTTGCAAACAACTTTGTCGACACAAACCCACATAGAAATTGCGTTGAAGCAAAAAATCTCAAACCACAAAATGAATATTACACCAAAGATTTCCTCAGATTATCATCTTGACAACTCAACACCATCCTTAATCACCTTATTGATCAAAACTTGACAGAATGAGGTTTCTAAACTATTGTTAATCGTTACCAAACCACTTGGGGCGGCATTAACACCCAAACTTGATTATAGTACCTATTCTAAGTATCATAACTGTCAGAAGGTGTTATTAAGTCAAACAATATCTTCAATTGTTTTGACAGCTATTGTGTACTGGAACAAGTGAAAGTGGTATTTGGAACTGTTCTTTTTAACTTTCGTTTTCACATCACTACGATATGTGAAATACTTGAATTAGTTCAAGTGACTTTTTCCTTCTTGACGCATTGTGTCGATTAGATTCGAATTGCAGTCAATTAGAATGTCGATTTTCGAACGAGGAGTTGGTTTAGGAGACGAAAAAAGTTGATTCTTAAAATTGATTTGTTACAATGTTTATTTTAGTTGTCTCATCTTTTAATATTAGAAATTTATAGAAAAAAAACATTGAACGAATTGTATTGATATGCTATTAAATTAATGATTCATTTCTAATGTGCTGAGCTGAGAATTTAAATTCAAAACGGTTATTGTTCAACCACAAAATGAATTTAGTTGTATAAGTTATCATGTTTTAATTCATAGCATTTTTCGTAAACTGAAAAACGCAGACAATGCTAAATTCAGTATTTCGATATTATTTTTTTGTACAACAACCGCCTATCTCCACATAAAGTACCAGGCAAGCATAAATTCCCAACAGTCACTACCTAGTGAATTGTTTGCCCAACAATCCTTCAGCTTACCACCAACGAATAATAAAAAACCCTTTCATCATTACACACAGGCCCGGGAGAGTTATCTTGCAATATCACCAATAAGTTCCTCTTCTGACTATTTTACTTTGAGCTCCGCCACCTCTGTCTTGCAACTGAAGGATGAAGAAGATGAGGGGTCTTATAAACTGGATAACTGATATAAATGGTTGGCAGTTGCCGTATGTATTGAAATACGCTACGGCATTCTCGTGTGACTGCATCGAGTCTACGTTCCAGTACGAGACGATATTATTCTTTATCTATTAACATATCTGTATGAATATGAGCATAATTTAAAATTATTATAGTTGGGGTTTTGTGTGGTGTAACTTATCTATCCTCAAATACATTGCATTTATAGCAATTGCTACTGTAACTTTACAAGCTTAGGTACTTGGAAAAGTTTATCTTGTGGCTGATGCATGCTTGAAATTTAACATTACGTATAAAACTAGTGTTAAAACACTAGTTTTTAGAAGCGATTATGGGGAATTTTAGACCAGAATAAGGTCAAAAGCATAAGCAGTGACAATAGAATTGACGACAAGTAATTGTATTCATATGCTTTGCCGCGAAAAGCAACGCATACATATTTTAGAAGCCTAGCTGATGCAAATTCTTAGCTGATTTAATGCAATAGATAAAATCTATCGGCCCTAAAACGGTATTCCAAATGAATGACAATTATTTATTATTTAAAAAAAAATAGGCAGTCATGGGGACTGCCGACAGAAGTGAAAACTGTGTGCACGTCGAACTACGCGTCGTAGCACTCGTAGTGGTGTCAGTGTCGCTTGAGATCAATAGTTTTTTCACATCTCAAAAATTTCTAACGCGCCTAAAGAAGTTCTCAGCAGAATCGATTAACAACATACAATGTCTCAAAAAAGAAGATCATAAACAGGAGCCTTAAATAAGCTGTAAATAAAAAAAGAAACAAACGTATTCAAAGCACTTCAAGCTTCGAATTTTAAGAATTCGAAATCAATTACCACTCTTACTACATAATTATGATACAAAACTACATTACAACAACCTTTAGAAATTCCAGAGCAAATTATGCAGAATATCAATTTCTCCTTCAATTTTTGTACCAAAAAGAAGAACTACATTTTAATGAGCATACCTTTTTCGTGGGCTCCTTATAATTCTTGTTATTTTAAAAAAATACGCCACAATAATCGCACCAAAAGCGTACATTTACGGTCTGGTACAACTATCATTGTCTTTGCTCCAGCCATTGTCCGCGATGTTGGCTTTTTATTTTTTTTTGCTCCCGCCACCCCGCGCTGTCATTAAACTTTTTAATATTTTTATTTGCGGCCAGCGTAGATTAGTGTCCGGTTAGGTTTTAGTTAAAAGTTTATATATAGAATAAAAAGTACATTTGTGCGCAAGGGTCTAATAATTAGTCACATATTTTTTTATCTTGCACATGCCATGAGTTTATTGTTCCTTTTAAGGATTATACCTATTCCTGATTGAAAACTGTTTGTAACTTTAATTTGTTATTTATTTCATATCAGAACTAATTGCAGCATAAAATAGCAATATGCTTATTTGAGCCTATACAATCTTATGAAGTGGATCAAGTAGCATAGCATAAATCAACTAAACTTGATGGATTCAAAAAAAGGTTTCAATAAAAGAAAAAAAAACTATCCCGACAAATAAAAGCCTGAGATCTTGATATATTTTGATTCCAGATAAAAATGTCAAAAAAGTACCTTGAACTAGATCTTATATAATTACGAAAAAATAAAACGTCAAGAAAACTTTTATACAAAAAATACAACCGACTTCCAAAAAAGAAAATACACTATTAATTGCAAAATGGCTTCTATTTCGGAAGTCAGTATTTGTATTTTATTTCTTCGATATTTGACACCGACTTCGGAAATACCCCAGAACTAAAACTAAATATTTGCCCGAATTAACAATCGCAATAACATGTAATTTGAACATAATTGGAGCAACCCAAAACGTCATCTCTCTAAACATATTTTTTGTTTTTGTATTTTTTTTCAAAAAGCGTTAAATAAATTTAGCTATAATGTATATGGGTCCACCTCTGAAGCATGGCCAACGAACAAAAAAAAAATCATCAAAATCTATTCACAAGTGGCGGAGTAATCGCGAAACATCATCATCGTCTTCCTGCCCTTATCCCATGTTACTTGGGGTCGGCGCAACACGTTTTTTTCTTCCATTCTGTCCTGTCAGCCGTCACGCTATCACTAACTCCCTTTTCTTTCATATCACTCCTCACACAATCCATCCATCCTTTCTTTGGCCTCCCTCTCCCTCTCTATCCATCCACATTTATACTCATAAGTCTTTTAGTTACATGTGTTTCATCCCTCTTCTTTACATGGCCATACCAAGATAAACGGCTCCCTTTCAACTTTTCTGTGACCACTTTTAAACTACCTGTTATGTACTCATTTCTCACTTTATCCATTCTCGTTACTCCACACATCCATCTCAACATTCTCATCTCCGCCACATGCAGTCTTACGAGTATTTCATCCGTCTTTTTCACAGCCCAACATTCTGACCCATGCAGTACGACAGGTCTAATCACGGACTTATAGATTTTCCCCTTTAACTTAAGGGGCATCCATCGGTCGCAAGTTGTTCCAGTGACCTGTCGCCATTTCATCCATCCTGAGTTGATCCTGTGCGTTACGTCTCGGTCTATATCGCCATCCCCCTGAACAAGCGACCCGAGGTACCGAAAGTCGGAGCAGATCGGTATAGGCGTTCCGTTGAGAGCTAAAGGCATAGGACTGGAGAGACCGCCGAAATTGCAGAACAGATATTCCGTTTTGGTTCTGCTCAATTTCAGGCCCACACTCTCCAGTCTTTGCCACCACGTCTCCAATCTGCTCTGGACCTCTGAGCCGCTTTCGGCAACTAGCACAATGTCATCAGCAAACAGCATACACCAGGGAGCCTCTTCCTGGATGTCCGACGTCAGAGCGTCCATTATCATCAGGAAGAACCGACCGCTACACTGAAACTGTCAGTAGTGCCCACTGCAGACCGGATTTGGTTACTGCATCGACTGTACATCGCTCGGATCAACTGCACATACTTCCCAGGCACACCTTTCTCCTTAAGGGCCCACCACAAAACCTCTCGAGGCACTCGGTCATATGCTTTTTCGAGGTCAATGAACACCACGTGCAAGTTTTTATGCACAGCTCTGTATTTTTCGCACAAATGGCGGATAGCGAAAATGGCATCCGTTGTACCCCGACCAGGCATAAAACCGAACTGGCTTTGTGAGATTTCACTTTCTTCTCTCAGCCGCTTTTCAATAACTTTATCCCATCGCGAAACAAACATACAAAAAAAAAACATACAGACGAATTGAGAACCTCCTTCTTTTTGAAGTCGGTTAAAAATACGTTGAAGTCAACTTACCGCACATTAGATTGATGCCAGTGCTACTACAGAAATAAAGAAAGAAAAGAAATATACATGGACGAAGAATAGTGAAGGTTTCAATTTCATGAAACTACAGTTTCTAAGCAAACGAAGCCACAGACAAGAGTTAGTATGTTTTGTAACGGATAAATAACAAAGGGACATCTAAGTAAAGGTTTAAACTACAGAATAGCTCTCTTGCATTGCTTTTAAAATAAATAAAATAAACAATGACTCTGTGTATTCAAACAGACTCAATTCGTTTTCAATTTCGATATATTTCACAAAGGAATCGTTTCAGTTTAATCTAACTGCAGTTTTACAAACAACAAAACTACATTCCGGTGTATCTAGGCAATGTATGGCTCTTTCATTTGTTTCTTTGTTTTATTTTACGTCAGGTATAAGGTTTTAATTAAACGTTCCATGTAGTTTCCAATTATGTAATTATATATTAAAGTAGCTTTAAAAATATAAAAACCGGCGGTATCTTCTCGTCGCACATATCACATTGTCTCAAGACAAAAGTCTATGACCAGTGTGTGTTGCCAGTACTGAAACGTGGTCGCTCACGATGGGTCTCATTGGAAGGCTTAAATCCATCCATAGGGCAATGGATAGGGTTATTTTCGGAGTTTCCTTGCGTGATCGAATATGAAGATATTTGCAGGAGAACCAAGGTTACCGTCTTAGGCCGAAGAATCGGCAAACTTAAGAGGCAGTGAGCAGGGCATACTTCTCACAGAATATATGGTCGATGAGGCCGAAAAGTTCTATAGTAGCGACCACGTTCCGAAAGACGCAGCGTTGGAAGGTGGGCTGATGACCTGATCAGTGTCGCGCGATAGATGCTAAATGCGCAGGACCGGTCGTTGTGGTGACACATGGGGGAGGCTTATGTCCAGCAGTGAACGTCTTTCGACTTAAAATTATGATTATGATAATGAAGAGTATAGAACAACCAAAGAAACGATAGATGGACTGTGTTAAAGATGAAAGAAAGAAAAAAAAAGCTAGAAAGGGATGACTACTGAGTTGAACACCTAAAGATAAGTGTGGAAGAAGACCCATGTAGTGCCAACACCGAATTTATTAGAATAAGAGCAATAAAATGATGAATGTTGATATTAAAATGTTTTGTAGGTAAGTAAATGTAAGAGTGAGTTTTTGACAGTAATTAAATCGTTCAATAACGATTTCTGGATCTTTTAACTTGATATTCATTATTTCATTCTCAAGCTTAGATTATTGCAATTCTATAGAATTGATTCCTCCATTTATTTTGTAGTCATTCGTTTTATATATAGAACCTAACACATTATCACAATCAGCTACAACCACTAAACGCTGTCACAAGATTTACAGCTTATATAAGAAAAAACGATCTAAAATAACAATAAACAGCCCAGCTTTACTTAGTGCATCAGATTCTATAGGGTGGCCACCAATTCGATTTGAGGCCAATTTGTTGCTGTTGATTGTCATTTTATTAGCTAACGAGTTTCAATTTAGTTTTTATGACCATAAATACTGTGTTAACTTTAGTAATTTTATTCTTAAATTCTAACGTGAATTGAAAATCTACCTATTTATTAACATTTTTTTTTGGGCATCAATTTTTTTTTTTTTGTTGGTAGGCACGCGTTTGGCCACTATCTCACGAATTGACGAATCAATTAATGCCTAACTCACGAGATTCAACAGATCCTGCATTTTTTGTGAGATTATCTAAAAGGACGTATCAGGAACAATCTAGGTCACTAAAAGCATAATATTTGTTACTTTGATAGTGGGAAATAATAATCTAGTATCCAAAACTTTTATGAAAAATACGACAAGAAGCTAGCGCATTTTTGATTAGCAAATAAATGAAGATTTGGTAGCTGTTGCTCTATCCACACAAAATCGCAAAGCCTGAATAATGTAATTATGAAAAAATGTATGACAATATTTTTTCGATGGATAAAAATATCCTAATTTAAAGTTGTATATATCCGAGTTGGCCACCCTGCATAAACTTTTATTACAACATTAAGGTCTTAATGGCTATTGTGATAGTTGGCATTAAGGTTACAAAGTAGTGCGACAGATCAAGCCATTACTGGCACAATGGTCTTCTTAAAGCACGAACTGAATGGATAAAATGATAATATATAGTCACAATTCAATGGTAATACTAAAATGTTCTTAATATGAATCGTGTATTGCGCTAGAAGGTGTTAAATATTATGTTTGTATTATTATCTAAAAAGTATTTTATACTTCAAAATATTTCTCTAACTGAACTGTTTTCCTGCTTTTCATACAGATAGTTTCAATTTTTTTAATTAAAATATTAGTATTAAGTCATACACGATTCTTCAGACTGGAAGATTTATTTAGAGTCGGCATATTTCTTCTTTTCCCTATATATTTAGTCGTCATCTCAGAAGTCCATAATTTATCTGGCTATCTAGACCCTCTACTCAGATCATCATTATTTCACTCGAAAGACGTCCACTGCTAGACATAGACCTCCCCCAAGTACTGCCACAACGACCGGTTCTGCGCGTCTCGCATCCATCGGATTCCCGCGACCCTCACCAGGTCATCGGTCATCGGTCCAATACTCGGGGTTTGAAATGACGACATCCGCAGGAGAACCAATGTTACCGATATAGCCTGAAAAATCGTCAAACATAAGTGGCATTGCTCGCAGAACAGACGGTCGTTGGATCCGAAGGGTTCTGGAGTAGCGACCGCGTACCGGAAAACGTCGCATTAGAAGGTCTCTTACTGAGATAATGCTCATAAATTAATAATATTTTACCACCGGAAACTCGAATGCACCTAATCCCATTAAAAATCTACAAATCTTATTTCGGATGTATTAATAGACATTAATTAAATCTACCTCAGATACTTAACTCAACAAATAAACATATCTCAAAACTAGACATTTATGTTTCCATTCAAGCGAATAACAGAAAAAACTAGTTCTAGACATCCTTCACAATTTATTATAATGCCATTACGAAGTGAATGAAATGGTCGCCGCAAGCGTCAAGTCATTAGTTCATATCCTGTGTGCATTATGACTATTAAGATGGTTGTGATGTTTGACATTCCACTTTATGTCTGTAGGCTTAACGAAAGTCTGCGTGGTATATTATCGTTTAACGGTATTTTCATTAATTGAATCCAGACTTTTGCCCTATTTATGGCAAAAGCATCGTTCGTTAAATGTGGTAAAAGAAGATAAGCTGCGCTGCGTATTTCTTTTGAAATAAGCAGCGCCTTTGTACTCTTCTATCTGTATTTGTTCGTTTTTCTCTGTAAGTGTTTTTGTGTGTGCATAAATGAATAAATAAATAAATAATAAATAAGCATCTTCTAGGCTTACTTATTTTCTCTACTAAGCATCTTTAGGCAATTGAAATTCTCTTTCTGTGACTCACACAACCTAGTGCATTCATTTCCTCCTCAAAAATTCTTCAGTAGTAAATCTGCACAAATTTATATCCCAAAACATGCCTAGACTAACAATTTGAATACTTAAAATTTTACGAACGCCTCCGATCTGGATTTCGGAATTCAATGAAATTCTAGAATTACATTTTTAACGTGGAAAGTAACACGTTGGTCCTAAAAAGTTTATGTACATTAACATGCTTTCGACATTGTTAAAGTGGGTTTTAACGTTTTATTCGCCATGTTGGGAAGGTCAGAAACGCTTTAACACTGATTTTGTTCTGAATGTACTAGGAGAATATAACGAGGTGGTGATTTGTATTCAGCACTCGTATTTGATGAGTACTGGGGCGGTGTGCCGCAAGGCGTTGTGTTCGGTCCAACAAAATTATGCAGACCACACGTTATGTTTACACCGATCATTTGCTAATTATCTTTTTTTGATGTTTGTTCTTTACACTTAGGATTTAAGACGCGTGCAAATAAATTGGGGAGTCACAAAACCGTGTAAATATTTTCAGATAAAACAAGTCTTTGGAGGCATTATTTGAGTTTAAAACTACCGTAATTCAATTACTAAAAGCATTGAGGATAATCAACAGTTCATTTCGCAATCAAATGATTCAATTAGATAAAAGGAAAAACTTATTAAAAGTATAGATTTATCTAACTTGCATTAAATAAATAATAACGATATTGTTCACCAAGATCTATTTATAATTTTAATGACCATCCATTAAATTCTGCTTTCACATAAATTTTCTAACGTTTATAAAAAATCAAGCTTCAGAAAGCATATCTGCATAAAAATACGTAACTAACAATAGCAATAAAAAGTCTCTTTATCTTAATTAACATTTACCTGTCTCGTTGGCAAGTGAACCTACTTTCTCAAAATAGTAACTTGATGCAACCTAATACATGCACATTATGTATAGTATAACGGAAAATATTTACGAGTAAAGAGATAAATAAAAGTTTATATTCGATTTAAAATATCATGTAAGACAAAATCTGGCATTGGTATCTTAAAGATAAAAAATAAATACTGTATTAGAAAACTATTTTGACCACGCTCAAGTTAAGTTTGGAACAAATAGGCGACAGAAAGTCACTCTGTGGCAAAATGTTAAACTAATAATTCAATAGAAACCTCATTGAAAAACAAATAAACCACGATATTAGAATAACGCCTTCCCGATTAAAACACTCCAAACGTTACTATACGCCAATGAGTATTGCCGAGTGCATACAACCAGGGTCACTGCTCTCCACCATAATTGAATTCTAACAAAACTATCGAACCGCTAAAATCAGTACCGTAAAGCGCTAGCCGCTAGCATTCAGCAAAACTGTTCATTGTTAAGTTTATAAGTAACAAGTAATACAGCGATACAGCGATTGATTTACATAAAACTAAGATGGTGACCGATTTTGGTGTGATTGTTGAAGCAAGCTTTCTGTTTTCTGCTGGGAATTTTGAGCTTATAATCCAGAATAACCAGCTTGGTGCGTATTGATATAGGAATTATTTCCAAACATTTGTATCCATAATTTAGTTTCATCGAGTAATAAGTTTACTATGCCGTGGTGGCGTAGGTATAAGGACCAGATTTCTTGTATGGATTTTGAATTTTCTAGTTTAACGCGTCGAGTACCAACGGATAAAGTAGCAATAGATTTTCTGTTGTGTTTGTTTCTCCAGTAACTGGCGCGTTAATATTATATCGATTAACTTATGGGTAAGGGCCTAGACAAAATGACATTTTATCAGCAATAACGACTGTCAAAAAGTCAGCATATTGACATACACTAACAATAATTTTGACTTTTTGACTATAAATTGCTATCGTTGTTAAATTGTCACTTTGTCTAGAACCCAAGCTATACTTAGGCATACGAATTAACCCTGGGTGGGACTTAACAATCTGGAATCGTCAACAAGTAAACATCAATCAAAGCCCGTTACTTCTCTGCTGCAGACTGCAGGACAGTAAAAAAACAAACGGGACTTTTAAAAACTCCATAAAACTGAAAATGTAAAAAAATAACAATCATTTATATTCCACAGAAAGTTGGCTTTGGTTGAAAGCACAGGTATGAATCCACATCCTATGTGACAATAGATGTTCACAACAGCGCAAACTATTGCACGACAAGTACGATGCGACATTGTTTTTGAAATCGGTCACCATGTTATTTTTTTAGCCTAGTTGAATTGAATCCCTCGATAAATTACAATTCCGTTTGCGTAAAAGGCATTTGGGAGGAGCGATACGGAATGACCGAATACACAGATTAAGCTATCAAAATTGAGTTGAGCTTTGACAAAAGACTAGATTGTAACACAAAATCACGCCTTTTTTTAGCCCAAGGGGTGGGTGTAGGATTATATCACTCATGATTGCCTGTTAGATTAACTTCTATATGAAAGGAGGCGTGCCTATTGTTATCAACAGGGCACAAACCCGGACTGCGAGTTGCCGCTAAGAAATTTGAAATGGAAAAAATTAACAATGCTTTACGTAACCTGAGATCAATCTGTTCACTTCAGTCTAACTTACGACCAATATACCAACGAGACATTCAACAAATTGTAATTGAATATGATTTGCTAAGACTTCAATATCTTTAAAATTTCTAATACTGTTCGCCTAACTTGCATTTGCATACTAGCGTATCTCATCTGCATCGTCTTATCTTGTATGTATCTTGTGTACCGTACGTAATTAATGTTCATGATGTTGCTAACAATCTTCTGAAAGTATGTTATGCTGATATTTATTTATTTGCTACATGCGACCTGCAATGACCCATGCTAGAGAGGTTATAGGTGCATTTTATACCAAAATATAGGTACCTTGTTCGAATTACATTATTGTGAAATTTACATCATTATATATATATATAATATATTTTGTGAGAGATAGCCATTATTATTAGTTTTTACTTTTCCTGGAGAAGAGCCCACTGTTAAACTTATTTCTATTCCCATATTTAAAATTAAAAAGGGGATTTTACAGATTCATGTACCCCTAAAAACTCTCTCTCTCCTACTCTGCCTTCAGGCACTAACAAAACAAAAAGGCTAAGCCACTTCGTTGGAGGTCGTCGATCTGGCTGCCGCTAATATTGATGAGTTGCCATAGCTAATCAGTTACTAATCGACCAGAAAATTGTCTCTCTAATACTGGCTGCAAAAAATGTCTGGCTTAATTGACTTAAGTTTCGAAGTGTAAAAAATGAAAATTGTTGCAAGATTTTTTTTGCACCTAATTGTAGAGCGCTTTTAACTTCTGAACATTGACTTAATCGACAATGCATACCCACGAGTGAAAGGTCATAGTTTCAAAATTCAACCTTTCTATTGCCAGAAACTGAATCTTACAATAGGTATTATATGTCATTATCTCGAACTTGTGGCTCTCACCATGATTTGTAGGTACTAAATCTCTCTCTTTTTGTTAATTCTGACAAGCTTTTGTAAAATTAAATTTACTTATAAGACCTCGCTACTTCTAAGATATTCACGCGTATTTATCAATTCCTGAGTAAAAATAATACGGAAGTTTAAAATCCTTCTAACGGAGCTTTTTTGTCAATGATTAAAAGCTTCACTCGCCGCTGCATCACGTCGAAAAAACCACAGATTCATGAATATTTAATCTTATGAAATGCTTAACGCTTTGTAGTTTCCTGTTGAACTTATATTTAGACATTTATACTGCATTTCCACCGTTATCTTCTCGTATGTAACACAGTTACGCATAAATTTTAAGTGTAGATATTCGGATTTCCTGATTTTTATCTACACTAGCGTTGGCCATGTTCTGTCCGGTAAGCAAGTTTATTTTTCTCTTATCACATTTGCGAGATCCGTTATTATTGCATGAATGCATCTATCGCTTTCATAAGATCCGTGATGACAGTCACGAAATGGTTAACTAGCAATGGTTTTAGATTACTTTTAAACTATTTCTGTTTCTATAATTTAACTGAATCCTACCGATGATGACTTAGAACGATCCTGTCTCACGATGATCGTGAATATAATCTTGTGAAGCCAAATTGCTACCCCATCCGTTGTCTTTATGATAAGTGGGAGTTGGCAAAGATTTAGCATATTTTGAGTGCAACGCAATGTGGGCTACAACATGAAACATACATATCAAGAAATGCTTGGAAAGTGTCAATTTTCATATGACACAAAATTTCCAAAAAGATCCACTTAGAAAAATTCGATCAGACGATTGGCAATTACCAGTCAAATCCAGACGGCTGATTGCCTATCTAAAGAAAACTGGACGAAACTAACGTAAAACTATTTGATTGAACCCAATTCTACGGTTCTATTGCACAATGAGGCATTGAACATCGATTGCAATACAATAAGAATTCTCCTCAAACGTGTGCTGCGCTTTCCAAACGTTACTTATTAAAATAGCTTTGTTATTGTGAAGCGATGTGGGACTTCAAAGTTAGTCTGAATCTAATCATGCAACAGGTGAAGCTTGAATAAAGACTCTTGCACGAACGCACGATGAAAACCTTATACTGGGCATTCGAATGAAATTTTTATCGTAAATATTGCAAGTGTTTTTTTATCATCATTAGCCACAACCAGATTTCAAACACTTTTAGGCTCTCTTTGCTTGTGTTAATCCCATACTCTTGTGCCAACCACATTCAGGTTCTACCTGCAATAGCAACTGTATCTTTTGTGTAGTCAACTATCATCTATTTATTGAAAGCATATATTTAAACCGATTTTGGAGAAGGATCTGTATTCGTGACTTGATTTTTTTCAGCAATACACATTCTTAAGATAATCTATAGCACTCTTTCCTCTTATATTTATTCTGGTAAACTAGAGCATTATCTTTTTAAGATCAAATTTTCATCTCCACCATTTCACTAGCAATTAAAATATCGATCACTATCTCAACCTTGTTAAGAGTTTCTTGACACAAATCAGTAATACTTATCTTGTTAGTAAAAATAATGATAGTACCACTGTATCCACAACCACGTAGTTACAGATGCTGCACATAACAGTCATAACACGCAAGCTGATAATGGCAACATTATTGTTGTTACTACTATCATTATTCCATCTGACTGTGTTGAAGTAGGTCAGTTCGAAAGTATATTGATATGATTTTAATTTGCCTGTTCGTTGTGGATGAAATGTGTGATTACGCTAGACAAGGTTCGGACGTTCCAATTTGCACACAATTTGCTCAGTGATTAATAGCTTGGATCGAACCAATTCCGTGGTATCAATTAATTAGACGTTGAAGTGTAAATTTGCTCTGATATCATCTGTAGCTCGATACATCAGCCGGCGGTATCCAAACCGAAACCTATAAGAGATATACTTTAACCAGTCTGCAAACTTGCTTAGCAAAAATGTACAATGATTTGACTTGTTAAGTTGGCAACATTTTATCAAGCATCCCGGAACTTCCCGACTCAAATAATAGTTCTACAACAAATCCTCTAATCAAAGATTCACTGGACACGCACGAATGATACAAAAAATCCAAAACCCATCAAAACTAAACAAGAGAATTGAATTAAATCAATTTACTCAATAAAAAAAGGTTCACCAACAGAATTTCTTGCTCTACATTCATTCAATTGATACCAATAAGTAGTTGAATTAATTCTTAACGAGCATCGAGAAATTACTTGGGAGTGACCCGAAGGCCTCAATGCCGCGATTAAGGCCATACATTGTGTTCATTTACATCTTCGACCAGGTCCACCACATTGTATGGATGATGATACATGCTTTCTAGTTAGGGTTCCTTACCCGAAAGGTCCAAACGGAGCCCTATTGCTGTCACTCACGTGTTCGTCTGTCCATCTGTCTTTCTGTCCGTCTGTCGTCTGTCACAATTTTGTTCCGAAGAATTTTTTGAACCTCCCATTGACCTATGAACTTGAAAGTTGGTGATAAGATTTATTATTACGTTTATTTAACTAACAAATACTTAAAACATATTGATAAATGAGATTTTTTCATTGATAATTCCCTCATTTGATACGGAACCCTAAATGTGCGAAGTCTGACACACACATGGCCGGTTTTTTTTTAATGGGGCTTTCTGCAGTTAATTTTTGAGTTTTTTCACGATAAATCTAATATTATAAAACTCTGAGGTCCAAGTTAATAAAAGTTATTTTCACAAACTTTGGTTAAAAAATATTCCTGTTACTGTCGTCATCATCATCAGCCTTTTTTAATGTCCCCACTGCTGGGATACAGGCCTCCTCTCTTCCACCACGCGGGCCCAATGCAGGTTGGTGGATGTCACATGTCTTCGAATTCAGTCATTGAAGTCAGAATTGAGTCATTATCGTGCTAATGTTAAAATTTAAGTGGAAGACAGAGACAGAAACATATCTAAGTCAAAGAGCGTTCTAAGTAACATTATTATCTCAACCTGATTGATCTAGATTAAGCTCTAATTTCTTGATTTGAAGCCTTGGCTTTGTACATAACTGTTCTAAAGGCCGCTACAAGTGTGTGGGTTAACTGTGTGTGCGTGTCAAGTGTAGTGTTTTCTTATTGACGAAGAATTTTAATTCCAGGTTCGCTGTTTATGTTCACTTTGGTAATAAAATTTAATTACAAAATGATTTATGTAGCTTAATATACCTCAAAATACGAGTTTTCAATCAGTGTTAATGATCGGTGTAATGGGAATACACTTAAAATCGTGTATGCTCCTGTTAAGACAAAATCGTCAGTTATTAGTTCATTTAGGGATGATTTTTCAGTAGTTAGATAACTTTTAACTCAGGAATAAAAATGGCGTTTTGACAGCTTTTGTATAGAAATTATGTCAAACTGCAATTTTTATTCCTCAGATAAAAGTTATCTGACAGTTGAAAAATCAGCCCTTAGGTGATTTAAACTAAGCTGTGGTTTTTATTTATATAAACGAATATTAACTCTCACGAGTTTGGGTTCCAAAGGCTGAGGATGAGTTTTATAGTATATAGGTAACGTAGTTCCGTGTTATCAAGGGGACAATTCATTTCTAGGAAAAAATCCTTTTGTTTAACCCGTAACACTGCTGGATCTGTTCAGAAGCCTTCCGGCTATAGCAGTGTTTAAATATTTTTCCCAGCGGTAGATGATATTAAACGAATAACAACATTCATATCCTAAAGCTATAAGAGCAAATAGGCCTCAATATAATAACTGACGAAGATGACAAAAAAGGAAAGAAATTAACTAAAAACTGCTGTCATGTGTAGTTAAAATGCCAAGAAAGGGCATAGATGAGCTATAAAGCCGTACAAAGCTACTGTCCAAGAAAAAGAAAGAATCACTTTTAGAATGAATAACAACCTGCAATTGCTAACAATATGACACGACGAAGCTTTGAGAAATATAGTTGTTCTACTTCATCAAGGTGGGTTTCGTAAGCTCGGAGCACTCAGTTTCATAGAAAATAGCTTACACAAAGAAACAATATGCCCGTGAATCTACACACACATCCAAGACCAAACCGCCTTCGTACAAAAGTATATTTAACTATATTATTTCGTAAATAACTTACCGTAAACTGATAAATAGAAATCATCATCTGCCTAGCCTTTCCCAACTATCTTGGGGTCGGCTTCCAGTCTAACTGGATGCAGCTGAATACGAGTATTTTACATGGAGCGACTGCCTATCTGACCTCCACAACCCAGTTACTGGGTAATACGATACTCCTTGGTAAAACTGGTTGTCAAACTTTCGGGCTTCTGACGACCCGTAACGACTGTCAAAGATCCACGATTGACAGCCGGGACCAACGGCTTAACGTGCTTTCCGAGGCACGGAGGAGTCTCGATATGTTAAGATGGTCACCCATCCATGGAACAACCCCGGCAAGCGTAGCTTAACCTGATGGATCTACCCGTGCGGCTTTTATTACTTTAGCTTTAGCTGCTTTTGCTTTATAAATAGAAATATATTCAATGTAATACAATAATAAAAACATTAAGCTCATTGCTGCACAAAACATCATATACTAAAAGTTTCAAAACCCATGATTATCATGTCACCCCACTTGCGTATAATTTCACTGACAAGCATGATTCACTTGACCTTTCACTATCAGAAGAAAAGGATCATAATAACATCAAAGGAGTTCAACAATTGGTTATTGTGGTCCACTTGCACACCGTTAAGATCGCAGCAGGCGTCAGTGACGCCCAGACACAGTAAAGATAGGTACAAAAGGTCGGCTTCATGCAACTAGCGAAAATAGGCGCACGCACACATAAACGCGAAAGTACAAAGATTTCAAACGAATGCCACTCTCGACTCAATGTGTGAAGCATGTCAATGTGTGCGAGCCTTTTCGTTCGTTGTACAGAGCCGACTGTACTCAAGTCATATATCTATTATATGGCTCAGAATATCCTAATCATTTTAAAACTGTGCCAGAATCTGCCCCAAATCTTATGAACAATACTGGTCATTTTTTGCTTTACCGATTGATGGTCCAAATTCTGAATAGGATATCGATCCTTATAAATTGGTGTAACGGATTTTTTGCGCAAGTTTTTTGAAATTTGATCGACAGTTGTGTTGTTTAGGTTTATTATGATCGAGTGTTGATGTTTTGTTGTGGTTTATTGGATGTGCCGAATATGCAAGTTCATTTCCGATCTTTATCGTTCATTAATCGCTGTGTCAGTTAAAGTTTTTTTTAAACTACTGTCTTTAACCATACTAAGTAAAAGTGGCATAACTTTTACTCTTTTGGTGAATGATTTATTGTATTCAATTCTGTATTTCGTGTATCTAAGATTATTTGATGAACCGGTAGTTCTAAGTTACTGGTTAGTACGACTATTTTTAAGTTTGTGGCGACCCTGCAATATGGTGAATTGCATTTGTGATATTTTAATGGAGCACGAGGTGCAGCTCGCTAATAGATTACATACCACTGCTCGGCCACGTCAAATCCCACTCTATTAAGCAACCGAGTTATTGTTGAACAAGATTAAACGATTAGTTCAAGTTCCTATATTCAGTTCAAGTTTTCTTTGCACCTCCATTAGATTCCATAGATAACACGAGTTTTTAAATAACATTTAACCATCCTCTTACTCCTAACCACATGTCTTAAAGCTCCCCTCAAATAACTATTTATATCTTAAACCGCGATTAGTGCGCCCTTAACACTTCCTATTTCAAAGTCTAGACTTGATTGCACATAACTGAGATTACCAGTTCCAACGTGAAGCTAGATTAGTTTTTTATTACTTCCTTACTGTGAATGACGGGATCAGCTGCTTGTTATCCCACCATATAGGAACCGGATCCTTCTAGTTTAATGAGTGTATGTAATAAATCAATAAAGTCATTGGCTACCTCATTGATAGAGCAGAAGCACTAGTCCACTATCAATAAAATATATATATCAATTGATTGAAGACCTGGATTAGACATCCCGATCAAGATAGACTTGATTCTCACGAATCATGTTTATGACTTCTACAAGATCAACTTTGGAATCTCTAGCTTATGAAATTAATAAGAACTTGAATAATGATAAAGCTTTTGCCAAGTGAAAATTGAAAATGATCAGTTGCGATAGGTCACCATAATACAAAGTTGATCTTGTAGAAGTAATAAATATGATTTATTTATAACTTATACAAGATCAACTTTGGAATCTTTAGCTTATGAAATTAATAAGAACTTGAATAATGATAAAGCTTTTGCCAAGTGAAAATTGAAAATGATCAGTTGCGATAGGCCACAATAATAACTTCGAACTGAAATGAGAAAGCTATTTCTTTGAAGAGTATATATCATGATGACCTGGTAAACCAACGTTAATATTATATTACCATCGCTACCATTGCAACCTTAAGACCTATTGACCTAGGTCATGTTGCTATCTTTGCTTTTCTACTCAGAAACCGTTGATCTAAGTCTGATTTAAGCTTTGTTTACTAAGGTTTGCGATTGACTGCTATATCACTTGATGATAGGCGATGAAGCAGTCGACGATAGTGTATGCTTAATAAACTATTCACTGGTAGTATTGGAAAAATCCCAGACCTAAACGGTGTTATAGCATTTGTCGCGGCACCTAATAAAAAGCTTTCATTAGTGGTGTTATTGAGCCTTTATCTTTTTTATGTTAGTAAATCCTTATGAATACTCTCCATCTGGGAAAAACGAACAGTTATGGCGGACTCCTACTGACTAAAACTCCTCAGTTCCTACCACTACCATGAATCGGAGCCCGGGATACAATTAAATTCACACACTGACTCCCGTCTGGACTGAGTCTTTATCTAACTCAACTTTTCTTTTTTTTTTCAACCTGGGTAGTGAATCTCGCTTCGAACTTGCTCACTGGCAACTAGCACTGACTTTCAAGAGTATTTTTCTTCTTCTCGTGGCACATGGCTACACCATGAATCTATTTATGTATTTTATAGTGAATAAGATTTACCCCATAGACCATATAAATAAAAATAAAAAATCCTCCCGACCGAATTTCGATCATGGTGACCAATCAACAGAGATTAACCAAGTACGCAGGAGCTATTATAATGCACAAGCATTTGCGCAAACATAGTTGCACTCTCTGTTCCATTACTCTCATAGTCCGATGGGTCGGCAATCCGACACGACCGGGGAGAGATCAGGCGCAAGAGCAACGGCTTTACGTGCTTCCCGAGCCACGGGGGTGTCACACCACTAACTACCAAACGCCGGGGCTGCTACAGAGTAATTCCTAATGGAAAAACCCAATAACACTTTTTTCCCGACCCGGGAATCGAACTCGGGACCTCACGCTCAGCAGTCGTGCTTGCGACCACGAGACCAAGGAGGCAGTTGGGGTAGGAGCATATACCATAATATACTTCTTACACATATCTTGTGCCGAATAAAACAGAAGCATACAAGATGGCAGCTGTAATAATTCTGAAAGTAACAACAAAGACCTAGCTTTTGATAAACCTACTCCTTTCCTAAAAGTCCATTTCTATCAGCGATCATCCCGAACGCCACACCACAGTTAAACATAGCCGTCAACAAGTAATTTAACCGCACGCTTATTTTATTGTTACTAATGTTTAAATTGCCGTGTCTGGACCGCACAGGCGGTACCGTATGTAGTCTGTGGATGAAGCTGCAGTGTCCGTAAATGATTCGTTACTCATACGGTATGGTTTTATGATAGTGGTCGGTGATTAGTGACTTAATAGTTAATGGGTGATGTTTCTCATAAATATGCTGTCTATTGCACACCAGCACAGTGTACTTATTGAAATCTATTGAAAAAACTGCCTGGAATCGAGTCGTTTTACCAGTGAACCATTGGTAACTTAATTTTTTTATTATTTACAAGTTTTTTTTTTTAATGGGGCTTTTGGCCTTAGTATTTCCATTTTGGTATAATAAACTATTTTTCTTTAGTTTCAGGTGATAAAAAATAAAAGAAAATGATACAGGTGATAGACGTACGAGTATGCACTTATGAAAATCTGATTAGCTAATTTGTTTGACAAAATGAGGGGATACAAGCTCCTGCCCAGGGGTTATGGATAAACTGCCCAGGGCTAGTGGATAAATTCGAAACAGAGTTACTGCGCCCCTGGGCACTCAGGGCAGGGAAGGAACAGGGGTGGGTTTTAGTCAGTAAGAGTCTGACACGCCCTCCCGCTTCACCTTAGAGCGGCAGATGTCATTTGTTGATTTCCCACCACCATAACCACCACATACAAGCTTTTATTTAATTTGCTCTGTTCGTATGTATGTTTGTAAGTTGACCGTCAAAATTTACAAACCTATTTTCGACCATTTCTTGGTATACGATTGAGCTGAAATTTTGCATAGGTACACCTTTTGTTGTGGTGATTATGTTTTTTTATGATAAGCATGACCTGAATCGACATTCAAGATTAGCTTTAGATAAAATAACACTTTTATGCTCTACAGCACGGACACGAAATTTTGTGTACACAATTAAGTGAGACAGCCGGTATGAAACCTTGTTTAAATTTTTTTTTTTATAAAAGTTTATAAGATTATAAAAAAACTTTTTTACAAAAAAATAGAACCGACTTCCAAAAAAAGTGCAAAATAACTTTAATTTCGGAAGTCGGTGTTCCTGTTTTGTATCTTCGTTTTTTGACACCGACTTCCGAAATTAAAGTTATTTTGCACTTTTTTTGGAAGTCGGTTCTATTTTTTTGTAAAAAAGTTTTTTATTTTTCACTTTTTAGTTGTGGTTCCCCATTAAACTGTGTTAACAATTCATAGACATACGACAGCAGCAATCGCGGTTGATTTGCTGTCAATTTTTGAAGAGTTCCGTTGTCTGTCTCCGAAACCCATCATCAGATCTTTTTGAAATTTAAATGGGACCATTTCGGAATAAACCCCTTTCGAACAAAAAAAGAATTTTGCAAATCCGTCAATACATGACGGAGTTATGCCCGAACATACATAAAAAAAAAAAAAAAAAAAAAAAAAAAATTCAAACATCCGAATTGATAACCTCCTCCTTTTTCGAAGTCGGTTAAAAAGTTAAATGTATATCGTTATCCGCATTTCCAATATCCTTTGGTCATTTCCAATCTTATTGGGCAGTTGTTTTACTTTAGTTTTAAATTCATGTATGTTAACTTACTCAAACTTTCTTTGTCATCAGTGTGCATAAGATTTTGGTTGCGTTTCTATTTTACAAGTTTTTATACTTTCAATGTCTGTTTTTTTGGGACAAATCTTCTTATTCTTCGGAGTAATTTTTTTTCAAGTAGGTTCAGTTTCGATGACAATGCATTTTTATGGTAAGCATGACCTAAATCGACATACAGGATTGGCTCCAGATAGAGGATCTCTACAACGATCAATCGCACAAACACAAAATGCTGTGTGTGAATTTTTAAAAGTTTGTTTAAAAAAAGTTGTTTTTAACCGACTTCAAAAAAGAGGAGGTTCTCAATTCGTCTGTATGTTTTTTTTATTTATTTTTTTGTATATTTGTTACGCGATATCTCCGCCATTTATTGATCGATTTTGATGATTCTTTTTGTATGGTTGGTCATACTTTAGAGATGGTCCCATATAAATTTTATCGGAATCGATTCAGCACTTTGTGAAAAAATCAACATGAACAAAAAATATGTACAAACAGATGACGTTTTGGTTTTCTCCAAATGTTCAAATTCCATGGTATTGGGGTTATCCATTCGGGCATAACTTTAATATTTAGTTTAACTTTTGGGGTACAACTAACAAGTGAAAAAAAAACATCTGACTTCTAAAAATTACAAAATAACTTTATTTTCGGAAGTCGGTGTCAAATAACGAAGAAACAAAATATAAACACCAACTTCTGAAAATAAAGTTATTTTTAAATTTTTTGAAGTCGGTTCTCATAATAAATTTTTATTTCTTGTGAATTTTCTCATTGGAAATGATGTATGTAAACTCAAAGCTTTATGACCATCTTATCTTTAAATTAAGAATAAACCTGCCAGCTTTAAAATATATTCTCCATTTGAAAATCGCACATTGCGGTTAATAACTTTTTTTAATAGCAAAGTATAAGGCGACAGTATTCAATGAACATCATAGATTATCCATGGCTTTCCATGAATACCAATGTGGGTAATGAGCACTACAGAACACGTTTGTGATTTAAAAAATATGCCTTTTAAAGGCCAGGTGAAGTTAATTCACATTCATTGGTCGATTTTATTGAATGCGTTTTTTTCGTTGTGGAATTGGTACTTTGTTGTATTAAAAATAGTTAGATTGGTATTCAATTAGTTTTTTTTCTTTTCTATGCTTATATTGTAACCAATTTAGGTGATTAAAAAGTTATCTCAATTCAAGATAAGTTTTTTCACAAAAAGTTGTCTATAAAAGCTCAATGACTTTCTTAACTGTTACTTTTTGACTAATTATTTTTAAAACATCACTTGAAAATATAATATAAAAATAAATAAAAAACAAACTTACTCAAAATAATTCCCAAAGCACGCTTCAAAACACAAACACAGCCAAGTTCCAGCAAAATTCAAATTTAGAACGCTCAAACGCGATCGGGATTGAGAAGAGCGATATACACGTGCGGTTCCGTCCGCGGACGCTTCGCGACTGAGCCCGCGTTCGCTTCTTCACAAGCTAATATATCTCGTATACTAGTTTTCATCGTCTTTCACTGGTTTAGCTTCGAGTCGACGGCCAGCACTTTCTGGGTTAATGAGGAGCCTGACGGAGTCCGCACTCGCCCGTTTTCTACGTTTTCGAATACGCGTCGGGTGCCGAGTGGTTTTCGAACTGCTGCGTTGCTATGCGCTCCTGGTACATCGCAGATAGTTTTTAACGTTTTTTTTGGTAAAATTGTAAAGAAAGCTTTTTTTAAAGGTAATATTTAAGCTCTTCTTCTTATTTTTTAATCAATGACTGCTCAAGCTGTCATTTCTAACGAAACATGAACTAAACAATATTCAAATTGAATCACATCAAAGGAGATAAAGTTTTTTTTAATATTTCTCTAATTATTATTGTCAACCTTCAGCAAAGCAGTAAATCCAATTAAGTACTTGTAATAGAACACTATACGTTTTCGTCTAGCCATGATTGAGTCAACTTACAGCGAACGGTTTAGTAATATTATGACACGGAAAGGGAAACATACTAAAATGCATTTAAAACAGGAAATACGAAGAAAATCTAATCTATGTGCGGTTTCTTTATTGGCTGTTAAATGTTTTAATGTCAACAAATTCACTGATTAAGATTATTTACCCTTTTAAAATAATGTTACAGAATTTGAGATCTCAATTTCCGCTTTAAATGAGAATCGGAAATCTTCCCTGAAGTTATACTTGATAAACTAAATACATAAAAAAACATTAAAAAACATCACCAACTTCCAAAAATGAAAATACACTAAAAATTAAAAAATAACTTTAATTTCGGAAGTCGGTGATTGCATTTTATTTCTTCGTTTTTTGATAATATCACTGATTAAGATTATTTACCCTTTTAAAATAATGTTACAGAATTTGAGATCTCAATTTCCGCTTTAAATGAGAATCGGAAATCTTCCCTGAAGTTATACTTGATAAACTAAATACATAAAAAAAAAAACATTAAAAAAAACCACCAACTTCCAAAAATGAAAATATACTAAAAATTAAAAAATAACTTTAATTTCGGAAGTCGGTGTTTGCATTTTATTTCTTCGTTTTTTGACACCGACTTCAGAAAATAAAGTTATTTTTTAATTTTAGTGTATTTTCTTTTTTGAAAGTCGGTTGTTTTTTTTTAAAACGTTTTTTTATTTTTTACTTTTTAATTTTTATACCCTAGAACTAAAAACCCCAATAAAATGGAACGTGGAATTTAAACATTACGAGTATGTCTTGGGAAAACCTCTACATCGAGGTATACGAATTTTTCGTTTTTGTTCAGTTTTTCAAAAAGCACTGAAGCAATTTCAATAAAATTGATGTGGGACCACCTCGGGAGTATATTCTTTCGGATAAAAAAAGAATTTTGAAAATCGGTCCTCAACTGACGGAGAAATCGGTGGACATACATTAAAAAAAAATACATTCTGTCGAACATAGAACCTCCTTCTTTTTCGAAGTCGGTTAAAAATGGCAAACATTTAAGTACGTCCTACAACACACCTCTGACTTTCCTTGGGAGATGGCAGTGCTTCTCAAAGTTATTCGTATTCTCTCATCCGGGATTAAAGTCCATAACGTAGGAAATACATTACAAATTTTATATCAACAAATCACTAAACTAGCGACTTCTGGACTAACGAGGCAGACAACTTAAAACATTCTACTCTTAGAAATTCAAATCACTTGTAAGAAACTACTTGAGAATAACAAACATAGAATTAACTGTAATGAACCAATAAAGAAACCTGTTGAACGCCGTGCGCAGACTGAACAAAGACTGTCCATACTGACACTGCAGGCTGGCTGGCTGACTGTGTAATATTTTTTTTTTTCTAAACAGGATTTTAAATTCGTACATAAAATTTCGTGTCCGTTCTGTTAACTATTGAAGAGTTCCTCTTTCTGTAGCTTATCCTGAATGTCGATTCAGGTCATGTTTTCCATAAAAATGCGTTCTCATCGGAAATGAACCAATAAAAATTCAACTCTCAAGGGTAAAAGGAACCCGCTTGGGTGGAGCACCACCGTATCCTCGTGAAAGTGATCGGCGGCAACGATCTCTCGCGCCCGGCCCTGGTCCAGGCCATGGTACGGAGCGAGAGGGAATGGGAAGCAGTCGCCTCCTTCTGCGAAGCAGTAATGCTCGCGAAGGACGAGGCGAGATCGCCCTCATGCCCCCGGCAGCAGCCGCTGCAGGATACGCCCTGGGCGTCGGGGGTCACAAGACGATCTCGATAGGCGCGGTCCTGCGGACGGTGAGTAGTGGGTAGCTCGCCGTCCGATCAGGACCAGGCCCGAGAGTCGACGGCGCGTAGTGCTCCACACGCACCTCAAAGAGATGTCAGCAATGCATGGCGGGGCCCGTCATGGCCGATGCCTGGCCAGGGGTCGTGGATAAATTTGTAACAGAGTTATCGCGCACCTGGGCACTCGGGCAACTGAAGGAACAGGGGTGGGTTTTAGTAAGTAAAAGTCTGACACGCCCTCCAGCTCCACCCAGAGCGAGAGAAGTCATAGGATGATTTCCCACCCCACAAAAAAAGGGTAAAAGGAAGTGGTTCTAATTCAGCTCGCAAGATTTGACCCAAACAAAAAAACAAACATTGTAAGTTAAATTAGAGCTTGTAATTTGTGCAGTGAAACGGGGATTATCAATCTCCTCCTCAATTAATACCATCGCAGTCTGCAACTGGACTTCTGCTCCACCGGTTATCAGTCCTTCATAAAACATGACCGGTCCACTGTCAAATTCAGCTTGCTAACCCTGCAATCTACCTATATCGGTGACATTGAGTTCCCAAGACATTCCAATTTATTTCAGATTGGCAGCATTGTCTTCTTCTGCCATGCAGCTCCATTAGTCGTCATCCCAATTGGAGAATGGAATGAAAAACAATAACCTGTTTGCTTTGGCTTTCGAAACACCTGTCCAGAAACTGATATATTAAAACGCGTTTCAAGATATTTGAGGTTTTAAGTTAGATCATCATCATCATCAGCCTTTTTAATGTCCCCACCGCTGGGGCACAGGCCTCCTCTTTGTGAGAGGGTGTGAGCCGTAATCCACCACGCGGGCCCAGTGCGGGTTGGTGGATGTCACATGTCTTCGATTTTTTGGTTCTAGAACATTCCGGTTTCCTCACGATGTTTTCCTTCACCGTTTTGAGAGCAGGGGTGATGAAATAATTTACACAAAGTAAAGCGCCTGCCTGGGTTTGAACTCACGACCTACAACTTGTGAGTCGCGGGCTTTTACCACTGGGCCACCACTGGTCACTGGTAAAAATAACGATAGCGCGAACACTTTAACTTATTCAAAGAGTAGATAACTATTTACTGAAAAAAAAAATCCCAAAGACGAAATATCGGTATTTGTTGGAGGAAACCATTTTATTTCTAGTGTGCGCACTATCTAAGATAATGCCTAGATACCAGTGTCCGACAATAAGATATGGACTATCGTTTATAATAACGGAATGAACTTGATAAAGCGCTGTTACATTTAAGGGTCAGGAAACTGGGTTTATTTTATAATTATATAGAATATAACTTTTGTCTAAACTGGGTTTCAGAATTTTACCACCTGGTAATTATTATAGCTAACAGAAATAGAGCAGTGATGGCCCAGTGGATAGCAGTGGTGGCCTCGACTTGCAAATTGTACGTCGTGGGTTCAAATTCATTGCTCTTAAAACGGTGAAAGAAAAACATTGGAAGAAAATCAGCATGACCTAAAACCTAACATTCAAAGACATGTGACATCCACCAAATCGCTCTTTTTTTAGGGAGACCTGCCTCCCTAGCCATATGACATTTCTATTATCGTTTACGCTAACGTTTAAAACAAAATGTATGGCAATGACATTACCTGCGATAAGTCACGTGACATTTATCTACGCAGGTAATGTCATTGCCATACATTTTGTTCTAAGCGTTAGCGTAAACGATAATAGAAATGTACTATGGCTAGGGGGGCTGAACATTGTAATGGGGCAGTGAAAACGAAGCCTGAAATATATTTAACACTCTCACCTGTTCAAAACAGGAACCGACGTTCAATCACTGAATATTTCTTTCGTACGAAGGTATACAAACAGAAAAGGCTTAAAATATAAAAAGTTAAAAAGCCTCTTTTTGGAACTCACCTTTAATTTTAACTTCAGTGCAACAAGCGATGATTAATTTTTTTTCAAAAAATCCGGGATATGGAACACATCACGATTCGTTAGTGGATACGGGATTGTTTAAATTTCAATTTACGTCAACAGTGTACTACAAAGCTGTTATCTCTTAACGGGATTTATTTTCTTGGTATCCAGTTCGTACAAAGTGACTTGTGTTTCATTAAAAAAAAATCTGAGATAAGACAAACTCATTGGTCACAAGCGCTGTTTCTGAGTAAGAGGCCTTGTGTTCGAATTAGGTCAACCAACTTTTTGAATAAGAATTAACCCTATGCTTCCTTATCACGAGCCCCACATAAACCGGCCCCATCGAAGCAACACATTCACATAATTCGTATTAAAAAATAATAATTTAGTAATGAAATCCGACAGATCCTGAATTTTTCGGTGGGTTTATGTAAAGGAACGTGTCGTGGTCAACCTAGAATTCTAAAATAGGAATATTTGTTACTTTGATAGACGGATATAGTGGCATATCTAACAAATTTCCCGAAGATTTTTTGAATAATACGACAAAAAATACGCAAATAAAGCATCCTTGAAAAAAAAAACAGGTACAGTTTCGTAAATATTTTTTTTATAAGTATTTTAATAAAAATCTCATAATACAAAGTTCCAATTATGTCACCGGATAATTTGTAAGCACTGTTTATGAAAAATCACGTAAATTTATAAACTCATTATTTTCAATAAGACTCTGATACATTGTAAAAGATCAAATTTGGATAAGATTTATTGTACATGACATGATCTATTCATGGTATATCGAGAGTTTACACTCTCGGAAGATTAATAACAATCTTACGGTGATTACAATTATCCGTTGACTTAAGCGGGAACAAGACCTGCGAGGAATTTACAAAATAGGTATTTGAAGAAACTGTTGCCATCGTGCTCCCTCAAGTCTGCCCCAGTAGAGTGCGATAGGGACAGCTGTAACTCAGACTGATTTTATCACAAAATTTTTGATGAGATCGACGTTTCGTATTCCCTTTTTTTTCTCCTGGTAAACTGAGCCTATTCAATTAATTTTTGCACCAAATTTTTAAGAAAGAGTATGTTAAAACTTTTCGAAATTGTCTGGTAGTCTTCTCAGAACGGCGGTAAAAATAGAGTCATTTTTTCTAATTTTTGGAGGGTCATATTTTCTTTACTTATTAGTTGCTGAAAAAAAATAAATGTCAGGGACGTGTCAGTAGCAGACCTTGACTTTATGAAAAAAAAATGATTGCTTTAGAGGCATTATTCAGGAAGAAAAAAGGGGAATACATTTGTATGAAGAACTGTAGCCCCTGTTCTCTCTTAAATATCGAAATTGACCACCGTTTAGACAGTCGCAAAGGTAGTACCGGAGTTGGCAGTCGAGGATGCGCGATCCATACATTAGAACTACAAGAGTCTATTTTAATGCACATTGTATACTTAGAGAGTGCTAAAGCGAAAGTGTTCAAACCCATATTAACATACTCGTAGATGTTAAGACTCTTAACACGAGTTAAGTTTGATGTAAACACTTCTATGAATTGCAAATCAGTCGCTCATAGGCTGTTTGTAGCCTACTTCCCACAAGTATTTAGCTGATTAGTGTTTTTAATTGAATAACCCGTTTGTTTTATTGATTTAATTCGTAAGCTCATTATTAGTTTTTTTAGGTTTGTTGTTGGTGTAGTTTCTTCTTCATAAGTACACCAGAACAAAATATTCTGTTTAAAAATTACTATCACCATTTCAGCCGACAGATGTCTATATTGACGTATATAGGTTGACGGTAATTGAGCACGTTTCTTTAAATGGGATGTTCTATCTAAAGCAAATTTGCAACAATTTTGATAAATTATCTTTAGAACATTTTTTTTTTATTGTTATTTTTTTTATTTTGTATTATTGTTCATAAGCACGCGATTGACCACTATCTCACCTGATGGTAAGCGATGATGTAGTCGATGATGAAACACGCTTGCCTAGAAGTAACCTATTCACTCTTGACGTAAAGACTCCCAGGTTGTAGCTATCAGGAAACACAGATTTCGGCAGGGAATTCCACGCACAATGAATGTGTTCTCAAAACGTTTTGTGCGTGTGGATCGAATGTTCACCATGTACCGGTGGCACATCGCCGTACGTCTTATGGTCCGATGATGGAACGGGCTTGGCGGAATCAAATTATGCAATTCCGTCGCACACTCCCTAAAACAATACAACATCCTATGTGAAGGCAAGCACTGAATCACCAGTCACTCTGTATAGGCTTCCCCCAAACGCAGCCGTATCGACCATCATTATTATTATAGTGTAATTTTTACTATAAGATTAAACCCATAAATATAAAAAATACACTTCTGGACACATCTATTGGCCCACCTTAGAGTTTAGGTTTCGATGGCCCCTACCGAAATATGATTGCTAGATTGAACAAAAACTGTTGATGCAGTTTTAAACCTGATTCATTTTACCATCTTTTTCGATCGTATTGTTTTAAATTTGAATTCAGAATACCATACGACATAGAGCTACGCCTAACAAGTCGGATATGCGCCTTGTTAAAGGCAATTGATTTTTGAATAAAAAACATGTTTTATCAAATAAAGGTTTAATTTAATAATGCGTGTTGCCTCCATGGGCATCTACCACAGCTTTCATTCGATTAGGCATAGAGTTTATCAACCGCTCTATGAAATTTTGAGGGATCATCTCCCATTCCTCTTCTATGGCAGTTTTCAACTCCTGCATCGTCTGGGCAACTGGCTGACGAGCCCTAACACGTCTTTTAGCTCGTCCCACATGTGCTCAATGGGGTTCATGTCTGGGCTTCTGGCTGGCCAGTCCATAACTGTGATGTTCACATCCCGAAGATATTCCCTGACGATGCCGGCCGCATGGGCTCTTGCATTATCATGCATAAAAAGGAAATTTGGGCCCACATAGTCCGCGTATGGTATCACGTGAGCTTCTAAGCACTCACGAATGTACCTTTCAGCATTTAATGTTGGCAGCCGTGGTCCTGTAACAACCTCAAGTTGAGTTTTGCCGCTCGCGGATATACCGCCCCAGACAGTCCATGAGCCACCGCCATAAGCAACCCTCTCTTCAAAGCAGCATTGTGCGAAACGCTCTCTCTTACGTCGGTAGACCTTCTTCCTTCCATCATTGCCATGTAACACAATTTTAGACTCATCAGAAAAGAGTACACGGCTCCAATCTTGCTGTGTCCAATTTAAATGACTGCGTGCGAAATGAAGGCGCGCTGTTCGGTGGGCTCGCGTTAGTTTGGGCCCATTAGCTGGCTTGTGTGGTACCATATCGCGTTCTTTTAACCTTCTCCGAACAGTTCGAGCGCTCACAGATACTCCGTGGAAGCCGCGAAGTTGGTTTTGTATCTCAATGGAGGTAAGGTGACGATTTCTCAAGCTGGTCGTCACGATGAATCGATCCTGCCTTTCAGTTGTGACCCGAGATCGTGGCCTTCCTTGGCGACGATCAAAGCCGCCAGTCTCTAGGTACCTCCGATAAACATTTCGGACCGCAGATCGACTTAAATTAAGCTGAGCACTCACGTTTCTTTGGCTGTGTCCGGCCTGAATAAGTGCCACAGCTTGGGCGGCGACTTCAGGTGAAATATCCATAGATTATTGATAGAACCTCACCTTAATGTTATGAATAAGTAATGTTTGTTGCAAAACCAAAGATATCGATCACTTTTTCAAGAATTAAATCCAAGTAAACCAATAAAACCAAGTTTTCTTAGTATTCGATTGTCTGATATCAACAAACAGGCTACAAATTGTCTTTTGTTTCTTCAAATTCTGTGTTCGAAATTCAAAAAAAGACTATTGAATGAAATTGTGAATGTGCCAGGTTCAAAACTGCATAAAAACTTTTTGCT
Source organism: Polia nebulosa (assembly GCA_951329385.1). Taxonomy (NCBI): domain Eukaryota; kingdom Metazoa; phylum Arthropoda; class Insecta; order Lepidoptera; family Noctuidae; genus Polia; species Polia nebulosa. Next base: position 25,882,181 of record OX589600.1, on the reverse strand, counting down.
CGACCTAATATAAAATTTTAGCTAAAACCAAACGAAACTGAAAATACAAGGTGGGCCAATAGATGTGTCCAGAAGTGTATATCAAGTACAATTTTTGCTCTCATTCGAAAGATTCCGTACTTTTTTTTATTATTTGTTGTTATATCTGCAATAGTAATACACTCTGTGAAATTTACAGTTCATTAAATATAGCCCGCTGACAGACAGACAGACGGATGAACGGACGGACAGTGGAGGCTTAAGCACTTTTTTCACTATCCAATTTTTAGGAAGCAAATTTAGGAAATCGGGAGAGGTGTTATTGAAGTTAGAACAGTTAGAGTCCGATTTAGTGAGATTGGAAGGTCCCGATTTTTGAATTCCTAAATTGTTTAGAGCGCAGTGTTGCCAATTTAGCGACTTTGTCGCTAGAAATGACGACTTTTGTTTAAGTATTAGCGACAAAAATAAGATTTTACGACAAAAAGGTTTAGCGACTTATCTGACGACTTTTGGAGTACAAATCAAAACAATTTTAATGCTAGTACTAGATTTTTTTTTGCTAACTTGACACTTCTTCTTTAAAAATGCATAATTCTGTCTAGCGGCTCGAATTTGTAGGAGAAGACAACACTGGATTCCGATTTAGAATTCCGATTTAGAAGTCCAATTTAGTGTAGTATGATCACTTGCTTCCAACTTCCTACTTAGAGTGTTCCTAAATTGGCTACCTAAAAATTGGTTAGTGTAATGGCGCCCTCATTGAATAAAAAATCGTAGCATAACATGGAAAATAAATACTTTAATATTTATTTTCCAACGTCACGTTTGTTACAAAGAGGATAAAGTATTCTTACGTCTCAAAATGTTTCGTATCCAAAGAAGTAGGTAGGCAAAAGTGTCAAAAACTGGCAGTTTTTGACACTTTTGCTTCTCCCCTCCCCTTTGTAACAAACGAGACGTTGGATTCTTTAATATTTATTTTCTATGCTATGCTACGATTTTTTATTTAATGAGGGCACCACTTGGCTAGTAGTAGGGCCTTAACGAATACTTTGCATCATAATGGATTCTAATGTTGTAGACTTGCACTTATACGATCCTACCAAATAAGGGACATCTTGGACAACTCTCAACGCTAAACTTCAATTGTTAAACCTCACCAAGTTTAACAATAACAGTTAATGAAGAAATTCGATGACAAGTGAATTCCATCGACCCGCACTGGCCCTACTTTATAGCCCCTGCCACAAAGACAGAGGAGTCCCGAGTCCTAGCTGTACAACAACATTACAGGGTATTATGCTTTTACATGTTTTCTGTCAGTTATTTTTCTGTTTTGTTTGCAATTGATAGGTAACAAAACTGCCAATTGCTGAGTTTCTGAATTCTAGAGATATACGTAGCTACAGACTAGATTTTCTTAATTGGAAGTTGGTTGTGTTTTCAGAAAAAAACTTTTTTATTTTTCGTTTTTTTTTTGTTGTTATACCAAGGAACAGGGGTGGGTTTATTCAGTAAGAGTCTGACACGCCCTCCCGCTCCACCCAGAGCGGGAGATGTCATTGGATGATTACCCAAACGAAAAAAATGTGATAGCGTGACGGCTGACAGGACAGAATGGAAGAAAAAATCGTATTGCGCCGACGCCTAGTAACATGGGATTAGGACAGGAAGATGATGAGTTGTTGTACCGCAAAACTAAACCGAAACATTAAAGTTACGCCCGATTTGATAAGCCCAATAACATGGAACATGGAATTTGAACATAATAGGAGGAAACCAAAACGTCATCTGTGTACACATATTTTTTGTATTTGTTGATTTTTTCATTAAGCGCCGAATCAATTTCGATAAAATTTAAATGGGACCACAGTAGTTTCTTTCGAATAAAAAATGAAATTTTGAAAATCGGTCCATAATTGCCAGAGAAATCGGTGAACATACATAAAACATACCTACATACAATTGAACATAGAACCTCCTCCTTTTTTCGAAGTCGGTTAATTAGGCAGGCTTTATTCCGATGTTAGCCAAATCAGCCAGTTTAAACTGACACTAGCTTCAAACGTTTTCTTGATATTTATCATTTAAAGTAGAATATTCTCAATAGATCTTTTAGACTTTTCTTCAAATCCCAGTTTAACTTTACAGAGCACCGTTTTACACCTTAGAAACCGAACGTTAGTTAATGTTATCTTTCCCACACAGTTTATTATCAAAACCGTTAACTGAATAACTTCTAACAGCTAAGGGATTGTAAACTATTACAATCTGATCCCGTGCCGGTTAAACTAAACCAATTAAAGTTAACCAAACATTACATATCGGGTACCAGGCATGCAGAGACTAAAGGAACGTTAATCACGTTTTAGAACTTGTATCGCCTTGAGAACTCGTATGGTGGAAGTTTTCGTGAAAGTTACGTTATTTTTTACTGTCCTGGTAGGAAAAGAAACGGGTGCTGCTTTTTTTCAAACCTGGTACAAAATGAATGCTGTCATGAATCCTGTATCATGGGTGCGTTCACAAACATGTATACTCACATACACAAAACATCCAGACCCGGAACAACTATCTGTAGTTCATACAAATATTTGTTTCGTGCAGGAATCGAACCCGCGACACGCAGCGCAGCAGCCGAACGCTCAACCACTGCGCCAACCGTGTCGTCAAACAAACTGAAATGACATTGCACAAAATAAAATCAGAGACATTTCAACACAAAATATTTACTAGATTTTACCCGCATTTGCCCTCCTATTGTCTATTCCATAGAAAATACGCATTTTCTAATCTCAGAATAAAAATACTATCTCTGTGCACAAAATTAGTCCAACACACTGTTTTGTTGTAGCGTGAAAGATGGACAAACCAATTCATTTTTACATGAGATAGCACCATCGGATAGCATAGAAATGGTGCTTATGACACAAACTTGGGAATCTTGACGGATTTATTAACAAACATTGAGAAACAAATGAAAATAGGATAAAAATCTGGGAGTCTTTAAGTCGAGAGTGAATAGGTTACTTCTAGGTAAGCATACTCCATCTTGGGCGTCAGACGTCGTGAGACGATCTCCGGCCACCGTAGACGCGAGCCTGCGGACAGCGAGTAGTGGGTAGCTTGTCGTCCGATCGGGATCACCACGCGCGCCTCAATAAGTTGTCAGCAATGCATGACGGGGCCCGTCCTGGCCGATGCCTGCCCAGGGCCCAGGGGTCGTGGATAAATTCGAAACAGACTTACCGCACCCCTGGGCACTCATGGCAGGGAAGGAATGCTGCGAATGGCAGGGGTGGGTTTTATTCTGTAAGAGTGTGACACGCCCTCCCGCTCCACCCAGAGCGGGAGAAGACATAGGACGATTTGCCACTTGAAAAAAAAAAAAGAAAAAGCGTGCTCCATCTTCGACCACATCATCACTTACCATCAGGTGAGATAGTGGTCAAACGTGGAAATCATCCAATGACATCATCAATAGTAAAAAAAGACACTGAAAAACAGATGACATATGAATTTAGGCACTTGATATTCGAACAACGATGATCGCGCAAAAAGTCGTGAATATTTTTGAAATAAAAGTAGTTAATTTTAGTAGGAAATACCAGAAGCATGTTACGCCTACGTCAACTCCTGGTGAAAGAACGAAGTATTTTGATAACTTTGCGGAAAATATCCATCAGGATTTCCAAAACAGTTTTTTCAGTATTTATTTATGTCATTTAAGCAATAAATATTTTGGGTTTTTAAAGTCTCGAGCCTGGTTGTTATCTCATGGTAATTACGTGATACTATCTTGTTATCACACTTTTCCCGACGGATTTTATCTCTTTTTCTTAACAATTATATTACAGTTTTATATGGTCGTATAACGCAATAGTTAACAAAATGTTACGTCTGTCTGTGCTTCAACTTAACTAAATAAATTGACCTGAATTTCTACAATAAATATTACTCTTACTGTGATGCGGAGGAATGAAGAAAATGTCATGAGGAAAGTCTTGTGTATGGATGTGGATAGCTATAAAAGTAGGGGAAGGCCAAATAAACGATGGATGGACTGTGTGAAAGAGGATATGGGTAAAGAGGGGGTGACTACAGAGATGACGATGATAATAGAGAAGTATGGAAGAAAAAGACATGTTGCGCCGACCTTAAATAAATTAGGATAAGGGCAGGAGAACGATGATTTTTTTTTTGTGGGGTGTGAAATCATCCAATGACTTCTCCCGCTCTGGGTAGAGCGGGAGGGCGTGTCAGACTCTTACTGACTAAAACCCACCCCTGTTCCTTCCCTGCCTGAGTGCCTAGGGGTGCGGTAACTCATTTTCGGAATTTATCCGCTACCCCTAGGCATGCAGGCACCGGCCACGATGGGCCCCGTCAGTGGTAATAATAATAATAGTAATAAGTGTGGAGGTCGAGGCTTTTTAAACGCTAAGACTCTCCACAACCGCGAGGTGAGCAGTCTAAGAGAATATTTTCTAGAAACCGACGTGGGTATGCACCGAGATGTGGTCTCAGTGGACAAGGGACTCACCCCGTTATCCATGGCAAAAGAGAACTGGCGCAAACCTGTAGTACTAACTACTGATGACCGCAAGGAGATAAGGAAAAGCAAGGAGCTTCACGGGCGCTTTTATCGGGCTCTTCATGGGCCTGATGTAGATTTGTTGGCGTCCGTGGTCTGGCTACGTTTCAGCGACCTCTTCGGGGAAACTGAAGGTTTTGTCTGTGCGATTATGGACGAAGTTATCTTGACGAATAACTACCGGAGACATATTATGAAGGATGGGACGGTAGACGTGTGTCGGGCATGCCATCGTCCGGGTGAGTCCATCAGACATATTATCTCTGGTTGTTCTCGTCTTGCTAACAGCGAGTATTTGCACAGGCATAACCAAGTGGCCAGGATTATTCACCAGCAACTTGCTTTGAAATACAAACTTGTGGATTCTGAGGTACCGTATTACAAGTATGTGCCCGACCCAGTTCTCAAAAATGACCATGTCACGTTGTACTGGGATCGGTCTATCATCACTGACAGGACTATTGTTGCAAATAAGCCTGATATAGTGGTGATAGACCGATTAGCGCGCCGCACAATGATAATCGATGTCACCATCCCACATTACGAGAACCTCGTGAAAGCTGAGAAAGAGAAACAAATGAAATATCTTGATTTAGCACACGAGGTTGTCGATATGTGGAATGTGGACTCGGCTGTCATGGTGCCGATAGTCGTTACCGCCAACGGCCTGATAGCCAAAAGCCTCGACGACCACCTGTCGAAGCTGTCGTTGCACGGTTGGATCAAGGGCCTGATACAGAAGGCAGTACTCTTCGATACGGCTCGCATTGTGAGGAGGTTCCTGTCTCTGGAGCCCTAACCACCGGTAGCTTGGACCCTGCTCCCGACACCGCCGGACTACTATTTTTTATAATTTTAAATGTTTTTTTTTTCTTTTTTATATGATTTGTAAGAAATATTTAAAATTATAATTTATATATGTATAGAAAATTAATAACCGACATAATAATAATGTTCCACAACTATCACACAACGCCATCTAGTCCCAAGCTAAGCAGAGCTGGTGGCTGACACTCATCTGTTTGAGGCGCGCGTGGAACCCTACGCGCCGTCGACTCTCGGGCCTGGTCCTGATCGGAGGGCGAGCTACCCACTGCTCACCGTCCGCAGACCCGGGTAGGAGAATGATGATGACTCATCTTTCCGAACTGATATAGTCTCACAACATGTATAGCCATTTTTTTATAGGGGAAGCATTCAAAAGGCGCCTGAGTAGAGAGAGTGGTATTCTTACTTCACTTAAACCAATACGATGAGCACCATCAACACATGGAACCCAATCCGTTTGTTTTTTTTTTTTTTTACTTGTTACCTCTTAAAATACCACTCCGGAACTCCTCTGTGCAACGCCTTTTAGGGCACTCATGAGGACACTGTAAAGGGGTCTCACCTGAGCATCATGTACTGCCTAAACAAAATGACATTCTGTAAGCTATATCGACGATTCGCCAAAACGTTTGAGATTTACCACGTGACGCATGTGACTTTTGGCAACCATGACGACTGATAGAATTTTACTTGAGTGCCTCTATACACGTAGACAAAAAGACTATTCAAACATAGAAAGCGTGCGCAAAAAATACTTTTTTACAAAAAATAAAACCGACTTCCTAAAAAAAAAAACAAAAAAGTGTAAAATAACTTTAATTTTGGAAGTCGGTTTTATTTTTTGTTTTTTATTTTTCACTTTTTAGTTGCGGTTCCCCAGTTTATGTCGCAGCAAGTCGCGAGTCTTTTGCTGTTAGTTATTGAATAGGTCCACTTTCTATCGCCGAATATCTTCATCAGATCCTAATGTATATTTACATATACCTTCCTTGATAAATATACATTTGAATAACGAAAACCCTATCCAAATCGAATCAGTAATTTTCGAGAAAATTGCGGACAAACAAGATACATGTATACATACGGGTCGAATACAGAACCTCTTTTTTTGAAAGCAGTTAATACCGCATCAGTCGCTCAAGTCAATCATCACTCTACCTACTCACTTTTTCTCTCTGTATGACACGAATGAACAAGGCGGCAGGATTTGGAACCTATGGTTTTCAAATCAAGAGCGACTGATGTGTTGGCCGTTTTTGAAGTTATACTTCATTTGGCGCGTTAGGGAAAAATGATGAGAGTAAATTTTTACGATGCGCGCGCTCACCGTCACAAAAAACCTGAAGTTAGCTAGAACCGACACCCTGAAGGTAGCAAAAAGAATAGTTGTTTTACTTTTGTAAACTTTGTGACAGTTTGTTTTTTTATCTTGTTACGCCAAAGAAGTATAACTTCTTACGTGTGTACATAAATACACACACACTTTTTTTGTTACCACTATCTCACCTAATGGTAACCGATGATGAGGTTGAAGATGGAGCGCGCTTGCCTAGAAATAGCCTATTCACTCTCGGCTTAAAGACTCCCAGGTTGTAGCTACCAGGAAACACAGACTCTGGCAGGGAATTCCACTGCTTAGCTGTACTCACAATGAATGTGTTCCCAAAACGATTTTGTTATGGCCGAAAACTTTATTTTATTCTTTCTAAGTTTTTCTTAGTCTTTACAGATCATCGCTTATCATCAGGTGAGGTATTGCTCAAACGCGAGCCTGTCAATAAACAGCTTACTTGACTTAGAACCAAAACCGAACAACTGTCGTAGTATGGCAAAAGTTTGCAGATAAAATTATGAGGGGGAAATCCTAAATAAAACTGCGTATGTTTGTTATCATAATTGTCTCGTGCTAATTTCGCTCTTGTGATTAAATAATAACCCAGAGATGATCTGTACTATTGTGAAAAGCCCGCATTGAAATCCATCAAGTAATTGATGTATTTTCCAAATACACGGGCGGTCATTAAAACTTTCCCTCACATTATTTTATAACCTACCAGCACTTCGCCTGCGACATTATCCGTATGGATTTTGAAAATACAGCCCATCTGTATGGCCATAGTACGGAGCGAGAGGGAATGGGAAGCAGTCTCCTCCTTCTGCGAAGCAGTAATGCTCGCGAAGGCGAAGGCGGGACGCCTGAGGGAAGCTCAACGGAGTGGTCACGGCCTCGGCCGCTACCACCGCAGGAGAGGCACAGGGCTTAGGACGTCGCGAGACGATCTCCAGCCATCGTAGACCCGGTCCTGCGGACAGCGAGCAATGGGTAGCTCGCCATCCGATCAGCACCAGGCCCGTGAGTCAACGGCGCGTAGTGTTCCACGCGCGCCTCAAAGAGATGATTGTCAGCCACCACTGACGGGGCCCATCGTGGCCGGTGCCTGCATACCTAGGGGCAGCGGCTAAATTCTTAACATGAGTTACCGCACTCCTGGGCATTCAGGCAGGGTAGGAACAGGGCTGGGTTTTAGTCAGTAAAAGTCTGACACGCCCTCCCGCTCCACCCAGAGTGAGAGATGTCATTGGATGATTACCCAACCCACAAAAAAAAAGCCCATCTGTATATCTAGAATTCAAAGTCCTGACTGACTGGCTGATATATCAACGTACAGCCTAAACCACTGGTCCTAGAGACATGAAATTTGGAGGATGTGTTTTTTGTTAAAAGTAGATATCAATTTGATTTTGATTTGCTATGCCGGAGGTCGTGGGTGGCACAAACATTTGTCCTGGGTGGGAATCGATCCCACCCAGGACAAATGTTTGTGTAATGAGCACGATCATTTGTTCTGTGTCTGGGTGTAATTTATCTATAATATGTACGAGTATGTATTTAGAAATATATAAGTATGTTTATCAGTTGTCTAGTACCCATAACACAAGCTCTGCTTAGCTTGGGACTAGATGGCGTTGTGTGATAGTTGTGAAATATTATTATATTATTAATTAAAAAAGGGTTTTCGAAATTCAACCCTTAAGGGGGTGAAAAAGGGGTTGAAAATTTATAACCGGGGAAGTACTAATACCACGCTGGCGAAGCCGCTGGCAGAAGCTAGTAATAAATATTAATTTATAGGCTATTGGTGAAAGAATTTTCAAAATCGGTTCGTTCGTTCTAGAGATTACTTCCTACAAAATAACTCACAAACTCTTTATAATATTAGTATAGATTCCAGTAGTAATGGCTACGACTTACAAGTTGTAGGTTGTGAGTTCAAACCCAGGCAGGCGCTTTACTTTGCGTAAATTATTTCATCACCACTGCTCTCAAAACGGTGAAGGAAAACATCGTGAAGAAACCGGTATGTTCTAGTACCAAAAATTTGAAGATATGTGACAGCCACCAACCTGCACTGGGCTCACGTGGTGGATGACAGCCCACACACGTGTCGCAAATGATGATAATGATAGATTCCACTAGTTCTGGATTAGGAACGAATCCGACACTATTTATACAAAAATAACTAAACAAATTCAATTCTGTTTTAAGTTTTTCTGTACAAATTATCTTTATCAACAATGTGCGCCTTTACAAAGAGATATAGTTGAAAATTTAGAATCATGATGACTGGCAATTGAGATAGCGAATGGGTTTATTAAATTACTTCTGCATTAAATACCTTTCGTTTATATAATTTGCAATACCGTCAGCACGCGACTTTGTCCGCGTTTACAATGTAAACTTACTAGATACTTATGTTATAATATACTCCTGCATCTCCCATTGACTATCGTAGCAGTATAATTTCGAAAAATCTGTTCTTACGAGTAACATTTCTTTCGTAGAAACTATTATTTACCATTGTGAGCCTAACACTACACACACCACACCACACACACACTATGGTTCTACTCGTATGTTCGACTATGTATGTATGTTTTTTTTTATGTTTGTCCACCGATTTCTCTATCAGTTGTGGACCGATTTTCAAAATTATTTTTTTAGCCAACAGAATATACTCCCCAGGGAGTAAAAAACAACCGACTTCCAAAAAAGAAAATACACTAAAAATAAAAAAATAACTAATTTCGGAAGTCGGAGTTTTTTTTTTGTATTTTATTTCTTCGTTATTTGACAGTTATTTTCTTTTTTTGAAGTAGCTTGTTTTATTTTTTATAAAAGTTTTTATTTTTCACTTTTTAGTTGTTATACCCCAGAACTAAAAACCCCAATAACATGGAACGTGAAATTTAAACATAGTCGTAATTGGTGAAAACCAAAACGTCATTTAGTGTACGTATTTTTCGGCGCTTAAGCAATTTCGATAAAATGTATATGGTTCCATATAAATCGACTTTTTTTTTAAATTTTTAGTGTATTTTCTTTTTTGGAAGTCAGTTGTTTTTTTAAATTATGTAAACATCTTCATCTCATAAGCCATTGTAGAAATATATGGGTAGATAGTAGAAATATATAATTATATAGGTAGGAATTCGATGGTTGCGAGAAGCACAGAACTGGTCGTTTTGGCAATACTTGGGGGAGGCCTACATCCATCAGTGGAGGACTTCTTTCATTTGAAATGATGATGATGATGATGATGATAGGTAGATTTGTGCCCTAAAACCGCAAGACGGAGCAGCGACAGCAGACCACGAAGGACAGCTTGCGGGACGACTTCTGTCTAAGCTACGAGTAGCTTTAATAATAAACCATTGTTAGAAAATAAATCAACATAATTTGCAATAAAATAATTAGAGTTTCCTTATTTTCGTTGTGAATGAGAATGACGCGTCGCTTTTAGTAAAGTTTTCGCATAAAACTAGTTTATCTTAAGACGTATCATTAAGTACATATTTTTATTTATGAACATTTCATACACGGAGCTTTAAATATTTTTAGCTTAATCCATGTTGTCTTATATACCTACTAATACAATATTTTATTTCAGTTGATATGCAAAAATGCAAATTTAAATGTCATGATTCCTGCTGCAATGATATAGCAATTTTTTTATCATTCGTATACTAGCGTTTGACCACTATCTCACCTGATGGTTAGCGATTATGTGATCGACGATGGAGTACGCTTGCCTAGAAGTAACCTATTCACTCTTGACATAAAGACTCCCAAGTTGTAGCTATCAGGAAACGCTGACCATGGCAGGGAATTCCAATCCTTAGCCGTACCGTCGTACCCACAGTCCCACAATGCATGTGTCCCCATAACGTTTTATGCGTGTGAATGGGATGTCCACTATGTACCGGTGGTGCATCACCGTACATCTAGTGGCCCAATGATGGAACAGGTTTGGCGGAATTAAACTATGCAATTGTGACTCAAACTCTTCGAAATGTAACCGATAGAAAACCGATAGGCCTGCAACTCGGCGTTGATACTCTAGACTTTGGAGCTTGGACTCGACGAGATTATCATTACTATTTTTTTTTAATAGACTAGTGCATCCAGCAGGTATTTTTTTTTGGGGTGTGAAATCATCCAATGACTTCTCGTGGGCGTGTCAGACTTTTATTGACTAAAACCCACCCCTGTTCCTTCAATTACCTGAGTGCCCAGGGGCGCGGTAGCTCTGTTTCGAATTTATCCGCGTCCCCTGGACAGGCATCAGCCATGACGGTCCCGTCAGGTATTGCTGACATCTGTTTGAGAAGCGCGTGAAACACTACGCGCCGTCGACTCTCGGCCCTGGTCCTGATCGGACGGCGGGCTACCTACTAATCTCCATCCCCAGACCCGCGCCTACGGTGGCCGGAGATCGTCTCGCAACCACGACGACCAATGCGTCTCCTGCGGTGGCTGCCGCTGGGGGTGTGAGAGCGGCTCTGTTGAGTCTCCCTCACCCATTCCGCCTCTTCCTTCGCGAGCATTACTGCTTTGCAGAAGAAGGCTACTGCTTCCCATTCTCTCTCGCTCCGTACCATGGCCTGAAAACGGAATCGGTAGTTCTTCCAACCACTGAAGCGCTCCCTATCATCATCTTTTACTAGCTAACCCGGGAAACCTAGTACCGCCTCATCACCATTTCATCTTCCTGCCCTTATCCCATGTTACTTGGGGTCGGCGCAACACGTTTTTTTCTTCCATTTATTCCTGTCTGCCGTCACGCTATCACTAACTCTCTTGTCTTTCATATCACTCCTCACACAATCCATCCATCTTTTCTTTGGCCTCCCTTCCTCTCCCTCTCCATCTATCCACATTTATATTCTCTTTATCACTCTTTCTTTATCTCTCTATAACTCTTTTAGTTACATATGTTTCATTCCTCCTCTTCACATGACCATACCAAGATAAGCGGTTCCCTTTCAACTCTTCTGTGACTGGCGCCACTTTTAAACTACATCTAATGTACTCATTTCTCACTTTATCAATTCTAGTTACTCCTCACATCCATCTCAACATTCTCATCTCCGCCACATGCAATCTTTTTTCATCCGTCTTTTACACAGCCCAACATTCTGATCCCTACAGTTCGACAGGTCTAATCACGGACTTATAGATTTTCCCTTTTAACTTAAGGGGCATCCGTCGGTCGCAAGTTGTTCCTGTGACCTGTCGCCAAACCTAGTACCGCCTCAAAATTAAAGAAAATGTTGTGTTAACTATTCGCGAGGAAACTTCTCAAGGCCGAGACGAACATAAAAAAAACATCGAAATCAGTAATTTGTCCTCGAGATATGATAAAAAAGCCGTTCTATACAAAATATATAAGAAAAATTTGATTTAGCAATTTTTTCCGATAATACAGAAAGACAAAACAAAGTTCATTAAAATCCGTCCAGCCGTTTTTGCGTAAATGGTGTAACTAACCCGACATTGTTTTATATACTTCCTAGTTTCTGAGAGTGGCTTCGCCCACGAGGAATTAGTACTTCCCCCTATTATAAATTATAGCCTATGTGTTGTTCTGATGTAGGTATAAGCTCACAATGGGCCTCATCAGAAGGCTTACAGTCAGCCAAGGGGCAATGGAGAGGGCAATGCTCGGCGTTTCCTTGCGTGATAGAATCAGAAATGATGATATCCGCAAGAGGACTAAGGTTACCGACATGAACTGAAGTGGAAGTGGGCAGGGCATACTGCTCGCAGAACAGATGGTCGATAGGACTGAAAAGTTCTTGAGTGGCGACCGCGTACCGGAAGACGCAGCGTTGGAAGGCCTCCTACAATGTGGACCGATGACCTGGTGAGGGTCGCGGGTAGCCAATGGATGCGAGACGCACATTCGATCCGATAATTGTGGCGACACTTAGGGGAGGCCTATGTCCAGCAGTGGACGTCTTTCGGCTGAAATGATGATGATGATGTATAAACATTATTGTAAAGTTCCAAGCGATAGCTCATTAGTTAACTTCCTTGGATTTAGAATGATTCCCAGCATTCTGGATCTCTCGCCTCGAAAAGCCAAGCTGTAAAGCTACAGAACGCTGCAAATGTCCCTCTTGGAACAATGTTATTGTTCTAGTTGGGGTTTGCAGGTCCATATATTGTCTTTGAATCCTCGGCATAGCGCTTTCAAAATGTTTATCCACGTTCTAACTTAGCAAATGTAAGATTGTTCACAAAAAATCCACAATTCGTCTTAGAATAGGGTAAATTCAAGTGGTTACAATAAAAGTATCAAAGTATCCACTTCAGAAATTATCCAAATGGTATCCTCGCATAAAGTTTGTTGACACTTCAGGAAATACCACACAAAAGATATGTCGTTTAAGAACGCTTTAAAATAATTAAATCAGTCCGGATGTTGAAATTCACAAGTGGCCCTTATTCTGTTTTGACTCGTTTAAATAGATTTTGGGTTGTAGAAACAGGATATGCGCAAAGCACACATTCTATAAGTGACGTGTCTCGGTTATCAGATCGAAGTCGTGGCATTACTAACAGAATTAACCCACGAAGATATTTATGTATCTTCAAATCAGCAAGTCTAAATCAACTATTTAGCAACTTTAAAAGATCTCGCCGTGGAAGTGTACCAATACTATGGGATTCAGGTTAAAAGCATGTATGTGTATTCAATCGTATGGATGTATAACATCACGAGGTATTCCCTGAAGGTAAAGACGGAGATGGACTCTTTCAAACCCACATTTGGGCGACAGCAATGTCAATCATCGCCCAAATTACTTGGTTATATTCTTCATTTGGAAATCTCGTGGCTAAAGTAATAACAGCCACACGGGTCAATCCATCAATTTAAGCTACGCTTGCCGGGGTTAGTAAATGAATGGGTAACCATCTTTACGAGGTCAGATAGGCAGTAGCTCCATGTAAAGTACTGGTATTCGGCTCCATCCGCTTAGCCTGGGAGCCGACCCCAAGAAAAGGCTAGGCAATTTGATTTCACCCAGAGGACATGGTGGAGCATACGGTGGAGATTTGCCCCGCTTGAGCAGAGCACCGCCGTGTCCTCGTGGATGCGATAGGCGGCAGCGACCTCTCGCGCCCGGTTCAGGCCATGGTACGGAGCGAGAGGGAATGGGAAGCCGTCTCCTCCTTCTGCGAAGCAGTAATGCTCGCGAAGGCGGAGGCGGGACGCGTGAGAGAGCACCAACAACGGAGTCGCCCTCACGCTCTCAGCAGCAGCCGCCTCAGGAGACGCCTGGGACTTCCGGCGCCGCGAGACGATCTCCGGCCACCGTAGACCCGGGCCTGCGGACGGCGAGTAATGTGTAGCTCGCCGTCCGATCAGCAAGAGGCCCGAGATTCGACGGCGCGTAGTGTTCCACGCGCGCCTCAAAGAGTTGTCAGCAAGAGACGGGGCCCGTCATGGCCGATGCCTGCCCGGGGGTTGAGGATAAATTCGAAACAGAGTTACCTCGCCCCTGCCCTAGTAGCATTTTCTGTTGGCATCAAGTGGCCAACAGTGGGGAATCCGTTGGGATATAGTTAGTTAGATTCCCTACATCAAACTTACAATGACCCAACGCAGTAAATTATTATCATTATACCAACCATTTACCAACGTTGGGCCAATGCTACTACTGCCTACCTTTACTTAAAAGCTGTTGGGGTTTTTGCAGTGCTTATAACGTAGGCCCCACAAATATCAACTGCATTGGGCCAATGACTGCCCAATGCAGTTAAATATTATCATTACGCCAAAGTTTTTACAAAACGCTCCATATTTTCAAAATGGTTGCTCGGATGAAAATATTTTCAAGAAAGAAATTGTTGCTCTACTCGAAAACCATGACATAATGAAAAAAACTCGAAAAATTATTAAGAAAAAAAATTATTGCAAAATTCTTCTAAGTGTCGGGCTCCGGCCCGAAAATCATCAAAGGACTTAGTAAACTTTTCAGAGATTTTTTTTAATAGATTTCTGCCCTTTTTATTGTAGCACCTTACTAACCTTGTCCATAGAAACCATTTAGGCTCTGAGAAGCATGGCCCTTCGACGCACCGTTCCCGAGTTATGGGCCTCCAAATTTTATTTTATTTTTTACAAAACGATCCATATTTTCAAAATGGTTGCTCGGATGAAAATCTTTTCAAGAAAGAAATTGTTGCTCTACTCGAAAACCATGAGATAATGTAAAAAACTCGAGAAATTATTTAAAAAAAAAAATTTACTGCAAAATTTTTCTAAGTGTCGGCAGGACTTAGTAAAATTTTCAGAGATTTTTTTTTAACAGATTTCTGCCCTTTTTATTGCAGCACCTTACTAACCTTGTTCATAGAAACCATTTGGGATCTGAGAAGCATGGCCCTCCGACGCACCGTTCCCGAGTTATGGGCCTCCAAATTTTATTTTATTTTTTACAAAACGATCCATATTTTCAAAATGGTTGCTCGGATGAAAATCTTTTCAAGAAAGAAATTGTTGCTCTACTCGAAAACCATGAGATAATGTAAAAAACTCGAGAAATTATTTAAAAAAAAAAAATTATTGTAAAATTTTTCTAAGTGTCGGCGATCATCAAAGGACTTAGTAAAATTTTCAGAGATTTTTTTTTAACAGATTTCTGCCCTTATTATTGCAGCACCTTACTAACCTTGTCCATAGAAACCATTTAGGTTCTGTGAAGCATGGCCCTCCGACGCACCGTTCCCGAGTTATGGGACTCCAAATTTTATTTTATTTTTTACAAAACGATCCATATTTTCAAAATGGTTGCTCGGATGAAAATCTTTTTAAGAAAGAAATTGTTGCTCTACTCGAAAACCATGAGATAATGTGAAAAACTCGAAAAATTATTGAGAAAAAAAAATGATTGCAAAATTCTTCTAAGTGTCGGGCTGGATCATCAAAGGACTTAGTAAAATTTTCAGAGATTTTTTTTCTTACATATTTCTGCCCTTTTTATTGCAGCACCTTACTAACCTTGTCCATAGAAACCATTTAGGCTCTGAGAAGCATGGCCCTCCGACGCACCGTTCCCGAGTTATGGGCCTCCAAATTTTATTTTATTTTTTACAAAATGATCCATATTTTCAAAATGGTTGCTCGGATGAAAATCTTTTCAATAAAGAAATTGTTGCTCTATTCGAAAACCATGAGATAATGTGAAAAACTCGAAAAATGATTGAGAAAAAAAAATTATTGAAAATTCTTCTAAGTGTCGGGCTGGATCATCAAAGGACTTAGTAAAATTTTCAGAGATTTTTTTTTTACATATTTCTGCCCTTTTTATTGCAGCACCTTACTAACCTTGTCCATAGAAACCATTTAGGCTCTGAGAAGGATGGCCCTCCGACGCACCGTTCCCGAGTTATGGGTCTCCAAATTTTATTTTATTTTTTACAAAACGATCCATATTTTCAAAATGGTTGCTGGGATGAAAATCTTTTAAGAAAGAAATTGTTGCTCTACTCGAAAACCATGAGATAATGTAAAAACTCGAGAAATTATTTAAGAAAAAAAATTTACTGCAAAATTTTTCTAAGTGTGCGGCGATCATCAAAGGACTTAGTAAAATTTTCAGAGATTTTTTTTTAACAGATTTCTGCCCTTTTTATTGCAGCACCTTACTAACCTTGTTCATAGAAACCATTTGGGATCTGAGAAGCATGGCCCTCCGACGCACCGTTCCCGAGTTATGGGCCTCCAAATTTTATTTTATTTTTTACAAAACGATCCATATTTTCAAAATGGTTGCTCGGATGAAAATCTTTTAAGAAAGAAATTGTTGCTCTACTCGAAAACCATGAGATAATGTAAAAACTCGAGAAATTATTTAAGAAAAAAAATTTACTGCAAAATTTTTCTAAGTGTGCGGCGATCATCAAAGGACAGTAAAATTTGTAAGTGTCGGGCCGGATCATTAAAATTTTCAGAGATTTTTTTTAACAGATTCCGGCCTTTTTTATTGGAGCACCTTATTAACCTTGTCCGTAGAAACCATTTAGGCTCTGAGAAGCATGGCCCTCCGACGCACCGTTCCCGAGTTATAGGCCTCCAAATTTTATTTAATTTTTTACAAAACGCTCCATATTTTCAAAATAGTTGCTCGGATGAAAATCTTTTCAAGGAAGAAATTGTTGCTCTAGTCGAAAACCATGAGATGATGTAAAAATCTCGAGAAATTATTGAGATAAAATTGAGTAATTGGAGGGTAGTCCCAAATAATACAGTTACAATTTTGAGCTCTCATATAATTAATTTAATAAAATATTAAAAACAACTTTTAAATGCAAGAAACATAATAAAGTAGTACATTAACCTCTGGTGCACTCAGTCAGTTCATCAAATCTCCTTGACACCACTTCTCTACACTGCAAGCACTGCTCTTTGCTGAAATGGACCTGTACTCCAAATCGTCAAGCACTGTGGAGGAGCTGTCTCCTACATTTGCTTCAAGAATGTCACAGTATGAGGAAGACTTGAAGAATGCCAGTGGTGAAGCTTCACATAAGACTATTGCCAGCCTATCCAAGGACTTCACTGAGTTGAAGACCCTAGTTTGGAAAACATTGAGTTCACTGAAATCCCAGATGGAGTTGCTTGTGTTTGGCTGGATAGGCACGAAATGACAACCCGTGCTAAGGTTCTTCTGTTGCATGGCCTGAGTGAGGACAAGGGAGCAGATCTAAGCAATGGTTTCCTGAAGGTTTTGTCGGAGCGTCTGGAAATGGCCAACGTCGCCTCTAAAGATATAACAGCCTGTCACCGCCTTGGAAGCAACACCAGCAAACCTCGTCCCCTCTTAGTTAGATTTGAAAGCCGCATCGTAAGGAATGAGGTGTGGCGAAATAACAACCAAGCTGAAAGGCTCTGGTTTAACGCTTTCTGAGTTCCTGACTAAGCTCAGACACGATATTTTTATGAATGCTCGGAAGTACTTCGCAATACATAAGTGTTGGACGTCTGAGGGGAAGATTGTCATCCAGGTTTCCGAAAAATCGCGACGGAAGATTGAGTTTGCTTCGGAATATCAAGAACTTGTGGCTCAGTTTCCCGTTGCTGAGCCCTCAGCCGTAACTTCGAAGCCAGTGCCCGATAAGAGAATTTGCTAGACAGTAAAGTTATGAGTCCTCGTTGCGGGTCTTCCATTTTTCTGAGTATATAATATACTAGGTACTTATAATTTTTATGTTTTATGTCGTTCATGTGTCGGTCATTCAATTTTTTTAGTTTTTTGTTTTGATTTGATTTCTTACTTATGTTATTATTGTCATTTGACATTTAGACCGTTCGGTGTTACTCAAAGTTTTCGTTCGGAAACATACTAACGTGTATTTATTTTGTTTGGACTACAGGCTTTTTATCTTTTAATTATAAAACTAATGTAGCCGGCGAGTGCATCGAGGTTTGAGTGCTGAAATTATTTTTTTCTTGTTTATTGTTAGATTACTTAAATTTTTTTTAAATTATTTATTTATTTTTATTGTTATTTGTATTTAGTTAAAATGGAAATGGACTGGTCACATGATGAGATCAACAACAGGAAAGTGGACTAAAAAAGTAACGGAATTCTACCATGACCTCATTTACCTTTCCTATAAAATTTGACTTCCTCAACGCAAGGCCAAATTTCTCTTTCTTCGCAGTTTTAAAAACGTTGATTTGGAGCGTTTGAGGGCTGATGCGGGTGGGATTGACTGGTCTTCTGTGTTCATCGGCGAGAATATGGACTCTATGGTGTCAGTTTTCAGCAGTACTATATTGTATTTGTATGATGCACCCCTTAAAAAGGTAAGAGTCAAACACCTTCCTACACCATGGCTTTCCCCAGCTATAAAAAACCTGATGGCGAAACGTGATAAGGCCAAGCGTTTATACAGGAATCGGGCTACTGAGGAAAACTGGGACCTTTATAAGAAGATGCGAAATCGCTGCAGTTGTTTGTGTAGGAATGCCAAAAGGCATCACATTCACAACTCAATTGATAACTTCAACCCGACACAAGTATGGCAATTTTTAAAGACTATTGGTATTGGCAAAGCCTCTAGCAAGAGTTCTTCTGATAAAATGGACCTCAATGCACTTAATGCGCACTTTTCTACATCACCAATTATACTCGATATCGATGTTAAATCTTCGACTCTCAATGATCTTTCCAATCTTCCTTTACCAGCAAATACTTCTTTCACTTTCCACCCAATTACTGAGCTAGATATTAAGAAATGTTTTCAATCCATCTCCATTAAGGCGTTAGGTGACTATGGTCTTCAGTTCCAAATGTTCCTACCTATTTTGAGTGAAATAGTTCCTGTTGTAACTCACATAGTAATTTTTTCTCTTTTCACTAACACGTTTCCTTCTGCTTAGAAGAAGGCTCACGTCTTACCACTTCCTAAAGTTTCAAATCCCTCTTCTCCATCTCAGTTCCGTCCAATATCCATCCTCCCAATCCTTTCCAAAGTTCTCGAGAGCGTTGTTCAGAAGCAACTGTCTTGTTATCTATCCTCTTATGGCCTGCTGAGTCCTTACCTCTGGTTTCAGACCTGGCCATAGCACTGTGACAACTCTTGTCAAAATAACTGACGATATAAGACTGGCTATGGGAAACAAATGCTTGACAGTGTTGGTTTTACTGGACTTCAGCAGTGCCTTTAATTCAGTGTACTTTGACATTCTCTTAGGAATCCTTTCCTCCCTTAATGTCTCTGCGCCAGTAATTGAGTGTTTCAAATCTTATCTTCGAGGCCGCTCGCAGTATGTTCGGTCTGATGAGGATTTCTCTGAATGGTGTGATTTGGCTGCGGTTGTACCTTAGGGTGGCGTCCTCTCTCCTCTTCTTTTCTCAGTTTTTATAAACGCTATCATTAAGGTCTTTACTTCTAACTATCATCTCTATGCAGACGACTTGCAGTTATACCGTCACTTTAGAATGGGTTAACTCGCTGAGGCTGTGGATGCCATCAATGATGACCTTGAAAATATCAACAAGTTGGCTAAATCCTTTGAACTCTTACTGAATCCAACTAAGTCGCAAGCTACATGCTCAGCCTTTTAGATCATCAGTCTCTCCCGCCAGTAGTGTATGATTCGGTGCCCATATTGTACTCGAAAAGCGCTAAAAACCTAGGCGTCCATATAGACACTAACCTCTCTTGGGAGGTTCATATTGCTGACGTTAGTAAGAGGGTTTTCTACTCTTTTCAGTCTCTTAAACGTCTCCAAAAATTCTTATTATTCTTCCATTTCACACTAAGGTCACTCTTGCACAATTTCTTCTCCTACCGCTAATAGACTATGCGGATGTCTGTTTTCTAGATGCAACGGAGGTACTTCTTAACAAACTCGAGCGGCTGCAGAACTTATGCATCCTTTTCATTTTTGGCCTCCGCAAGTACGACCATGTGTCGAAGTTTCGGACCAGATTGAGGTGGCTGCCAATTCGGCATCGCCGAGATACCCTTATCCTATCTCTTCTCTATACTATCCTGCATAATCCTAATTCTTCTCAATACCTTCGTGAACGGTTTGAGTACTTCGTTCCGAGGGGTAAACCCTATCGCTCTGCCAATTCTTTTCTCCTTCATATTCCGCGTCCCACTTCCAGCCGCTATAATGGCTCCTTTTCTGTTACTGCATTGCGTCTCTGGAACTCTCTCCCACACTCCCTACGCGACAGTCCTTCTCTAGATGTCTTCAAGAAGAAAATAAAAAAGCACTTCCTTTCAAATTGACATAATATTAGTATTATATTGGTATTAATATGTATAATATATATTTAGAATTATTTATGTAGGTTTATAAGTATTGTACACTGAATCCTACCCTCAACAGTGATCTCTCTCTATCACTCAAAGGTTTGCTGGGAGAAAACTCAACATTTAGTTAAGCTCGCCTTTGTACATGTATTGTGTAACCATATGTAATATGTAAAATTTTTGTGTACAATAAAGAATTAAGAAGAAGAAAAAAATTGCAAAAATATTTCCAAGTGCCAAAGGATTTAGACAAATTTTCGGAGTTTTTTTTTTAACTGATTTTGGCTATTTTTATTGTAGCACTTTATTAACCTTGTCCATAGAAACCATTTAATTTAAGGTCTGAGAAGCATGGCCCTCCGACGCACCGTTTCCGAATTACGGGCCTCCAAATTTTATTTTATTTTTTAGAAAATAAATTAAAATTTGGAGGAAAAAGGAAGAAAAAAGGAAAGTCTAAACCACCACATCTAGTGGAAAATCCACTGAGTTGACAACACTGTGATGTGATAACACTTTTAAAATGGCGTCGTTTCACGTTTGGTTTCACTTATCGGCAATAGCCGGTAAATTATTGTAAGTGTTAATTTAAATAACACTTATTTATATCAGCGAAAAATATGTAATAATAATAAAATATGCCTAAAAATTATCTAAATCACTAGATATACACAAATCAGAAAGACAAAAAAAAAAACGAACTAACTGATGACTAGGCAGCATGGTCTCTGACCGTAGTCTGTTCCACAAGGAACAAAAGCCAAAAAAGTGACAGACGTCAAGACGTGACAGTTATTTTTTTCTTTCGGAATGGTAGTTTTATCTAGAAATGATATAAAAATACTTAATAGATACTAATATCCGTTTAGTGTGTATAAAGTGCATTTTTTTGTGTAACACGAGTTCAAAAAGCTTGTGAGAATTGAACCTTTGTGGTATGGATGAAAATAGAAGGAAATGTTTAAGTGTGACTGTTCACCAGCCAAACAAAACGAAAAACTGTTCCGCTTTCCTAAAACCCGGAGTTTGAAACCTTCGTATTCTGAGGCTACTGCAAACAGATTGTAAATAAATCATTTGAATACATGAACATAATATGCAACTTGGAGAGACTGTGGTGAGTGCCCTCAGAGATGTTGTTATTGTTAGGTGACCTTAAAAAGGGCTGTTGTACATGGCTCTGAAGAGAGCTGTTTGGATTTACCATTGTGGTGAAAGGAATGATCAGCTAGACTCTGCGTTACCAGCTGCTAGCCGTCCAGGGTGTGCAGGGCGTTTGGAATGGCAAAACGATATAGTTAACACCACTCGGGAAGGCTCCTTTAATGCACCCCTGAAAACCATGGGAAGACCAATACCACCCAGCTCCTGACTTCTTAGAACCCAGGGAACACCTGCCACCTGGACGTGAACTGCAGTGGCCTATATGGAAATCACTCAATGGGTTGCAAATTTAGGTAGGCCGCTGCAAATACAACTTGGTAAAATTCATAGACTGGTCTGATACCCAATGTGAGTGCGGTGCCCCTGTCCAGACCATGATCACCTACTGGGTATCATCAACGACAACAACAGCCCCGGTATCTGCACACCTTAATAATAAATGATTATTTTACAGATCGACTCTAAAGTCAGACAAAAATGTAAAAAGGCTGAAAGTAGATCGGAATTGGCTTCAACCGTTATAGGAGTAGAAACCGAAAAATGGACAAGGAAGTTCGTCCTTTTCAAATTGACAGTGATGGCCATCTGCTGCCAAAAATAATTTTACCACCAGTATGTACATACACCTAGTTCATCACCAAATCTTATACAAGATTTTAATGTTGGTAAGTAACAAAGTTTGTCACTTGTAAGAAAATATAAGATTTCAAAATATTTGTCAGCTAACTTTTACTATGGGACCAACCTCAAAATAAATAAAATCTATGCATATAATATTTAATATTATTTATTTATTTAATCAGACAATTAAGTTATTATTTCAGTAACAATAAGTATTCACAAAATTATTACAATACATAGAAATATAAAAACTTAAAACTTATCAGCCCGGGATTGAGTCTGACAATTACTTGACCCTTTTTTACCCGCAATTTTGAGGTTGATTCTTTAGCAAAAATTGCTTGTGTTGGTAGGTTATGTCACCCCCTAATATAAAATACAACAATCCTACATCCTACTAATATTATAAATGTGAATGTTTGTATGTTTGCCTGTCAATCACACAATAACGGCTGAAGGGATTTGAATGAAATTTTGCACACGGGTAGGTTTTTTATTTTTGCCTTTTTATTTTTGAAGTTATAATAATAATAATAATATGATTATATTATATAATATTGATATGGGTATCGTGTAGGTTTTCGGGGGCGCCGATTGCAAATCTGACAGTCATTTTAAAATCAAAGATGGCGGATGCCACTTTTTCTCAAACATTCGATATGGGTATAGTGTAATAGGTTTTTGGGAGTGCCGATTGCAAATCTGACACTTATTTTGAAATCAAAGATGGCGGATGCAACTTTTCTCAAACATTCGATATGGGTATAGTGTAATAGGTTTTTGGGAGTGCCGATTGCAAATCTGACACTTATTTTGAAATCAAAGATGGCGGATGCAACTTTTACTCAAACATTCGATATGGGTATCGTTTAATAGGTTTTTGGGAGTGCCGATTACAAATCTGACACTTATTTTGAAATCAAAGATGGCGGATGCAACTTTTTCTCAAACATTCGATATGGGTATCGTTTAATAGGTTTTTGGGAGTGCCGATTGCAAATCTGACACTTATTTTGAAATCAAAGATGGCGGATGCAACTTTTACTCAAACATTCGATATGGGTATCGTTTAATAGGTTTTTGGGAGTGCCGATTACAAATCTGACACTTATTTTGAAATCAAAGATGGCGGATGCAACTTTTACTCAAACATTCGATATGGGTATCGTTTAATAGGTTTTTGGGAGTGCCGATTACAAATCTGACACTTATTTTGAAATCAAAGATGGCGGATGCAACTTTTTCTCAAACATTCGATATAGGTATCGTGTAATAGGTTTTTGGGGCTGCCGATTGCAAATCTGACATTCATTTTTATATCAAAGATGGCGGCTGCCACTTTTTCTCGAAAATTCGATATGGGTATCGTGTAATAGGTTTCTGGGGGTGCTGATTGCGAATTAGACATTCATTTTAAAATCCAAGATGGTGGATGCAACTTTTTCTCAAAAATTCGATATGGGTATCGTGTAATAGGTTTTTGGGGTTGCTGATTGCAAATTAGACATTCATTTTAAAATCCAAGATGGCGGATGCAACTTTCTCTCTAAAATATGATATGGGTATCGTGTAATAGGTTTTTGGGGGTGCCGATTGCAAATCTGACATTCATTTTAGAATCCACGATGGTGGATCATTGTTTTTCTTAAAATTGTGAATTTATTTTACTTTAAATCTATCAAAAGAAACAGTAGTAGGCATACTGTTTTTGAAGTTATACTTCTTTAGGTACGTTAGGGCAAAATGATGAGAGTAAATTTTTACGATGCTGGCGCACACCGTCACAAAAACCTACAGCCTGAAGTTAGCTAGAACCGACACCGTTAAGTTAGCTATGGTCTGTGGTTCATGAAGAATGATTGTTTTCGTTTTGTAAACTTTGTAACAGTTTGGTTTTTTATCTGGTTTTGCCAAAGAAGTATAACTTCTTACGTGCGTACATAAGTACACACACACTTTTTTATATTGTTTTGGAATCTTCTATCTAGGAAATGTATTACTTTATTATTATTATTATTTTAGATGTCATTGCCCAATGTCTTGGACACATTCAAACCGCAATGGAGGACCTGAAGCAAACTCAAAATGATATTTTACTGAGAATATCACTCTCCTTCAACACATGTGTCTAGTGCAGCCACTTTGCTGGTAGATATAGACATACCATTAAAATCACTTGACGATATTAGATAAATAGAAAATTGGCTTGAAGATGAAGAACACAAAGAACAATTGGTAAGTACAATATTCTGATAGAAATATACAAGCTTTACAAGCAAGCAAGACCACTGGACTTACTGATGATATACTATGTAGTTATAATACTACTATTATATGAAATTTAATAGATAAACGAGTATACATAAATTGTTTTACGTTTATTTATGATTGCTTATTGACTATGAGCCGATAAATGTTTTGGCCTATTTTGGTGGCAAAGGAACTGCCACAATTACCAGAAGAAATCTGGAACGGGTTTTCACCAACTCTCTGGCAATTCAATGCAACTGGACTGGATAAAATAATAAGTTTAGTTTGAAAAATTTACAATTATTGTCAAAAGTCATTGTAAGTAGGTATGACTATGAAAATTACAGATAATATTAGATATATTTATGTAACCATATTAGATTCATTTATTTATGGAGAAGCTCGTGGCTTAAGTAATAACAGCTGCACGGGCCGATCCATCAGTTTAAGCTACGTTTGCCGGGATTCATGGATGGGTGACCATCTTTACATACTGAGACTCCTCCGTGCCTCGGAAAACACGTTAAACTGTTGGTCCCGGCTATCAATCGTGGATCTTTAACAGTCGTTACGGGTCGTCAGAAGCCCGAAAGTGACAACCAGTCTTATCAAGGGGTATCGTATTACCCAGTAATATTATTTGTGGTTTATTATTACTTTATCGATTGTGTTATTCTAAATGAAATGCTAAAGTACTGCTTCGTAATATTTACAGTTGCAGTGTGAAGAAACAAGTTGGCAGAGACAGCAACTGATGCTGGAATCACAGGTGTCATAACAAACTGGTTTAGATTTGCTAGAGATCGAGATGGCGGAAGAGATAACAGAAGAATATGATGAAGCTAATAACAGCAGCTCTACACGACAATATTCTGGACTATCTGCAAGAACAAAGAGGCGTCATCTAAATGCAATAAAAACTGAATTAAGAGGTAAATTAAGGATCAACGATAAAAGTAATGTTACTAGTAATAATGCAGGTACTAATTCATCATTTATTAATGAACAGCATAATAATTGTATATCAAAAAATTATACTGATGATTTTAATGCCGAGGAAATCACTTTCACGCGTAATATATCTACTGGTAAAATTGAAAATGCTGATTTTAAGGATACTGATCTTACCTGTTTGATCTATAATTAAGGAGGTGGTAATTTGGAGGTAAAATTAAACACTGCACCCGCGGGTTTTAATGACTTAGCGTCATATTAACAAATGGCAAACATACAAATGACTCATTGTCCTCAAAATTAGGTAGAACTAAATGATGCCCTAAAAATCTAGAAAAAATATATGTTTAAGTGTCAAATAGGTACTAATTTTTTAAAGGCGAATTGAAATTATGGAGCCCTTACGTGGAGATTCTAAATGTGGGCAGTCATCTTGACATCAGAATAACTGCCCAATTTTTGAATTCATTTTCTCAGTTATTAATTAGGTACCAATTATTTAAACAAACGTATCAAATAGTAGCAAATAGGCATTAGATTTTAGTAATATTTTAAAGCTGATCGGTCATTTTGGCCAGTCATTCTGATGTTCACAAGTGTCGTTAGTCACGTTTTGGTCTGTATTAGTGTCAGCCACTATTTATTTTTCTAATAAAAAAGTTTCTATGATTGTATGATTTTCTGCATTTTGTAATTAAACGCAAAAATAGCATTTTTTTCTTTATACGAGTAAGTTTATTTTTGTAAAGTGTCATTCTTATGATTGTGCTGTATTCGTTTCTATGTTTCATTTAAAAAATACGACTATTTTGAAATTCAAAGTGACGTTTGTCAGTCACGTTTTGGTCTGTATTAGTGTCAGCCACAATTTATTTTTCTAATAAAAAAGTTTTTACGAATGTAAGGTTTTCCATTTCAACACATCCCAATATTTTTTTTCATGTACAAATACAAACACAAATTACGACTACTATTACAAATTAGTTATAAAACATGCATCGAGAAAGATCTGTAGTTCAAAAACACTTCATCACGAGTTCATTTTGCATGAAGTGTCAGTCACATTTACATTTGTTTAAATAAACCTTAACTTTTTTAACCTCTCAAGCCCGGGACGTGTCACGTTTCAGCATATGTCAGTCCCCGTTGACAGGCGGCCATCGTGTAACTACAGACTTGGTCAGGTTCCGTGTGTATGAACCTTGTTACAGGTCTAAAGACCTTGGCTAATAGTGATAATAGCGGTTTAAAACGCGTGAATCGGGTTTTTGGCAAGGCAAACTAGCGGAAAACTAGCGGCACACATGAGAGCCACCGGAGTTATAAAGTACACATTTATTACCACGGAGGTTTAATTAAAGGATATTTATACAAAATTACTGAAATTAGTACTATAAAAATAGTGGAATTCGTAAAACAATGCAAAATAAAACTCAAATCGTGTCAAATGTAGAGTTAGTCACATATGGCATTACCCTAACATATTTTATGGAACAGTGGTGGCCCAGTGGTGACTGTCGCGACTTACAAGTTGTAGGTTGTGAGTTCAAACCCAGGCAGGCGCTTTACTTTATGTAAATTATTTCATCACTACTGCTCTCAAAACGGTGAAGGATAACATCGTGAGGAAACTGGCAAGTCCTAGTACCAAAAATTTGAAGACATGTGACATCCATCAATCTGCATTGGGCCCGCGTGGTGGATTACGGTTCACACCCTCTCACAGAGAGGAAGCCTGTGCTCTAGCAGTGGGGACATTAAAATGCTGATGATGATGATTTTTTAATTCTTATTATATTTGTACCACAGCTGGAATTCTAAAATACTACACTTAAGGCTAGCTTCACTGCTATCCGGGAGACCCGTACGGGCCGCCTGTAAGGGATCCCAGAACGGAGACTTACGTAGGTGCTAGAACATCGTTTCACAGCGACGCGGATTGGTCCGTATGCGACCCGCTCCGCGTCGCTGTGAAACAATGTTCTAGCGCCTCACGTATGTCTCCGTTCCGGGTGCCAGTACGGGCGGCCCGTACGGGTCTCCCGGACAGCTGTGAAACCAGCCTAACCAAACCCTAACCATTTGTCAACTGTAGGATAACTGTGCGGCCTTCTTACACAATATTGTGTGTAAGAAGGCCGCACAATGCAAAACAACCAATGGAATAAAAAATCTACAATGGCCCCCCCCAGGCCCAGTTGTTGGCCCCCCCCAGGCCCAGTTGTTGGCCCCTTTTTGGCCATTTTTTGTGGGCCCTTTGATGTAGGCCTTACCTCTATTAGATGGCCAAATCTAACAGTTGGCCAACCCACGAAGTGCACGTGGCCCAACTGAATGCCCACAATAAATGCTATTAGGGTGGGCACTCAAAGGCAGGAAGGAACAGGGGTGGGTTTTAGTCAGTAAGAGTCTGACACGCCCTCCCGCTCCACCCAGAGCGGGAGAAGTCATAGGATGATTTCTCACCCCAAAAAAAAAAAAGGCAATTTGATTGATTCATCATTTGGAAATCCTCATGGGTGTTCTGCGCCCTGGGATCAATCGACGTGTCTGTCAGACTCTACCTAAAATGAACTACCTAAATTCACCTTTTTTTTTATCAAAAACACGTCTTTCTCAATGATCATCGCTTCTTCGCTACTGTGATCGGTTCAGTACCACTTTAGCATATTATCTTGCGGGTTATGTCGACTATACTGGTTCTTTGTCGGATTGCTGCATCAACAAAAGACTGTTACTGCTGTGTGTGTTGTTGTGACTGTTGTGTTGTGTTGTTGTTGGCTGTGTGGTTTTCATTAATTCCAATTGGATCTAATATGTTGTTGAAGGCTTTCATTCAGAACTGTAATCATTAAAATCATCAACAGAACTCTCTCAGTTAGAAATGATGAATGATGAATTGATGCTAAATGTTATGATTTTTCTAAATAAAAATGAATCCCTATTTCCTTGGTCTCGGCATCACGCGTGAACGGTTGAACCGATTTCGCTATTTCTTTTTTTGTTGTATTTGATATAGTCAGGAAAAGATTCTTATGAATGAAAAAATTAAGAAAGTTGCGCGGAAAATTATAAAATTTCAGAAACTTCGCGCGTTTGACAGTTCATAAGCTAAGAGAGGACAACGTCTGTCGGGTCAGCTAGTCGGTTTATAATTCTTTGAAACTTAACTTAAACAAACAAATAAATAAAACAGGGAAATGTCTAAATAGAATTTCGAAGCTAATCTGCACCATAACCTAAGTTTTATAAACAAGTCTCGTCAGAAATCACGATGATGCGTATTCACTTTAATTATTTAATCCAATCTCATTGTATTTATGTTTGCCTAGTACTCTATATCATTATTACCCCAGATAACAGATGATATAACTAAAAACTCTTTTGTTTACGAGTCAGTTGTACTCATGGACCAGAATTGAAAACGTCTGGAGATCTGATAAGAACCGAGTTCTGATTTTTCTAAGTTGTGAAGTTTGTTATAAGTTTTCACAATGGGTTTGCTGTATCAGTTTCTGGGAACGGCGATAAGTGAGTACTTTTTCTTTCTCCAAACATGCACGATAATCAGGCATTTCTTTTTTTAAATCAATTTAACTAAAAGTTCTGTAAATCTACCCTAATTTTTGTTTTGTTTCACTCTTTTTAACTGTATAAAAAAAAACTTCGTCCTTTTAGTTATAATTTGAGGTTTATTTTATTAATTATAGGCTCGCGTTTGACCACTATCTCACCTGATGGTAAGCGATGATGTGGTCGAAAATGGAGCACGCCTGTCTAGAAGTAACCCATTCACTCTTGACTTAAAGACCACCACCAGACCACGTTGTAGGCTCGTGGCTAAATAATAGTACCTCGCCAAGTATTTCTTATCCTCGAAGATCAACATCTTCGAGGATAAGAAATACTTGGCGAGGTCAGTCAGTGGATGCGTGATCATCTTAACATACCAAGACTCCTCTGTGTCTCGGAAAGCACGTTAAGCTGTTGCTCTCCGCTATCATCTGTAGATCTTTGATAGTCAGAAGCCATAAAGTCAAATACCAGTCTTGCCAAGGAGTATCGTGTTACCCAGTTACTGGGTTATGGAGGTTACATAGGCAGTCGCTTCGTATAAAATACAAGAATTCGGCTGCATCCGATGACTGGACGCTGACCCCAATATAGTTGGGAAAAGGATTTGCAGATTGATTGGTACTTTTGATTATTATGTGGTCCAACAACAGTTGTGGCATTTTTTTTTTGCGTAGGGAAATCATTAAATAACTTCTCTCACTCTGGGTGGAGCGGCAAGGCGTATCAGACTCTTACTGACTAAAACCCACCCGCGTTCCAGTTGCCTGTGCCAGAGCCGCGGTGCCTCTCTTTCAAATTTATGCCCGAGCCAACATTATCATCTTCCTGCCCTTATCCCATTTTACTTAGGGTCGGCGCAACACGTTTTTTTCTTCCATTCAGTCCTGTCAGCCGCCACGCTATCACTAACTCCCTTTTCTTTCATATCACTCCTCACACAATCCATCCATCTTTTCTTTGGCCGCCCTCTCCCTCTCCATCCATTCACATTTATATTCATAACTTTTTTTTTTTTTTTTTTATGTTTGATAGGCTCGCGTTTGACCACTATCTCACCTGATGTCACATGTGTTTCATCCCTCCTCTTCACATGACCATACCAAGATAAGCGGTTCCCTTTCAAATTTTCTGTGACTGGCGCCACTTTTAAACTACTTCTAATGTACTCATTTCTCCAACAGTTGTGGCTTAAAATTATATTGTGTTTGACTCGACGGACGCTTTTCCTGATGTCACTTCATGTGCATTAGGACCAAAGTCACAATATTAAAAACAAGTCCGACTTGATTTGTATTTTCGTGAAAGCTTTTAGATTATTTAAATACTTGCTTCTGAAAGCGGTTTCACCTACGCGGTATTAGGTCCTTCTCCACCCAGTATAATAATTTAGCCTATGTTCTACTCCAGACTATAATCTACGGGTTGTGACGGAAAGGTGTGGTCATATTTTAAGACATGCATCTGCCCATCGATATGAAAGACTTTCTCCAAGAAGGCCTGAGAAAATTCTCAAAAATTTTTTTTATCTTCCATACAAATATTGATCAACTGATGATAACTTTGCATGGAAAGTCCAATTTTTTTTTGGGAATTTTCTTCTTTTTCTTAGAGAAAGTTATTCATCTCGATGGGCAGAACCGGTTATTAAAATATGGTCACACCTTTCCGTTACACCCTATATATCTGTGCTAAATATCAACAAATGCATTTATAAGATATAGGTACTCGTATTTCGCATTTATAATGGAGGATAGTAGGATTTAGATTAGGTAAACCCTAACTTGGTTTTACCACAAACGTTTTATATGTTTAAATAGCCATTAACGTATTATGAAAGTGCTTGCTGTGGTTCCTTCATGGCACCGAAGAATAAAAATCTTAAGGAAGAATTAAATAGATTTAAAATACTTGATGGGCTACAGAACTAATACAATACAGTATAGAAAAAAGACCAAAGCATATTTGATACAGAAAATATATCAGAATTCGCATCGCATTCTCTATTCAATTGCAAAAAGAAATAGCGCCTAGCCTTCTCCCAACTATCTTGGGCCGGCTACCAGTCTAAACGGATGCAGCTGAATACCAGTATTTTACATGGGGCGAGTGCCCTCCACAACCCAGTCATTGAGTAATGCGATACCCCTTGGTAAGACTGGTTGTCAGGCCCGTAAAGAACGTGCTTTCCGAAGCACGGAGGAGTCTCGGTCTGTAAAGATGGTCACCCGACCATGGACTAACCCCGGCAAGCGTAGTTTAACCTGATGGATCAACCCGTGCGTCTGTTATTATTTTAGCCACGAGCTCCTCTCTATTTAATTGCAAACTTCCTAATTTACGAAACTTTCAAAACAACTAATCAAAAATTATTGTTGTGTTGTAACACCCAAAAGTGAAATGGAAATCCCTAATTTACGACAACATGACACAAAAAAATATGAAAATGAGATTAGAAAAGCCAGAATATTTGTAACACTCATAAAATTAGGATTTGTAGCGTTATACTCTTATCTTTATTCCAAAACACATATAATTTAGTCACAACAAACAAAAACGTAATACCAGTTCAAACAATGATAGGCCAGTATAAAACCGGCCAAGCGCGTGTCAAACTTCGCACATTTATGGAAAAAAAAAAAAAAAAAAATGTGTTTCCATACCAAATAAGGGAATTGTCAAAGAAACAATCTGACTTATCAATATGTTTGTATTTGTTAGTAAAATATACGCAATAATAAACATTATCACCAAATTTCAAGTTCATATGAGTAGATCAATGGGAAGTTAAAAAATTCTTCGGAACAAAATTTTGTGACAGACGACGGACAGACGGATACGTGAGTGACAGCAGTAGTGTTCCGAATTAACCTTTCGGGTACGGAACCCTGAAAAATATACAATCCAGATTATCATAATTTTCTGATCTTGCCTCATGTTATTTGAGGCTAGCGCAACACATTTTCTAGCTAGGCTATACTAGTACAGCTTCAAACTCCATCGCATTATTTATTTAATATACTACAGACAATAACAGGTGGTACATGTGCTAAGGTTAATACTGTAGATAAAATAAAATTTACTGTAATTGCAAACGTAATGAATTGTAAACTTTACAATCGTGTTCATTTTCTTCCGCGGTTATCATTGGTTTTTAGTCTCTTTGAGATGTACCTCTAGCTTGATCATTGTGGGATTAGAGAAGTGAAATTAGATTAGAGCTTTCGTAAAACTCTATGCTGCAAATTAGGGATTTTACTGATATGAAATTTCGGATCTGGAGACGGATACTGATATAGGAATAATATTATACCGGTTTCCAATACGGTTACGGATATGAAATTATTTCGGATTATCCGCTAGTTTCGGATAGTTTCGGTAACGAACAATAGATTTTAATGATTTATAAATGTAAAATATGGATTACACGCATATTATAACACCTACTTATGTGCAGTATTATATACTACTTTATCTAATCTCATCAAAAACACCATTTTAAAAATCGTACATGTGCCTCTAAAATCAAACAGTCCTACTTCTTAGACTTACTGACGACATAACTGCTAGCTGTGAGGTCATTAATAACCTTTTCTTGTTTCCACAGTAAGCACCATGGGAATGAATATGGGTGTGATCTTCGCATGGCCAGCCTTCACCATAACCATGTTTCAAACGACAAACACAACGCTGAACAGGCCGATGACAGATACAGAAATATCACTGTTTGGTAGCTTGTCTTCGATAGGAGCTCTCTTGTCTACACCTACTGCTGGGTTCATGTTGGGAAAGTTGGGGCGAAAATACTGTTCTGTTCTGAATGCATTAGGATTGGTTGTAAGTACTCCTTCTTTACTTTGTGTATATTATTTCATCACCACTGCTCTCAAAACGGTGAAGGAATTGTGAAAAAAAATTGTGAGGAAAAAATTCGAAGGCATATGACATCAACCAACCCGCATTGGGCCCGTGTGGTGGATTATAGGCCACACCCTCTCACAGAGAGGCCTGTGCCCAAGCAGTGGGGATATTAAAAGGCTGATGATGATGATGACTCCTTCTTTAATTTGATATTAAGTAACATGTTGATTACTCGTGTTTAAAATTTTTACCCGACTTCCCCGAAAAGGGTCCAACCAACTGCATCAGACTGCTTATAAAGTGCAAGTTTGGAACTTATCAGTGGTTTTTTACAGTCGAGTATTTTGAAAATATTCTATTTTTTTATTTTTTATAATTTAGTGAGTTATCTAAAATATAGAAAATAAAAAAAATCGTAATCGCCTCCTCGAACCCCTTATTTTGATACCCCACTTAATACAGTTCGCCGACTTTAAATTTTTTCTTTTTCACAATATGGCGTCTGGTTGTCGCCATATTGTATTTTGATTGCTGTCATTTCTTTAGTAGCACTCGCAAGATTAAGACGCATCATTTGACGTAAGAATTATCAAAATCGGTTCACGCGTTTGGTCTCTAAGGCGCCACAAAGGAACAAACATACATATATACACAAGCTGATAAACACATTACCCTCCCTTGCGTCGTGCAGTC
Source organism: Polia nebulosa (assembly GCA_951329385.1). Lineage (NCBI taxonomy): Eukaryota > Metazoa > Arthropoda > Insecta > Lepidoptera > Noctuidae > Polia > Polia nebulosa. The sequence goes on along the minus strand of OX589600.1, from coordinate 25,848,537 downwards.
GGGTAAAAAGGCTTCCTTGTGAAAAAAAGCCACTCACTAAAAAGTAAAAAAAAAAAATTATGTGTATACTTATGTACGCACGTAAGAAGTTATAAGTTATAGTTTAGTTTAAGTTATAGTTAAAAAGTCACAAAATTTACAACAGGGAAACAATCATTCTTCATAAATCACAGACTATAGCTTACTTCAGGGTGTTGGTTCTAGCTAACTTCAGGGTGTCGGTTTTTAGTGACGGTGTGAGCGCGCATCGTTAAAATTTACTCTCATCATTTTTCCCTAACGCGCCAGAAGTAGGTATAACTTTAAAAACAACCCGACTGCAAAAACCAACTAAGTAAAAAATGTTCCTAACAAGTTACTCGCACATACTTTTTTTTATGGTTGATTGGCACGCGTTTGACCACTATCTCACCTGATGGTAAGCGATTATGTGGTCGAAGATGGAGCACGCTTGCCTAGAAGTAACCTATTCACTCTTGACTTAAAGACTTCTAGGTTGTAGCTAACAGGAAACACAGACTCCGGTAGGAAATTCCACTCCCTAGCTGTACGAGACAAACATCTGCCCGGGGGTGGAGGATAAATTCGAAAGAGTTACCTCGCCCCCGGGCGCGTAGGGCAGGGAGGAACAGGGGTGGGTTTTAGTCAGTAAGAGTCTGACACGCCCTTCCGCTCCACCCCAGAGCGGAAAGAGTCATTAGATGATTTCCCACCCCCCAAAAAAAAAAAAAAAAGCTGTACGAGACAAACATGGATATTAGAGAGGAAGCCTGTACTCAGCAGTGGGATGAAAGCTGCCAATGATGATAGTGGCAGTTTTGCCTTTAATTAAAAAGCCCATAGCTAATACAGCTGAAACAATAATGATTTCATTCTTTTTGCAGCTCGTCTGGGTGCTATTAGTTTGTACCAGGAACGTAGAAACAGTCCTAGCTGCCGTATTCCTTTCTGGAGTCGCCAGTTCAGTGGTCTTAGTAGCAACGGTGTACATCAGTGAAATCTGCCAAGATTCTATTCGAGGAGCCATGACGGCTACTAATATGGTGTCTTACGGAATAGGGATGCTGCTATCTTATATGCTTGGAGGATTCCTACCGTATAATGTCATGTTGTATGTTGGACTGTCCACTGCAGTAGCAGGGGCATGCACGCTGTTTATTCTGAAAGAATCGCCCATGCATCTACTGAGCAATGGGAAGGAAAAGGTAATTATTTCTAACACGCTTTTACTAGCTTGGTATGTTGGTATCTATATGACGGAATCTTTGAACGTGATTTTAACCCACTTCAAAACGTTGGATTGAATTGGAACTTCACACACTTATCAAGGACCGATGACAATACAATAATTTAATAAGTTTGTCCGATTAGAAAAAAAAGTAGAAAGTAATTTTCTATAAGTTAAGTAAAGTGTGTGTGTGTGTGTGTGTGTGTGTGAGTGTGTGTGTGTGAGTGTGTAGTGTAAGTTAAGTTTTCCTCATATTTTTATTGTAATTTATATGGTGTACATAAAGAGTATTCTATTTTTCTATTTATAGAATTGTCATTTGATAGTTTTAGAAAGGGCATAACTAAGAAGAATGTCACTAAAGGTACACTAAAGAACTATGTCGAGAAAGTCTAATACGTTGTCTTCTACGGTACTAGTAGAACTTTTTTTGTTCCGTACCCGATGGGTAACCAACGGGACCCTAATACTATGCCTCCGCTATCCGTCCATCCGTCTGTCTGTCAGCGTGCTGTATCTCATGATCCGTAATAGGTAGACAGATGAAATTTTCACAAAATGTGTATTTCTGTAGCCGCTATAACAAGAAATAATAAATATTAAATAAATTAAAAATTAAACCCCCCCTACTAGAAACGTGTTTTTTCGGTGTAAGGTACGGAACCCTTCATGTGCAGGTCTGACTCGCACTTGGCCGGTTTTTTTACTATCAATGTGCTCGCGTCTGAACATTATCTCACCTTATGGATAGCGATGATGTGGTAACAAAATTATATAAAATATTAACTTCACCTGTAAGCTTCATTTTGGCAAAGTAGTTTATTTATCAGACTATAACTACAATACATATTATACTAAACTAATAAATAACTTAATAAATAAAATATGTACAAGAGGCATAAAAAATCCGGTAATAGTAAAGCTCATTGGGCATCAAAAAATTCGTCCACCTCGCTGTCAATGGGAAAAGTGCCCAGAACGCTGGCAGCATTGCCACGTTGAATGGCAATGCTGATTCGTTGGCCGAAAAAAAGGCCAGCCCTCTGGTCACGTGAAGAGTCGACTAAAAGTTTGCTGATGTCATGGAAAACTCGATGAACACTCGGACCCCATGGCCCTAGTGTTTCAACCCCAAACGGCTCAAACATATAACTCCCAATAAGGTTGTTATATTTGCGCCGTTTGAGGTTTTCTGCACCTGTAGCAGAAGTAAGCTGTAAATGGCTAGGTATGTAAAAAAATATTAGAAGTTAAATTTGACCCACATCTCGGTTTCCGATTAAGCTAAAATTTTGCGTACTTACATGTTTAGTTTAATTGACAATGCATGGTTAGCTAAGTGACGTCATTCTAAATCCAATATGGCGGACTCCTAAAGATGGTGGACTAATTATTTCGTAAGCTTGGTTTTTTTTTGGGGGGGGGGGGGGGGGGCATTCATCCATTGACTTCTCCCGCTCTGAGTGGAGCGGCAGGGCGTGTCAAACTCTTACTGACTAAAACCCACCCTTGTTCCTTCCCTGCCTGAGTGCACAGGGGTGCGGTAACTAATTTTTAGAATTTATCCGCTACCCCTTGGGTATCAAATGAAAGGGTTTGCTGAAAAAGTCACGAAAAAAAATAAACAAAATGTGTTTTTTAGTTTTTTTAAACAACAGAAAAATAAATTATTTCAGGAAGCAGCAGAATCGCTTTCCTTCTATAGAAGGTGGAAGTTGGACTCCAAAGAGCTTTTGGAAGAAATTAATAACATGAAACGCGCGCTCAACCCAGACCTTGGAGGTATGTATAACTAAACCTCAAGTTACAAGTTGTTGTTGTATGGAACTTTAATTATGTGCTACGAAATTTTGAAGTGAAAACTTCTTTAGGCGCATTGAGCATTTTTGAGATGGCAAAAAACAATTGAACTCGCATGACACCGATCTGCTACTAGTGCTATGACACCGACTTCAACACCGACACCGACACCGACACCGACACCGCTACGCGATCCGCTACGATTGCTAGACGCGTAGCGTCGTAGCTAGTAGATTGAAGTCAAAACATCTTTAGGCGCGTTGGGCATTTTTGTTCAAGTTTTCACTTCTGTCGTTACTCCCGGAGTGCCACCCTTTTTTTCTATATGTCTGAGTATCTGGACGTTTTGAACCACGAAAGATAGTTTTCTACGCTTCACGAATTTCTACATTTTTGTCTTAGAAGATCAAAATGGTGAATTAAATTCCCCGAAGCCATTTTAACATAATTTAAGCTTATGGTAAATAAAAATCTTACTACATAATTAAGATTGAAAATTAAAATTATGTTATAACTTTGCCCACAGAGGAGACACCCGAAGAAGAGAAACTGAAACCCGACATGAAGCCTGCTGAAAAGATGTCTATATGGAAATTCATCAGTAAGTATTTCTTACTTTGACCCAATTATTTATATTATATATATTTTCTATTTGTTGTAGGTAAAAAAAAAGTTAACTCTTCCTAGCAATAATTATCGGTTTCTTGCCACAGGAAAATCAAAGTCATCGCAACGAGCCTTCATCGTCAACATGGTAGTGATGACCGCAGCCATATTCCAAGGTTTAGTCGTAGTCCAAATTTACGCGGAGCCCATATTCACTGAAGCTGTACCCACTGCGTCTCCAACTCTTTTAAGTGTTATGTTGGCTGTTACAACTGTCGTCTCTGGAATGCTCGCTGCGTACGGCACTGATTTGCTTGGAAGACGGGTGAGTCTCTTTTGTTTTGTGTTATCCTGGTACCTAATGATATTTTTTTTTTTTACTTTTGTCTTCGCACGGTTTGTGCATTTAGCCAGTTTTAAGTTAATGAAAGTATGAACTTTAAAATACTGTTACTTTGCTTTTTACTAGCATACAAATGTAACTAAATTAACACATTCTAATGTTTGCAGTATTTGGCAGCAAATGTGCCAAGTCAGCCTTGTCAGTAAGATTTGCGTTGAGCGTTGAGGTAGTCTTCGAGATCGCGCCTGTTTCAATGATACCAAATATTATCCAGTTGCGTAGACACTTGAGACATAAAACTGTAGCAATTTAAAGAATTAATTTGCGAATAATTAAAACAGCCACTGAACGTCATTCGAAAAAATCCCGCCAAAAACTGTGATATTATAGTCGTCGGTATATTGGTCCCAAGTGTAATTTTCGAACAGGGATTATTTTCGGTCTGATTCTAACGGTCATCAGTCTGTTCATCATAAGGCAATAGCAGCATAGAGGTTGGATTCCTGCTCGGTGGATGGCAATACGTTCGCCCCTTATTAAGTGAGACTTTAAATATAACTTGGAAAATTTGAGTAACAGTACTTATGTGTACAGTCACGAGCAGAAATATGTACACAAGCAAACTTTACTTCTAAGTTCGAGTATCTTAAAATCGTCCACTTAAGATACTGGAGCTTACAAGAAAAGTTTATACACCTCTTTCTAGTCTCATTGTATGTAGCACAGGCTGTGTTGTTATTATTTAATTATTTATGCACATAAATGTAGGTCAGGCAGCAGCTACTGTCAAAAGTATTTTCTATCAGTCAACCTAATAATGTGTTATGTGAAGATTTGACTTTGAATATTGATATATATGAAGATTTTGAGAGCAACGGTGACCCAGTGGTAACGGCCGCGACTTACGAAGTTGTAGGTCGTGAGTTCAAACCCAGGCAGGTGCTTTACTTTGTGTAAATTATTTTATCACCACTGCTCTCAAAATCGGTGAAGGAAAACATCGTGAGGAAAACGGCATATCCTAGAACCAAAAATTCGAAGACATGTGACATCCACCAACCTGCTTTGGGCCTGCATGGTGGATTACGGCCTACACCCTCTCACAGAGAGGACGTCTGTGGACATTAAAAGGCTGATGATGATGATGATAATGAAGATTTGTGGTTTTTTTCTGCATGGTATACGTCAAAATTTAAAGTACGAATTGATTTAAAATTTTGAGCCAAGCAAAGTGATGACAAATAAATACGATTAATTTCAGCCCCTTATGGTCTACTCATCCCTTGGCGGTGGAATAAGCTGCGTGGTACTAGGAACTCAGATGCAACTTCATTGGGGACCTAGTTGGCTGACGGCTCTCTTTATCTACGTGTTCGCTGTGATGTACACTTGTGGAGCGGGAACGGTACCTTTCGTTCTTCTAGCTGAAGTATTCTTGCCAGAGGTGAGTGATGCTACTGATTTATGTGCTCCTAGTATCTTAGAAATGAAAAGTTGTCTATGGCGACATATATGACGCCTCACACGAAATAACATACGTGAATCCTGCATCGCGTAAGCAGAGTTCTCCGCGTGATTTGAACAATTACAACAGTCTAAAATCAACCATCCGGCAGTTGCCCGGACCAGACACAACACCCGTCTAGTCGTAGAATCCTCCTTTTACAATGTAGGTTTGCGGGACTTAACACCCTGTTTCGCATACCTCCAAACTAGTTTGGAAATAAAGGAATAAATGTTTCAAAATAAAATAAAAAATCGGCTTGTACATTTAGGGTTCCGTACCAAATGTATTTTTTTACTATTTGTATGGTTTTGGTCAACAAGATAAGAAGACTGTGAAATTTTGAAGACTGTAGCTCCAACCGTTTGGCTGTAAAACCTGTGTGACTGACGACGGACAGACAGACAGATGGACAGACGCACACATGAGTGACAGCAATAGGGCTTCATTTGGACCCTTCGGGTACGGAACTCTAAATAATCAAAAACCCGACTGACAAATAACAACAAAAAGTTCCAAACAAGTCACTTTTAAGTTTTATTTTAGAATTGTCTCCTCGAACTCTTTATTTTGATACACCACATGAAACACTTTTTCACTTCAAACGGGCATCTCACAGCCACCTTGTTTTTTTTATTTAAGAAAACTTGGGCTATCAAGACGCATCTAACGATTTTTATAATTATGTCAATCTGACCAGTGGTTTGGAAGATATGAGGTAATAGAGAATATTATATACAAGATACGCGCGGAAAAACATAATATACTTCCTGTCGGGTAAAAAGACTTAAATCATACTAGTCTGTTACTGTTCCACAGCAGGGCATTATTTTAATAGGCCTTTGCCCTTATTTTGTTCATTATTAATTGTAATATCAAATCTTTCGATTACTAAATTGAGTCATCATCTTCCTGCCCTTAACCCATGTTACTTGGGGTCGGCGCAACACGTTTTTTTCTTCCATTCTGTCTTGTCAGTCGTCACGCTATCACTCACTCCCTTTTCTTTCATATCACTCCTCACACAATCCATCCATCTTTTCTTTGGCCTCCCTCTCCCTCTCCATACATCCATATTTATATTTATAGCTCTTTTAGTTACATGTGTTTCATCCCTCCTCTTCACATGACCCAAAGACATTAAATGTATACTACCAAACATGACCATACCAAAATAAGCGGCTCCCTTTCAACTTTTCTGTCACTGGCGCCACGATTACTAAATTGAGTATTTTACCAAAACTATTGATGTTATTCAAACTTAAATAGCAAACACAGGCGATAATTCCTTTGGAGTTCTAACAGAATCATACTGTTCGAGTTAAGTAATTTCTTCATATTTTTCAGGTCAAGAGTTTTTTCTCCATGGTGCTCGTAGAATACGTGTGGCTCTGCAACTTTGTCATCCTCTTCATCTTCAATCCTCTGCTCAAGGCTCTCGGCTGGGGTCCTGTCTTCTACATCTTTGCCGCAATTTGCTTCTTAAGTTCCACCTTCTGCGTTTTCTTCTTACCAGAGACAAAAGGATTGACAGTGGAAGAGATTCAAACTCGATTCGTGAAACCAAAAAGAAAAGCGCCGCTGTACTAGTTTTAAGGATGTAATAAATTATTTTTAGATAAGGATTTTCGTGTTTTCTTTTCTTTCCAAACTTATATTACAAAGAATAAATTAAAAAAACTTTTTTACAAAAAAATACAACTGATTTTACTATTTAGTTTTATGTATGGGGTACAAGAACTAAATAATTAAAAATAAAACTTTCATAAAAAACACAAAAAAAATGCAAAATAACTTTAATTTCCAAAGTTGGTATTTCAAATAATGAAGAAACAAAACTAGAAACACCAACTTCTGAAATTAAAGTTTTTAAATTGATAACCCCAAAAATATGGAGTTCAAACATAATTAGCCTACTTAGGGTGTATCAGGGTGAACTTACAAATATGTGTACCAATTTCCTTTTTTGTTTTGGTTGAGAAATCATCCAATGGCATCTCCCGCTCTAGGGTGGAGCGGGAGGGCGTGTCAGACTCTTACTGACTAAAACCCACCCCTGTTCCTTCCCTGCCCTGAGTGTCCAGGGGCGCGGTAACCCTGTTTCGAATTTATCCACAACCCCTGGGTAGGATTTATTTACAACCCCACAAGAAATCTGTGTACCCCTTCAGAGCGTATCAGCGTGTTGTTATGTTATGAAGTGATGTAAACAAAAAACAGATGCGATTGCAAAGAATCCGGAAGGTTTGCTGTCATTTATTGAAGAGTTCTATTGTGTCTTCATCATCAACATCATTCATCTCCGAAGTTCTTCATCAGATTCACCAAATGTAAATGGGACCACATGAGAAGCACCAGCTTTCAATTAAATATAGAATCATGAAAATCGGTTCACCTATAAAGAAGTTCAGAGGTAACACACATAAAAAAGAGTGGCACTCCGGGAGTGCCAACAGAAGTGAAAACTTGAACAAAAATGCCCAATGCGCTTAAAGAAGTTTTCACTTCAATCCGCTTCGCGATGCGCTACGCATTCGTTGCGGGTCGGCGTCGCGCGAGTTCTATAGCTTTTTTCCATCTCAAAAATGCCCAATACGTCTAATAGAAGTTTTCACTTCAAAAATACAATCGAATGAGAACCTCGTTCTTCTTATAAAATCTGTTAAAAAAGTTAATATTACTGTAAAAATTGAATCTCTCATAGTTCACACTTTAACTAGTATCACAGAAATTATTTTATTGATTTAATTAAGCTTCACTATTGCTAAGCGTTCTATGCTACTTTTAATTCGGGAAAAATGCACGATTTCCATGGGCCAGACCATGGAAGCAAAGGCTTTAAATAATCTAAATACGCTTTGCTGATGGCATTACCTGATTAAGCTGAACCAGAGTAGCGTATGACAGAATGACAAGATCGATTTGGATATATGTGGATCAAAGGTGTGTAATTAATCGCACAAGTATCGAGTAACTGACCGTCAATGGTCAATTGAAGGACTTCTTACCTCAAACCTCGTGTCATCAATAGAGTAAAATTGTCGACTGTTTATTCACATTAAACGATCGAAAAGTTAGTCAAACCGTTCTTTTTTTTTAATAAAATTATTCTTCAGAGTCTAAAGTAATGTTTGACCAACCGATCAAAAATTGCTACATTAAGTCGCAAGGCGCAAACTGCTGCTAATTGTCCCAGACGCTCTCAATGGCGGCGGCGATACACAATTTTATGGCTATTTATTTCTTATCGGGAATATATCAGGAACAGAGCTATAGCCGTGAATTAATTGACGGACCTCTGTTTAATTCACATAGGGATTAAAATTTGTTATTTTGTCGGTGTTTTACAAATAAAACTCACCCACCGAAACCGCAACATAGTACGTAATAGGTACGATCCAACACCGGCATCGCCGGTGCTGGAGAAAAATCTGCGAATCTGAAGTGGAACTGGACAGGCCACAAAGGATGCATTAGAGCAGATGGACCAGGATCGTTACACAGTGGGAACCTGAAGACGGGCGTAGTCACCGAGGCAGGCCTGAAAAACGCTGGCTTGATGATCAGGACTCGTTCCCGACTGATTGATAAAGGACAGGATACAAAGAGTGCTGGAAGATATAGGAGAGGCCTTTGCCCAGCAGTGGTACAGAGTCGGCTAAATAAAAATAACTGTGGTTTTTAAACTGTGCTTTGTCTGCATCATGAGGAAATCGATATATCCTAAAATCAAAAACAACGGTATTATGTGATTTCCACCAACCCTCACAGGGCCCACGTGGTTGTCATGGACCACTCATATAGGGTAGGCTTGTACGTGTGTCTCAGCAGTGGGAACTTTATCGGTGAATTTAATACGTTGTCTGCACATATGTCGGTCATGAAACTACTTTACGTAGCTATACGGACAAATTGTATTACCAATAAGAATTAAACAAATACTTTCCAACCACGAAATCGAAACTTACATTAAAAACTACATACTCATCTTCACAAGAACCGAACAGCAAATATGACCTCTTAAACCTAATACAAGTTCCATGCATTATGGTGCAGCCGTCCCATTTGCTTGGTCATAAAGATTTACAACGGAACAAACATTGTTAGCCATGGTTGCATGCCATTGCCCCACTGCCCCGGTTTCGTATAATTTCACCTTTATTGAATGGTTTTGCATCTTTGTACTACGTGCGTGTTATGAGAACCTGGTACTATCAATTTTGTGGGTCTGCGATTTATAGATTTTAGTCATTGAACTTTCTACCTGTAAAACTAGCATGAACATAATATAGATTGTAATCTTTCTAAATAGGAGGCGTTATTGACAAAAGTAAAGGGTCATGTCGTTTAAAGTATCATATTTCGACAAGTTACTTTTGGTATTATACGTAGGAATAAAAACGCCTACAAAATGCAGTCATTTTATTTAACATTTTGATCCTTCGAGCCGGATTGTAGAATGCGGAAATACCCAACATCAAATGTAAACTCCAAAACACAACACTAACGCCTAAACTGTGTAGTCAAGAGCTAGCCCTAATTGCCCTAGATGTACCGCGTCCAAATTGACATCCCAACCGTTTAAAAAGCGCTTTATTCCTTGGTAAGAAAGTCAGTCTTCAAGCTACTAAAAAGGTTCCAATACCTGTAGATAAACGACAACAGAGAAACTTTAAAAAAATGCGAGTCTGTACTCTCCGAAAAACCAAACCTAATATTCGTTTTTTCCAACTAAAATAACTTTATCACGTGCATAAAACATTACAAGCCTTGCATAATCTCTTAATGGACATGCAAACAAAAATAATACTATCCAAACTTCTCCGGTTACACTCGTCAAAAGATCGTTGTACTAGGCAAACATAATAAACGCGGAGATCGCTAACATTACGCAGTACAATGTACGCAATAGTGCAATAAAACCTAAGCTTTATGTGTTTTCGTGTAAAAGTGCTCTTTTTACCGTCTGGTTTCCTGGTATCGAGAGTCAAGTTCAAGATTTCTTTGGTCTTTAGATACGGAACTAAGAAATTAGTCAAGAAACACATTTTTGAAAGGAAATAAATATTAATTGTGATCTTTTTCAAACTAACCTGAGAGAATTTTAATGTAATTGAAGGGGAATAAAACAAGTTATATTAATAAATTAAAAATTGTTTAGTTAAAAATACACAGCCCTTGTACGCTCTTACATAAAATGGCATGCATATTGCACATTAGTTTTACAAATTCATCAAATTTAATAAAAGTAATCTCGTGAAAAATTATGTCGCCTTAAGCTCAGCGACAGTTTCGTCAAAATGTACAAAGAGGTGTAATTTTAGTTTCCATGTGACTCGGTTATTCAAATATCTTTATCTTTAACGTTATTAAATTTTAATGTTTAATTATTAATAGTCTTCTAACAACTTTTATCTTCCAAACATAGAAATTCGCAAGACTTATGTACATTCTTTTTTAAGTCTGACGCATTATTTGTGTGGTGGAATATTAATATACTATTTACAGATCAGCCTTATCACGTGCAGCTGTTGAATTAAACAAATTCTGATAAAGGATAGACGTAGCAATAGGGATAATTCCATTATTCTACTTAGTTCTTAAGTTAGATTCTCAAAAAAAATTGGACACGTATTTTGTGCTTTATGAAATCAATGAAAAATGACAAAGATAAAGCGCGTCAAAGTTCAGAAGTGGGGGCTTGTTACGTCACTCTTGAGTAAAAAAAAATTGAATATTTTCATAAAACCCGATTGTAAAAAACAACTAAAAAGTTCCAAACAAGTCACTTTTCAAGCAGTCTGATGCAATTGGTGGCAGTTATTTTAGTTCAATTATTGACTTCATGCCACCAACTGCATCAGACTGCTTGAAAAGTGACTTGTTTGGAACTTTTTTGTTGTTTTTTACAGTCAGGTTTTGTGAAAATATTCAATTTTTTTATTTTCTACATTTTATTGAGTTATATTTTTGGAATCGCCTCGAGCCCTTTATTTTGATATCCCACTTAATAGAATTCGTCTACTTTAATTTTGTTCTTATCCACAATATGGCGTCTGGATGTCGCCATATTGTATTTTGATTACTGTCATGTCTTTAGTAACACTCGCAAGGTCAAGACGAATCAATTGACGTAAGAATTATCAAAATCGGCCAAAGCGTTTGGTTTCTATAGTGCCACAAAGGAGTAAACATACATACATAGGCTGATAAACACATTACCCTCCCTTGCGTCGCGCAGTCGGGTAAAAAGTGGTACAATTTAACTCAAGCGTGACGTCATGCAAAATTTCAACGCACTGTATTGTCTTAATTTTTTGTTTACGTGTAAAAACAAAAAATACTTGTTCAATATTTTTTGATAATCTAACTGACAGATTAATTAGATTGTTTTTGTTATCAACCCAATTGCGTTGTAATACAAGGTGGAGACGGCAACACAACAATAAATGAAATCAGTGGCAACACTCATCATTATAAAAAACTTTTGAGTTTTTGGCGGGATTTTTTCGAGTGAAGTTCAGTGACTGTTTTAATTATTCACGTAATTCCTAATAGATATTGTGATGTAAAATTGGTGTAATTTTGTGTTTCAAGTATCTATGCAACTGGTTAATATGTGGAATAATTGAAACAGGAGAATTTTATTGTAGTATATTGACTACCTCAGCTAAGCTTGCCGAGAAAGCTGACTCGACACATTTGTTGCCAAATACTGCAGAAAACATTAGAATGTGTTACATCTGCATTCTAATGAGGAAAAAGAAAAAGTGATAGTGATCAAATTAAGACTTGGCTTAAAGGTCTTGTAACCAAGCCAGTGGCATAGCCACAATTGATTTAAAAAAGACAATTTTTGAGTTTTTGGCAGGATTTTTCCGAGTGAAGTTCAGTGCCTGTTTCAATTATTCACGTGATCCCTAGTGGATATTGTGATGTAAAATAGGTTTATTTTTGTGTCTCAAGTATCTACGCAACTAGACAATATGTGGAATCATTGAAACAGGATTGTACTGTAGTATTGACTACCTCAACGAAGCTTGCCGAGAAAGCTGACTGGACACATTTGTTGCCAAATACTGCAAAAAACATTAGATTGTGTTAAGTACATCTACATTTCAATGGAAAAAAGTATTATATATCTAACTATGTATCCGACTGAAAGAGTTGTATCTATGGTCCCGAATAAAACTTTTTTTTTTAATCAACTACTTTTACTGAGACCGCGAAAAAAAGTCAGCTGCCCCAAAAATTCATATTCATTTATATTCACCATAATTGCATACAAATTTTGACATTACTCATGTATTGTCAATGTTTTCATTTATTGTTGTATTATCGTCTACACCTTGTATAAGCAATGACGCTACTTATACAGTGTGTAACGGAAAGGTGTTGTCATATTTTAAGAACCGGCTCTGCCCATTTAAATGAACAACTTTCTTTATGAAAAATTAGAAAAAAAAAAAAAAAATGGACTTTCCATACAAAGTTACCGTCAGCTGATCAATATTTGTACGGGAGATCAAAAAATAATTAAGTATTTCCTCAGGTTTTCTTAAAGAAACTTGTTCATATCGATGAGCAGATGCAGTTCTTAAAATATGACAACACCTTGCCCTTACACCCTGTAAATTCAGCATTAAAATCAAATTAAGAACAATTTTATTGTAAAAAAATACTTTTACCGTTGGAAAACAATACTTTCTATTAACAATGCCATTATAAATCTATTCACTATAACTTAAAATTAATACAATATGATTAAATTCTTCGTCGTCTTAAACTTTAACATCCTCTTTTAATCTCACGATGAATAATATTACTAATAACGCATCGGTTATCATATTGTCTTTAAAAAATCAGATCGTGTCACGTAATTTTACCGATCGAGGGCCACTGGGTTCACCAGTGGCCCTGCTATGATGTCCTCAAATCAACGCAATTCTGGTGTGAGAGAGACGGAGCTATACAGAATGAATAGCACAATCCCTTTCTCACACCGACATTATGATGTTTTTTAAGACATCACAGTAGGCGGGCAGATTTTGTACACGGCACGGTGCGCCGCCGTTTTGTGATTTAATACTACACAGCCATTTATACTTCAGAGCTGCAAACTTATGTGACGCTAATTGTAATTAGCTTCGAAATCTCAAAAAATCAGTAAGTAGATAAAAAAATATCTACAATGTGACTTTGTTTAGTAAGTCTGCATGCTCTTTATAGCAATTTCAAACGGTATTCATAATGCTTTGTTTAGAAAATACACATTTGTCAAAAATATATTTTCTAAACAAAATCGGTACTATGAATTTACCCCGATATTTTTAACCGATTCTAAAATTTTTAATCTAATTAATCTAATTCTTCTTCCTTGCTCTGAAAAGATCTTGAATTTGTGCATTTGAGAGTCCCTTCGTTTCTGGCACTATAATATAGGATAGAATGGCGTTCACAAGGCTCATCGCACCAAACACGTAGAAACACCCATGGATTCCGAACGCGCTAAGCATGTATGGGAAGACCGCTAAAATGAAGAAGTTGAGCAACCACACCCATTCTATTATCATCATTGATGCTAAACCTTGGACCTGTAAACAAAAATGTAACATAAGTCAATATTATTAATTAATAACAATCGGCCGTATTGACAAGCATTATTAGTTTTATTTATTGAACTACAATATACATACACATAACTAAACTAATAAATAACTTAATATTTTAAACAAGCTAAAAGAAAATGAATAAAACACAAAACAACAGCTTCATGGCAATGAAATATGAAATTGTCACTAATGTCAGTTGAGTGACATTTATGTATCTTAACGTTCGTTCGGAAACATGCTAACATTATTTTTTCGTTTTGTTTGGCCTATTGGCTTTTTATCATTGTTAAAAGTAACGAAACGTAATGTGACCGGCGAGTGCATCGAGATTTGAGTACGGTACTTTAATTCATTTTAGTTTATTTTGAGTAGATTAGTTATCTTATAAAGTCGTAATTTATTTATCTATAATAATTATATTTTATATTATAATATGTCAGATGAAATTATTGATGACAGCTTCATTACATGCTCATCCTCGTCTGTGTCGATCGAGGATCAGAGTTTTGCCAGCGCTTTTAGCGATGACAGATCTCTGAATCTTCGAGACCACCTTTCTTCTACTTTTTCAAACTGTCGCAAATTCTTCAATGCTGTGCACATAAATGCTCAAAGCGTTCCTGCTCACTACTCTGATCTGCTATCGTCTTTCGATTCAGATCTAGTTCACGCTGTTCTTGTATCCGAAACTTTTCTCAAGCCTTCACTTCCTTCCACGCAGTATTCTCTACCTGGATACAAGATTGTGCGCAATGACAGAACAGGCAAGGGATGTGGAGGGGTTGCCATTTATCTTCGTGGTGATATCACCTACAAGGTGATTGACCAGTCTCCGAGTGTGTACTCAAAGTTTGCTGAACACCTATTTGTTGAAATAGACTTTCAGCACACAAAGTTACTTTTAGGTGTCTATTATAGTCCCTCTCTTCAATTTGATTACTTTTCCTCTTTCGAAGCCAAATTAGAAAATCTTTCCCCTCTATGAGTATACGCTAATCCTCGGAGACTTTAATACATGTTTGCTCAAGGGAGACTCGCGCAGCCGTAAACTCCAATCACTTGTCTCTTCTGTCAATATGCACATACTTCCGCTAAATGCTACTCACAGGGCTCCTCACTCCACTCCTTCTCTTTTAGATCTCATTCTGGTTTCTGACCCTAACAAAGTAGCTACACATGGACAGCTTCCTGCTCCTTTCTCCTACCATGACCTCATTTACCTATCCTATAGGATTCGACCTCCTAAACGCAAGGCCAAATTTCTCTTTCTTCGTAGTTATAAAAACGTTGATTTGGAGCGTTTGAGGGCTGATGCTGGTGGGATTGACTGGTCTTCTGTATTCACCTGTGGTGATATGGACACCATGGTGTCAATCTTCAACAGAAATGTGTTGAAATTGTATGAGGTACATGCTCCTCTTAAAAAGGTAAAAGTCAAGCATCTTCCTGCGCCATGGCTATCCCCAGAAATAAAAACCCAGATGGCGAAGCGTGACAAGGCCAAGCGTTTATATAGGAAGCGGCCCACCGAAGAAAACTGGGAACTCTACAAGAAGATGCGGAATCGCTGCGGTCGTTTGTGTAGGAATGCGAAAAGGAGCCACATACACAACTCTATTGAAAATTTCAACCCATCACAAGTATGGCAATTTTTGAGGACTCTTGGTATTGGCAAAGCCTCTAACAAGGGTTCTGATAAGATGGACCTCAATGCACTTAATGCACACTTTTGTAAGTCACCAATCATACTTGACAACCAGGTTAAATCTTCCACTCTCAATGATCTCTTAAATCTTCCTTTGCCAGCAAATACTTCTTTCTCTTTCCACCCAATTACTGAACTAGATATTAAGAAATGTATCCAATCCATCTCTACAAAAGCGGTAGGTGACGACGGCCTTCAACTCCAAATGTTTCTTCCTATTTTGAGTGAAATACTTACTGTCATCACCCATATTGTAAATTTTTCTCTCTACAAAAACGCCTTTCCTTCAGCTTGGAAGAAGGCTCACGTCCTACCGCTTCCTAAAGTTTCAAATCCTTCCTCACCATCCCAGTTCCGTCCAATATCCATTCTCCCAATTCTTTCTAAAGTCCTTGAGAGTATTGTTCAGAAGCAATTGTCGAATTATGTATCCTCTAATAGCCTGCTGAGTCCTTACCAATCTGGTTTTAGACCTGGCCATAGCACTGTGACAACTTTAGTCAAAATTTCTGACGACATAAGACTGGCTA
This sequence comes from Polia nebulosa, assembly GCA_951329385.1. Classification (NCBI taxonomy): domain Eukaryota; kingdom Metazoa; phylum Arthropoda; class Insecta; order Lepidoptera; family Noctuidae; genus Polia; species Polia nebulosa. The sequence goes on along the minus strand of OX589600.1, from coordinate 25,832,209 downwards.
TGGAAAATAAATGTCTCACTATATTGGTTTTACTGGACTTCAGTAGCGCTTTTAACTCGGTTGACTTTGACATTCTCTTGGGAATCCTTTCCTCACTTAATATCTCTGCACCAGTAATTGAGTGGTTTAATTCATATCTTCGGGGCCGCTCGCAGTCTGTTCGATCCGATGAAGATTCCTCTGATTGGTGTGATCTGGCTGTGGGTGTTCCTCAGGGTGGCGTCCTCTCTCCTCTTCTCTTCTCAGTTTTTATAAACGCTATTACTAAGGTCCTATTTTCTAACTATCATCTCTATGCAGACGACTTGCAGTTATATCGTCATTTTAAAATAGATGAACTTGGTGGGGCTGTGGCTGCCATCAATGATGACCTTGAAAATATCAACAAGTGGGCAAAATCCTTTGGACTCTTACTAAACCCAACTAAATCTCAAGCGCTCATTATTGGTGGCAAATACATGCTCAACCTATTAGATCACCAGTCGCTCCCACCAGTAGTGTACGATTCAGTGCCCATATTATACTCCAAAAGCGCTAAAAACCTGGGCGTCCACATGGACTCTAAACTCTCTTGGGAGGTACATATTGCTGATGTGAGTAGGAGGGTCTTCTACTCCTTTCAGTCTCTTAAACGTCTCCAAAAATTCTTACCATTTCGCACTAAGGTTTCTCTTGCTCAATCTCTCCTACTACCGCTCATAGACTATGCGGATGTCTGTTTCCTAGATGCTACGGAGGTACTTTTAAACAAACTTGAACGACTGCAAAATTTGTGCATCCGCTTTATTTTTGGCCTCTGCAAATACGACCATGTGTCGGAGTTTCGGACCAGATTAGGGTGGCTGCCAATTCGGCGTCGGCGAGATACCCATATCCTATCCCTTCTTTATACTATTCTGTACAATCCTATTTCTCCTCAATACCTTCGTGAACGCTTTGAGTACCTCGTTCCGAGAGGTAAACTCTGTCGCACCACCTCCTCTCTTCTCCTTCGTACTCCGCGTCACACTTCTAGCCGCTATAATGGCTCCTTTTCAGTGACTGCAGTGCGTCTCTGGAACTCTCTTCCACACTCTCTACGCGACAGCCCTTCTCTGAATGTCTTTAAGAGGAAAATAAAAGAGCACTTCCTTTCTCAATGACATATTATTGGGGTATATATTGGTGTATATTTGTATATATTAGTATATAGTATTTTGTATGTATTTTATATACAGGGCTTATTTATATAAGTTTATATTGTACACAATCTTACCCTCGAATGTGACCTAACTCTATCACTCAAAGGTTTGCTGGGAGAAAACTCAACTTTGAGTTAAGCTCGCCTTTGTACATGAACTGTGTAATAACTTTATTTTATGTTAAGATTTGGTGTACAATAAAGAATTAAAAATTAAAATATGTACAAGCGGCATAAAAATGGGAGGCGTATAACTCATTGAACATCGAAAAATTCATCCATATCACTGTCAATGGGAAAAATACGAGTACCTAGAACGCTGGCAGTATCGCCACGTTAAATGGCAATGCTGATTCTTTGACCGAAAAAAGGGTCACGTGAAGAGTCGACTAAATGCTTGATGATCTTAGGGAAAATTCAATGAGCACTCGGACCCCAACACTAAACGGTTCAAACATAACTCCCAATAAGATATATTTGCACCGTTTGAGGTTTTCTGCACCTGCAGCAGCCGTCCCAGGACAGTCCACCGTGCTAAGAAGATGGGATGTGGCAAGAATGTCGACACACGTTGTATCCCACACCAAAGGCCTACCCTACTTCCAAGGCAATATGGTCATCTCGTCTGGCCTCTTTACATCGTCCCGTTCCAAGCCATGAGGTTCTAAAACGGCTGACACCCGGCGGTGACAAGAGCCGGACGAATGATGTCATTACTACTGGCGCGCGATGCCTTACGACCCGCGCTCCTACTGAAAGATAGGCTCGTTTTTTGATCCTTTAGCTATCCAGTGGTGTAATTAAATTTTGGATGGAGATGATAGATATGTACGAGTAGCTGCACCAAACTGTAGCCCCCGATTTTGTTATCATTCGTTTTTTGAATTGCCTCCAACTATGGAAGCAATTTTACGGACTTATTAACGTCAATAATCTATAAAGGCTCAATCCTCACCTCAGACTCAAATACTTCAGCCAGCAGCACATACGGGACGGTACCAGCTCCAATGAGGAAGGAGAAGCAGTACGCCAAGAGTAGCACCACGGTGACCCACGCGGGCGCCGAGCGCGTCTGCAGCAAGAACCCGAGGGACACCATGCAGAGGCAGACTAGTACTGATGAGGAGATTATTAAGATCTGGGAATAGAAGAGAAAAATTAGCAAACTTTTAAGAATTCTACATTATTATTATTTAGAGTAAAGCTACTTTTTGAATGTTTTGTAAAATCGTAGTTTAATTTAGGGTTGTCTTTTCAATGTTCAGATAACTTGTGTCTGAAGAATAAACATGATGATTTGAAAATTGTATTCTTATCGATAATATAAAATAAAATAAAGATAAAATTATCTGATTATTGAAAAATCAATCTAAAATTATATTGTTCCACTGAAACCTAAACTTTGTTGGAAAAAACCTCCTACCACCCTGCGTATTTACTTTAAATATTTTGTGTTTGAGACCTGAAAAATATCAGTAACATTAAATCTGTTGCATAGTTAGGTTGTTTTTGTCATTGCAAGCGGGACTGCTGAGCGTATGTATGGTCTTGGGTTCAGTACCCAAAAGAGGCAGTGTTATTGAGTTTTTGACTACGAATTTCTCAATAGTAACTCGTATTCTATAATTTTACGCCTGGTTTGTTGCAATAAGCGTACTCCATTTTATATGGACTATAACATAACTTTCAAAATGTGAGTGTAATAATTAAGTTACACTTGCACTTGTTACACCTTCCGAGTCATAGGGTAAAATGGATGGTAATGTAATGAGTTTACAATTATTTCCTTTTTTATTTTTAATTACTTCCTTAAAAAAATGATTCATTACCATGGGCAGCTACATCCTGTATATGGCTTTGTTTAACTTTAACGAATTTCACGCATGGTAAAAAATATAGAGCTCCAATAATTAAAATGTATGTATCAGCTTATAGAAAAAACTAATTTCCAAAAAAATCTTACCCTTCTGCCAGCCTTATCAGCAACAAGCGCCGAGGTAATAGCCCCACAGAACTGAATAACGGCGAATATAACCGTGTACAGATCTGACTTGCTCGGGTCCGTCTCTGTGAACACTGTCTTAGCGTAAACTTGCACTGGGACTATGCCCATTAACACCTGGAAATATAAAAAAGGTAATCATTAATTAAGTACCAAAAAATTGCTAACGAAAAAAAACTTTTTTACAAAAATTACAACCGACTTCCAAAAAAGAAAATTGCAATGTAACTTTAATTTATATGGCACAACCTTTGAAATGTGGCCAACCAAACATAAAATGAATCATCAAAATTTATTCACAAGTGGTGGAGTAAGCGCGTAACAAACATTTAAAAAAAATATAACAACATGCAGAGAAATTGAGAACCTCCTCCTTTTTGAAGTCAGTTAAATAATATTCTTCGTAATTGGCGTATTGTTTAGAATTATCCAATTTATGTTTACTTATTGTCAGCTGTGAAGCTACCTTTTATAAATAAATAAATAATTTAGATTGTTGAGATGGAAGTGAAGGGATGAAAAAGAACACCCTTAGAAGTAAATATATTATTATATATATTTTCTGTAAAATATTACAGGAAAGTAAAATATGTGATTGTTATGTGTGATTGTGTGATGGAAAAGGGAGTGAATAATATGGGAGGGTTGAAGAAGAAAACGAATTGCACTGATCCTCAGTAACATAGTACAAGGGTAGGAAGTTGATGATGATAATAGAATTCCTTAACGGTACCAACGGGACTAACAACATTATAATTATGTAATAAACAGGGAATTCGGCGTTTCAAGATGGGTGTCTTTTGGCTGCAATAAGGTGGATGTTGACGGGATAAGGTAGGCGTTCTGTCGTGTTACTGTGAAATTAGAGAATTGATATTTACCTGCATTGTGATCGTTATCATCACCACAATGAACGCCCTCCGGGAAACCGGTGATACAACTGAAATAAAAACGTATGATGTAAAATACAGACAGAAAAAATCAAATGAATTCAATCATGCCACATTTACATATTTGATCATACTTTTCCACAATAAAGATATCAGAGATCAACTTTATCGATCAGTACAAGGTGGCTGTCAGCTTGCAAAACTAACATAAAAAGCAATTTGAAGATCGAAATCTCCAAGTCAAACAATTTGAAGTCGGTCTGAGCTCGTAAGTACTTACATAACAGCTTGATAGGGGACAATGCTTTCGGTTGCTCGGGCATCACGTCTTCATTGTTTAACCTTTGTTTTTCTGCTTCCTCTGCTTTTGGGTCGGTGTCTAGAAAACGAATAAAAATCAATACAGTTCTCCTTTAAACCAAAACATTTGACTGGTAGAGAATATTTTGTGGCAATTATTCCACCTATAATATATTTTTTATTATTTAATTCAGAAAAGTGTGGTACAGTCTGTTACAATAAATATAATTTTACGATTTAGGGATAAATATAGAGAGTAACAATACAGAATTAAATCTGGCGTCCTAGCTAGGTTCCATAGAAACCTGTAGGTTTGCCAGTCTATTGCGGGCTCCCACAGAAGGGTACATTGAATTGAAATAAAGACTGCTTAGGACCAGAAGGTGCATAATTGGCTTAATTAAATAAACAATGCTATAAACCTATCTACAGACTTGGTTCATGAAGTTACCATAAAAAAACGAAATTATATAATTTTGATAGATTAATGTTAGCATAACATGACCGTGATCTTCAAGCAACACAAAGGGATTTACAGATTTGTTGCAAACTTTATAAAAATGGTAAATGCTGTATATACCATTCACATAAACTATTTTTGACAAAAGGAAAACATCAAAACTGTAATAGTCGCGTAAACATTATTATCTTTCCTTTGATGTTCCAAACTATAATTTATGAACGAAGTTGTAATATGATTGAGATTTTGCGAGACACAAAAGACATGATTATTAAATTTAATAGGTTTGTTTCCTCCTGAGCACAATGAGGAAGAGAAATGAATTGTGGGTAGCAGTAGTAAATTAATGCTGCTATTAAACCATTTTATTACCCGCTACTAGTGCTTACAACTCTCTATCAGCTACAATACCTACTTTCCAAGTAAACATAACATCAATAATATAAATCTTCGGAAAATTTACGCCTGTAAAAGACTTAGGAAAAGGTACCTACAATCACGGAGTCCCATCTCGTAGACAAAAAAATTTTGTTCAAATTTATTTCAATTGTATTACATGATGAAGATTTTCTTTTAAATGCTGCTATGAACTACTCTTATATATATAATGGTTCGGTTACGTATTATTCCAATAAGGTTCTTATTGGAATAATACGTAAATATATTTACAGAAAAAAAGCAAAATATTAAATTACAAAGTATAAAGTTAATAAAAAATAAATAATGTACAAGCGGCATAAAATGGGAAGGTGTAGAACTCATTTGGGTTCTTATTTAATAAACTCCCCTGAACACAAAATTGTGGAACAATAACACTAATTAATAAACTCTTACAATTTAGAAGATTATTATAACGATATTTTTGGCACAAAAAGATCGCGCTGTTTGAGGTTTTAGATGTTTCAAATTCACCTCATTCAAATTGGTATAATTACACATTTTAATGCAATGAAACTGTCGTGAAGTGCAAAAAATACTATAAAACAATACCTCAATGTATAAAAAAATATTGGTGGGACTGTAAGCAAATTAATTGAACTTGCAATTAATTGAACCTATTGCCATTAACTGGGCTCAAATCCAGACTCTGGGCTGCTACTGAGAGAATCCAGTGGAAAAACCCAATAACACTTATTAAAGTATTAAACAGCTGGCACCGTGGTCCGAAATTGCAGCCGATTGCAGATTGCAGCAAAAACGGAAAATGGGGTTTGCAAAAAAAAATCTTATATGCAGTTAAAATGTTCCAAAAAACCACAAACAATAAATAATACTGTTCTTTACATAAAAAAAGTCCCAAAAATCCAAAAAGTAAACGTATGCAAGCTAGATTTAAACTTGCATTCACAAACATACGTAGCACTTGATCCGAGCTTTCGGCTAAGCTCGCATGTAACAAACCTGTTGAAATAGTGCTACCTGGTGTAATACTCGTATGCTAACGACGGTTTTTATCGACAGTTAAATTAATTTATCTAATACTTTAAACACAATTTTGTAAGATATGTACCTGTAACAGATATCAACTCCACAGCCGGCATGATCTGCTGCTTCAATCTTGTCAGCTCATCGATCACCACCATTGAAGATGCAGGCACCCCTCGATACTTAGCTATCGCCTGTCTTGCATCCTGAAATTATGATAAAATTTCTTATTTTCGTGCTATTATATATTTATTGATTATTGACTTCACTCTTTATTTTTAATTGGGTTTAATATTTTGTACATTTTTTTAATGTGATTATGGATCTTGTATGGTCTGCAATAAAGACTTATTATTATTTTTATTCCATTTACTTCATTGTATGTGCATACCATTTACATTTTTATATATTTACATATAAAAAATATTTAAAATATATAAAATATAGCCCACCGGTAACGGGAATACGGTCCAAGCTACCGATGGTCAGGGCTACTGAAAGATGAATCTCCCAATACGCACTGTGTCCAGGAATACTGCTTTCTGTATTAAGCCCTTGATCCAAATGCCCAACGAGAGCCTCCTCAAATGTTGTTCGAGGCTCTTGGCTATTATTATTATTATGATACTCAATTCCTCAATTCCTAGACTTTTCACAACTATGTTGGGGTACCAGTATTTTACATGGAGCGACTACTTATCTACCTTCCACAACCCAGTAACTGGGTAACACGATGCCTCTTAACGAGACTAGTGTCAGATTTTTATGGCTTTTGACTACCGTCACGACTGTCAAAAATCTTCAAATAACAGTCGGACCTATCGGCTATTTTTTTGGGTGGCAAATCATCAAATAACTTCTCTTGCTCTGGGTGGAGCGGAAGGGCGTGTCAGACTCTTACTGACTAAAACCCAGCCGTGTTCCTTCAGTGTTCTGTACCAGGAGCCGCGACCCTGGCGGGGGCCTATTGGCTTAATGTGCTTTTTGTCGAAGGAGTCCTGGTATGCAATAGACTTTAATTACTCAATTCGTAAAGAAAAAGAAAGAATATTATGACTGCCCGTAGATTAATTGATATCAGAGGCACATCTTTTAACTTAGTACAAGAGAAATAACATTACGCAATGCTACGTTCATTAGCTGTCTTTTTCCTCATATTTTTCTTCTGTACAAGAAATATCTTAAATCAGTGTTGCACGCACCATGTTGTTTGACAACATTTCTCAACAACTCTTAGAGATTCTCATGTTCCCCAAATTACCTAAAATTATATCGAACTCACCTCTTCTCTTTTCTGCCTCAGCAAATATATAGGACTTTCCACAACCAGCAATATGAGGAGTGTGCAGCTTATACTTAGTGTTAACTGCAACCAGATGATAGTTCTATACGTCAAGAACCAGCCAACTACGTAGGACATCAATGTGCCCATGCAGTACAGAAATATTGAGGCTGAAATGGGGAGAGAGGATATGTTAATTTTGGCTTGATCTACATGGTTGTGACATCTATCAATCATTCTGCTTATCCTTTTCCCAAATACATTGAGGCGACTTCGATCATGCCAACAAATTATAGCATTAGTAAGTTTTCAATGGAATTGTAAATCACAGGTATCTTAGTAAGTAAGACGCCATAAAATCGTGATCGATCACGTAAACTTAAAGAAAGTGACAACTCCTACGGTTGGACATCAGCAACACCAAGATGTTAACTGAGAAGTTGGCAACCGTCAACAAAGTTGAATCTTGTGAGATAATCATTTTACGAATCTATTCATAAATTAGAGAGGAAGAAGATGAGTGGAAAGCCCTCCTTAGCCTGCTCTTTACCTAGCAGTGAGATAGTACACGACAAAAAGGTAAACAAAACCTTCCACAAAAACTCATCTATGTAGGTACTGAAAGATAAAAGAGAGAGATTCTCCATTGTCTTTTCCCAATAAAGTTAAGTCATTTTGTTCAAGAACATTATCGCCCACTTCCGAATACTCGTACCTCACGTTTTAGATGAATCTTTAGATTTGGTCTGTATTGACATGTTATCATCTCGGAATGATATCTTTACAACAGATGATGCAATTTTATCTTAGGATTATCATTAGAGATTTGGAGGCTGAATCACCATCTTGTGTGTGCAGTACTGATTATAACAAAGATTTTCTTCAAACGTGGTTTAAATAGTATGGTAACAAAAAGATTTAAAAAAAAAATATTGATAATGTTTTAAGTCCGCCTATATACTTGTGTTTGCATAGAATTAAGTAAATAAATTCTGAGATAATCTCATTTAAACAAAACTGCAAGCTTTAATATAAAAAAACCGACTTCCAAAAAAGTAAATACACTAAAAATTAAAAATTAACTTTAATTTCGGAAGTCGGTGTTTGTATTTTATGTTTTCTTTAATTGACACCGACTTCCGAAATCAAAGTTATTTTTTAAGTTATAGTGTATTTTCTTTATTGGAAGTCTGTTGTTTTTTTTTTTGTAAAAAAGTTTTTTATTTTTACTTTTTAGTTGTTACACCAGCACTAAAACCCCAATAAGATGGAACGTGGAATTTAAACATACTCGTAATTGGAGAAAACCAAAACGTCATCTAGGTTTACGTATTTTTCGTCTTTCTTCAGTTTTTCAAAAAGCGCTGAAGCAATTTGGATAAAATTTATATGGGACCACTTCGAGAGTGTATTCATTCGGATACAAAGAATTTTGAAAATCGGTCCACAACTGACAGAGAAATCAGTGGACATATATATAAAAAAAAACGAAAAACATACGTGCAGTCGAACATAGAACCTCCTTCGTTTTCGAAGTCGGTTAAAAAAACACAAAAGAATGTATCTCACCCGATGCCAATAATCCTCTTATAGCATCCTCAGCTACTTCAGACGTAAATATAGGCGCTAAAACCAAGAAACTTCCACCAGATATTCCGGCTAGAAACCTCGCTGCCAGGATAAGGTTTATTGAAGACGATACGCTTACTATTGCCCATGATAACTGAAATATGAAAATAGCCAACTATGTGAATAAATTCGATGATTATAATATTATTGCATATGTCTTTTACAGTTGACTTAAAAGTAAGTTCCACCTTCAAAACAATCTGTGAAAAGGTATCATTATTGTCATTTCAACCGAAACGTTTCTACTGTGGGACATAGGCCTCCCTAAATGTCGCCACATTGACCGATTCTGTGCATCACGCATCCAGCGTACTCCCGCGACCGTTACCAGGTCATTGGTCTACCTCTTAGGAAGCCGTAGCTGCCATGTGGCGCCCTCATTGTATAAAAAATCGTAGCAAAGCATAGAAAATAAAGATTAAAGAATCCTATGTTGCGTTTGTCAAAAACGGCCGTTTTTAATACTTTTGCTTACTATTTTGGATACGAAACATTTTGAGTCCTGTTCTAATAACGTAAAAATACCTTATCTTATTTGTAACAAACGCTTACGATTCTTTAATCTTTATTTTCTACGCTATGATACGATTTTTTATTCAATAATGGCGCCACTAAAGCGGAGGTAGGCCCTTAAACAGTGCCAATACTTTTCATTGTCTGGCCAAAACCCGGACTTATACTTAAATGAAGATTGGGTTTCATCATCATCAAAATATCTAAGCAATCGAATAAAAATGAACAGATAAAAAATCGATGTACCAATGAAGAAATACAAGGAGCAAATATTTGTATGGCCTACAAATAGTTGTTCCGGGTCTGGGTGTGTTGTGTATATGAGTTTACGTGTTTGTGAACGCTCCTACGATACAGCAGTATCTAAATCCTAGTGTGAAGCATTGATTGTTGTCAAAAAAAAAACGCTCACCACAACTGGCAAAGACAGCATAACACCACCATTTCTTCTGCCAAATGAATTAATTAACAGTCCAGCGACAGCTGATCCTACAATAGCTCCTAATGAAGGTAAACTGCCCAACAACGCCTCTTCGGGCTTAGTCATAGGTGTCGATAAAGGCGTTGTCGTGTTTGAAGCATATAGCTCAGACGTGTATGAGGGCCACACGTTGAGAGCTCCCATGACAAGAGAGCCGAAACCACCTGCAAAAAAGAAGAATTGATTAGAATTAGTAAAAATCAACTTTTACCTTGTTGAGCTTCTCAAAGTTCTAAGTTGAGCTTTACGATAACTGGCAAATGCTTGCACTATCTGGACAGGTCCACTCAAATCTGCGTGTTGCTTTCCTCAAAAACTCATCACAGACATTAACGCACATAGTTCTCATATATGATAGACGATAGATAACCAGAACATGTTGTATAGATTTGAAATTTTAAAAGAGTTATAGCAGAGTTTATTTCGGTGCTTCTTCTCGGGGTAGTCAGCTAGGAAACACCTGCCTCATCTAGCTAAAACTGACAAAAAAAATATTGACGTGTAAAAGTGTTGTTATAAACTATTTACATAAATAAAATCATTTATCATTTACCGTCAAGTTAAGGTATTTGTGTCTATCATTACAGTCTTTGACAATCTCGGGACTCTGACCCAGCTCTCAGAGGCCCGATAAATATTTTTATGAAATGAGGCAAACCGATTATATTATTATGTACACCAACAAGACACTCAAAATATTTCTCTTAAAACTATCTTTATGTTATCCCTGTATGCAATATGCAAGCGCATCCAAGGACTATACCTCCAGTAGGTGTAGGACAGGGATGGCAAAACCTATGGCATGCGTGCCTGCGGTGGCACGCGGCATAATAATTCTTGCACGCCGATGGAGGATAAATAAAATCTAGATATTAGTTTGAAACAGAAATCACGCTAATTTTCTTTATTTAAATAAATAATGTATACGACTGTAAACGTTACAATGATCGCTGTACGAATTTCGGGTTGCAAAGGAAGATCAAGGATCTATTTTTATGTTTTGTTCAAGAAATCGCATTTCAAGATTCTTCCGTGGCATATCTTGGCTACATTATAATTTTTTTAAATATTCAATGTCACGTTCTTAAATAAAGGTTCGCAATCCCTGGTGTAGGACTATTGCACGATATGGAAACCCATCACTGTTATTGTTATGGCATAGAGAATTCTCACATACTTCGTCATAAACAGAAAAGAAAGAAGATTTGAATCCTAGTGATGCCCAAGAAGCCAAAGAGCAGTGGTGGCCCAGTGGTAACAGCCACGACTTACAAGTTGTATGTCGTGAGTTCAAACACAGGCAGGCGCTTTACTTTGTATAAAATTATTTTATCATCACTGCTCTCAAAACGGTGAAGCAAAACATCTTGAGGAAACCGGCATGTCCTAGATAGAACCAAAAATTTCAAGATATGTGACATCCACCAACACGCATTGGGCCCGCGTGGTGGATTACGGCCCACATCCTCTCACAGAGAGGAGGCCTGTGCCCCAGCAGTGGGTACATTAAAAGGCTGATTATGATGATATGATGATGCCCAAATATGAAGTCTTAGTTTAAGCTCGACAAGTATATAATTTAATTGTAAAATTCAGCTTGTAACTTGTCTAGTATGAATCTTATACTCGAGAATCGGATTCCTTTAGTTCAACAAAAAATGAAACAGTTCGTCTGATTAAAAACAAAAACACAAACCAATTGCATTGTCCTGCTCAGATTTGACAAAGTAAAACATTCCGAATATTGTATTATATCACATGTATCGGTGCCACATGCTTTTACTATCGAATCAGACAAAAGTAGACCACAGGATGTAAGTGATAATGAATAATAATATGTCCCAACATTATTTTATCACTACAATTTGAATTTCGAAAGACACATTCATATGGCTAGCTCACTCAACTTTAAACATTTACAAAATTGCAGAGCTAATGGATTGAATCAAAAAGATCATTGGAAAATGTCATCGATATAAATGCTAAGAAACGATCAAACGTCTCGAAAACCACTAAACACGCGATACATACATACATGCGTAATTAATAGTTTGCTAAAGAAATAGTTGTCCACAAGAACCGGTCTCATCTATTTAAGCACGAATATTTTGTCTTTTCTCACAGCTTCGTCTTGAATTGCGTCGTTTGAGTTTCACAACATTAATATCATAATTATAATATTTTTTTCAGTACTATACCATATAACTCCTATCCTAGATTCCATACGTATCCTGTTCACATTCTCAAAACGTTTTGAAAACACTTCATGCCACTGTCCAGATTTGATTAGAGACATCTCGACACGATGTCCTACTGATTTAACTAACCTGGTCACGTTCATATCTACGACTGTCGTTTTCTTTGTTGCTTTTCAAAGGGTATTTATTAGGGTATTACTTTCATAAAACAGGACTCTTACCCTTTCTTCAACTTTTTTTTCTTCTTCATCATCATCGTCCTCTATTTGCATTTTGTCTCTCTCTACGACTCCTTCTTTTTCGTATATAGGGGTGGCCTACACTAGGATTCTCAATAAACCACACAAATAACACATACATACTCGAAACAAACTCATCGAAACTGGATAACACGTCTCCTAGCAATCACTGTTTACTGCCAAATAACATGGAACAAATAATTTTTATCTCTCGACCGAGATGCGGCGATGCCTCATTCCGAATTCAAATTCGCGCTAAAAATAAGTATTTTTTTTTATTCTTACCGGCCACAGCGGCATGGAATTGCCTAAGTCTTCCTTTATTCATGTTGATTCACTCCGAACTAACGACAGTCGTCACTATACGCTCAAGTAATAGTAACATTTCGGCAAATAGTTTATTACATAAATGAATTAGAATACACAAGATGTGTAAACAAAACCTGTGTGTAAATATTTTATCTTTTGATAAGAGACTGACATTCTTATCACTTGTAGAGCGAAATATCTGTTTGTCTGAATGTTCTGATATTAATTGAAGATTTCCAAAATCAACATTTTGCTAAATTAATATTTAGTTTGGTATTTTTAAATTTCCAGCGTGATTTTGCGAATATTCTGAGAACTGGAAATTAAGCGTGAGTCGGCCCCCACCACATTGACTAGCGACCACGTGAAGGCCAAAAGGTTAAAAACAAATAAGCTCAAAACTTTAGGCATACAGAAACAACCGGTGAAGAAAGAATTTTATTATCGAGATAAAAATTTGTTTCGATTTCAGTAATTTAAAAAAAAAACTTTGTAACATTAAACGAGTGACACCAAAATGCAATATGAAGATACGAAATAACACACAGTAAGAGATACAGAACAAACAATAACAAACAAGAACAAATTTTTTGCCAATCGTTTTGGAGCACCAATCTATAATTGAGGGCTACCGTTTTGGTGCTCACCATCTGGCGCCACTGACGAGTAAGGTTCTTAAGTGTAGCTTTTAAAAGTTGTCATTACGTATTTGGAAGTTTGAATTTAAAATATTTCTGATGCCGTAAAATGTTAAAACGATTAAATTTAACATCGAGTATGTCGCAGTGCTGCGCATACACGTTTTATTTGAAAAAAAAATGAGGAGATAAGTGTCTGAAAGACAAAACTCTTCTCAAGTAGTTGTTGGTAGAACCGCAGCTTAATCTACAATAATTTATCGGTTATTGTTAAGTATTCACAACAATGATAAAAAAAATAAAATTGTGACTAAACTCGTGTCAAAAACCCCACAAACGGTGTCATTCGATATTGCCAAGAATATAATGCCTCACTCTACTCTAGCGCTTCAAGCGATGAATTCAAACGCAGTAGCCCTGTTAGATTGATGTCGTCATTGGTTTCTCACCAACCAACCAACCATACGAACCAATTGATCGATCGTACAATGAATCAGTCGACGTTGATCGAGATTTCCTACTATACCGAAAGTTATGACACCAGTCAGCCGATGTCGATTGATGATTGATAGACTTGTGTGGCAGCACCCATAGCACAACAACTGTAAATGCTTTTTTTATGGTGTGGAATGGGGCAAGCACAGGAGTCTGTCATACTCTTACTGACTAAAACCACACGGTGTACTTTTCGATCAGGGTGCTAGAGTGTTTGTGCTTTTCATCACGCTCCCCCGGCCAGGCTACCTGCAGGCCTCTTCCGGTGTCCATTGCTTCTACTACAGATAGGGAGGTAGGTTGTATTCTTCCTCTCCCTTTTTTTTTAAAACGTGTAGAAATTCTCATGGATGTACATGGACTGGAAAATATTTAATTGATGTAAATAAATAGACGGGTGATAAGTTTTTGATGTGCATTTAAAAATAAGTCTTTTAAAAACATTGTTCCACAACTTTTTATTTAGAATTATATTTGGTATGTTTTCTAAATTGATTCTAATTCTCGTTCTAGCCTAAAAATATATTTTTCTTTTTAAAAAATGGACACTCCATAATAAGGTGCAGAACACTTCCCTCATTTCATAGTCTCTCTCTGCACTTAAATACTCAGAGAACCCGCCATGCTCTGTCAACAACTGAACCACCAACCAGTAGGTCCAGTTTTATTTTTCATACTATACAGGGTGTAAGAAGTACGCTTCCGAAGCCAGAACGTAGATTATATACAACCTAAATGCAAACGGATACCAGTAATCTTTCGCTTTACTTCGGTGTCGCGTGGACGCACGCCAACCCCCACCGTTGGCGTGCTACCGTTGATCATCGAGAAATGCGTGAGCGTCAGCTGATATTTTAAGACTATTACATTGCATGCTAAAGTATTAAAGAAAAAATGTGTCTATAACTGCAAATAAAGGTTTCATTTATCTGTTGTCACAGCATAGTGATAAAAAAATGATTAAAAAAAAAACATATTTTTGATGGTATCGTATCGAGAATCACTAGCCTTATCACCTGTCTACATTTTCGGAAGCGTTTCCCTTACACCCTGTATTATACCCCGCGGTTTTTTTTTTTTTTTTTTTTTTTTTTTGGGGGGTGGGAAATCATCCAATGACTTCTTCCGCTCTAGGGTGGAGCGGAAGGGTGTGTCAGACTCTTACTGACTAAAACCCACCCCTGTTCCTCCCTGCCTCGAGTGCCCGGGGGCGAGGTAACTCTTTCGAATTTATCCTCCACCCCCGGGCAGTTATACCCCGCGGTAGCATCGGAACGAAAGATTTTTGTAGTTGAAGCAGATTTCCCAGACCGGTATCTCGTGTTCCACTCGTCAAGCGAATCCATTCGGATTTGTAGCTTGACGAATGAAACCAGGCATAGATCATAGTCCGGTCTTGACTTTTTGTCAATCGCTGTTTTTTTGACAATTTGTCAGCCCGTTCATTTTCCTCCAGTCCTGCATATGCTTTGATCTAAAACAAATAAAGGGTTCTTCCGCGATTTGCACTGGCAAATCGCGATCGCGGTGCATTGAAGCACTGGCTTGGATGTTCTTCCAGATTTTAAATGCAAGAGAATGGAGGTAAATCCCTCGAGTCACCGTTTTCAGGGCCGACCTGGAGTCGCAGTTCATCATCAGCCTTTTTAATGTCCCCACTGCTGGGGCACAGGCCCCCTCTCTGTGAGAGGGTGTGGGCCTTAATCCACCACGCGGGCCCAATACGGGTTGGTAGATGTCACATGTCTTCAAATTTTTGGTTCTAGGACATGCCGGTTTCCTCACGATGTTTTCCTTTACCGCTTTGAGAGCAGTGGTGATGAAATAATTTACGCAAAGTAAAGCACGTGTCTGGGTTTGAACGCGCGACCTACAACTTGTAAGTCGCAGCCAATACCACTGGGCCACCACTGCTCACTTCGGAGTCGCAGTTAAGTTCAACCATTAGAGACGACTGTTTAAAAGTCAGCTTGAACAGCTCGAAGGCTTTGAACAGAGCAAATAGTTCAGCTTGATAAACGGTACAGGACTGGTCCAACTTAAACTTTTGGGTTTTAATCTCCTTCCCATTTTCCTAGAGACACAGCGCCGCGCCAACTTTACCTGAAATTTTACTTGCGTCAGTACAGATCTTTTGATTGGGCAGTCCTTGGTGGTCCATTTCTGTACCGTTTACCACGCATTGAAAGTGTACAGCGATCTGGTCTACAGGGTTCTGTATTTATTAGTGCGGGACTGGAACTACGACTTCTCGGTCTCCTATCACTCTCCGGGTATATCCTCTTTTCGACGTTGTCCTTTAAGCTCTAGTGACTTCTTTTGTACACAACTACGCCGAACAGAATTAAGCTGTTTGTTAATCCCTTTCTTTTCTGTAGCCGGTGCCCACGCACTTACTGTACCTGCACCACGTACATGGAATAGAATAGAATAGAATACTCTTTATTATGTACACCATATAAATTACAATAAAAATATGAGGAAAACATTACATAGGGTGACACAATGGGCGGCCTTATCGCTAAAAGCGATCTTGACAACCAGCTTCACCACTGCGATGTATACAGGGTGTAAAAAGACACATCACATAGCCGTTAACTACGCATACTGTACATGTAACAAAGTAGCTTTCCCCAAAAATTATTGCTGGGAAACGACTTTTATTTTTAGATATGAAAAAAAAAAAAAAAAAATATTGCATGCAATGTAACGCGAACCCAGGCAAATGGAGTTAAACCACGCCTCTTCGCTCAAAGCCACGTAGGTATGTACTTGTTGGATACCTTTGATTTTCATTGCGTTTTTGTAACTGGAAATGCGTAACTTCGAAATTTCAAAAAAAAAATGTAGGTAATGTTTGTTTGGAAAAAAGTTTAGTAATAACACTTGGAATTCATTTTCGTAAAAAAAAAAACGAAAAAATTGCGACTTTGACCTTCAATATCTCCAGAACCGATGGATTCCCAGGTGTAGTCTGGTAGAAAAAAAAATATCCAAATAACGGGTAGAAAATGTGGAGCCTTTCGGCTTCGGAAAGTGTCTTTTTACACCCGATATAGTCCTGATTATCCCGGGTTTCAGGCCCCAACTGATTTTGGTGGCTCTTGACAGTTGTGTGTACAAGTTGAGCGCCTTCCTACATACATTCGATACGTGAGCGTTAAACGTCAACTTTTCGTCAATTGTAAACCCCAGCCTGCATCTTGATTTCCCGAGTCGGGGGCATGCCCTTCCCACCATGCCTGGAAGCGAGAGGTTATCCGCAGCACTGAGGTCACGGCGCTGCACTGCCCAAGCTGGGCATTCCTCAACAGTGTGCTGCGCCATGTTGTCGAGGCAGATTTCACAATGGTGGTAATCAGGCATCGGCTCCTGGCCTATACGATACAAGTAATTTCCGAAGCACGTGTGCCCGGACAGTACCTGTGTCAGCTGAAAAGTAACGGTGCCATGCCGTCTCTCCAACCACTTCCTCATAACAGATCTAACTGCTGCTGTAGTGGCGTGCCGTGCGCCGGGTTGCGCAAGTAGCTACACCCATTCTACTACTAGAGTCTGATGGAGCTCGATCTTGTACACTTCGACATGGCAAGACATCAGGTGAACGCTCGCGCCGCGTCCTGGCGCCATCGACATAGTGATGCCAGGATTTTGCCGTCAAGATCTCAGAGTGGTGATCCAGCCAATAGGCTCGCTGCCTCGGAGGAAACCGTACGGTATCCTCTTATCACCCTGACGCCCAACTTATTGTAAATCCTGAACGATAACAATAATGTGTTTAATGAAATCTAAAATTGAAATAAAATAACTGCCACCAACTGCATCAGACTGCTTGAAAAGTGACATGTTCGGATATGTGCATATTTATGGGTAATAACTACTGATTTTTTACTTGAAAAGTACATTGATACTTCTTAAAGGTTATGTCCTCGTATTTAAGCCGAAAGGCGCTATCAAAGTTGTAAAGGGGGTACTAAGGGCAAGGTGCCCTTGCGCAACATTCTCAGACTATTCTTTTGACTATTTATGTAAATTACTTAAAAGTATTTAGTTGTTTAAATAAAAATAAGGCCTTGCACTACAAATATTCATTTGTAGGTCAACATGGGGATTCATTGTCCGCAATAAAAAAAATATTTTAGAGGAAATGCTGCTTTAGTATCTTTAGAAAGGAAATGTTCAAACAAACGGTGTTTTTCTAGTCGCTGTTATTGTATACGTAAATATTATGGATAAACTAAAAATAAACAAGAACCATAACCGTTTACTAAAGACATTGAATTGTTGAATATAGACTATTTATTTACAGACGAAACTTGTGGAAGTCATTAAATAATTCAGTTTGTTTTATCTTTATTTTGGTTGAATGTAGTTATAAGTCAGAATTAAAAAAAAAAACATTTGATTGCTTTAGGCAGCTGTTCAGACCGATCGATGTCATCATTCTCAACATCATTTTCCTGCCCTTATTCCAATTTATTTGGGGTCGACGCAACATGTATTTCTCTTCCATACTTCTATATTAGTCGTCATCTCTGTAGTCACCCCCTTTTTACCCATATCCTCTTTCACACAGTCCATCCATCATTTCTTTGGCCTTCCCCTACTCTTTGGTTGAATGTAGTCATAAGTGAGAGTTAAAAAAAAAATATGAGCCCTTAAGCAATTAAGGCAGCTGTTTGTACCGATCGATGTGGCGACGCATATTTAAAATGGACTTCCTGGCACGATTGAAAATAGTTGATAGCTGTCCTAGATGGAAAATGTAACGCAAAGATCAATAAATATTACACTCGAAACTGACTGCGAGAGTCAGTAGTAATTTGTGTATATTAATACCAGTTCAGTGTTATTCAAACAACGGTAAATGATAGTCTATCCCGAGATTTGGCATAAATTATGATTTTACTGCTTATTAATATTTGCCATGTGGTAAGGTGTATGTTGGAAAGTTCATTGTTGGTTTCTATACTTGGAGTGTATTAATGTTACTCTTGCCGTTACGAACTTCTTGATTTAATTTGAAAGTAGAAAAGTGAAGGGGTAAATAATTCCAGGAAAAATGGTCTAATTCATTGCTGGTTTATTTATCTGCAGTAAATATATAAACCGTATCGTACTTTACTTACTCGGCTTGAATCTCGATCTTTCTCTGGGCTTTAAAGAACTTACAGATTTATGAAAGGTTTAATTAATATGAAACTTATTTTCCATTTCTTCTTTTTTGTTTTCAGGAGGAAACCTTTAAGAGGCGCCTTTTTTTGGGAGGGGGGTTGGTAAATCATCCAATGACATCTCCCGCTCTGGGTGAAGCAGGAGGGCGTGTCAGACTCTTACTTACCTAAACCCACCCCTGTTTCTTTACTGCTCTGAGTACCCAGGGGTGCGGAAACTCTGTTTCGAATTTATCGACAACCCCTGGGCAGTTCAAGAGGCTCCTGGACTTTTGGTGAAAAGACCAGGCAGTATGTGATTCACCGGTGATCACCATCAGCACATAGAAGAAGCTCCATCACCTCTTAAAAGACCACTTCGGGACCCTTTCTGTGCAACGTCTGTTAGGACAAATCCCTGAGGCTTACCTGTAGCTTCTTCTTTACTACAGCTAAACTAAGAAATAACTTAATCTGTATTATATAAAATTCAAAGTCCTGACTGACTAACTGACTGGCTGATATATCGACGCACAGCCTAAACCGCTGGTCTTAGAGACATGAAACTTGGAGGGTGTATTCTTTGTGAAGAGTAGGTATCCACTATGTTTATGTTATGGTTTTTCGAAATTCCACCCCTGAGAGAGGTGAAATTGGGGTTGAAAGTTTTAAATTCCATGGTGGGAAAGCCGCTGGCAGAATAGGTATATAATACAATCTGATAATAATAATAATATGTACAAACGCGTATGAAAAGAACTCATTGGACACCTAAAAATTAATCCACATCGTTGTCAAAAGGAAAAGTGCCCAGACCACTGGCAGCATTGCCACGTTGAATAGTTGGTTGGTTGGCCAGATAAAAGCTCAAAAAAAAAAAGTATTTAACTAGGTATTTTTGAACTGATTCATCCTTGAAATGTGAATCTACAAACGTGACACTGAGCTTACCAAACCGGTTAAGTATAGAAAAATTAAATAAAGTAGTTTATTAACTAAATTTACGTAAAGAATAATTTACATGACAAGTTTTGAGGCGCACGTGATAAATAATATTACATTAAACAGAAATAATGTAACATCAACACGTCTCTTTTTTCTTGAATGATGAGGCAGAGCTATACCTTCTTTTTTGGGGGAAACCTTTAATAGAAAGAAAGAAAGACCAGGGAGTGTGGGATATGTACCCTACAGTACTCCCGATATTCGCCAGTTAAGGCCCTATTAGCTGCCAACGACCTTGCCCTAGTAGCATTTATTGTTGGGCCAACACTAAAATGAAAGCATTTATTGTTGGCCCAACCAAATGCCAACACTAAATGCTATTAGGGTGAGTGGTTAGCTTGCGTGTTTTGCGCTGAGCTCACGTAACGCGTCGTTTGTCCACCCAGTAATAGGACTTACCCATGAAGGAGCGCTGTCTGAAATTAGACGCATTATTAATTTATTACTCTTAAAATATCAAGTATTAAACTAAAACACTGAGTTTAAATTACAAATAATTAAATAATCTTTAAAATGGTGAAGGTTTAATAAAAATACGCTTTATAGTTTTTGCGTGATTCTCATTTTTTATCTGCGTTAGACATAACTTTACAAATTAATTACACTATGATAGAAAAATATAATTTCAAATATTCCGAGATCAAATTACGACGGAAATTGTCTAGAGTGACATATATTTATTTCAAAGAAATAAGACAAGTCGTTTAGACGTGATATTCAATTAAAAACCATTAAAAGTCGTATAACTGCGCATAAAGTGCAAGTCCAAGGACAAATCCAAACTCTAGGCTGCTTCTAAATCAGAGAAGTTCGCCTATCAACCACTATATTGGTACATAAAATTTTAATAAATAAAAATTCAATACCACATGATAATCCTTTAATTCAATGTATTGAGGACAGTGTTATTGAAATAAAATACACATGGTATATCAACTACTTCGGTTGGTCAGAGTTCCAATTTGCCATCACTGCTCTTACGGCTACGCTACGTCCGAAGCAAGTGCTGGCAAACAAATGAACCGTACAGCTAACATTGCCAACGTCTCCATTAACTTTCCACGTTGTAGCAAGTAGATGAAGCTCGACATAGAGTTGATCTCATTTGTTAGCTAGTACCTTTATTTTATCGTGTGGAAATCCTCACAGATATCCTCCAGAGTCATGACCTTGACCATTTTCGGAGCTACGAGACTAATGATGGCCGAAGGAGATAATACTTCCTCCTGACTGCTTGGCGGCAGGGTTAATGCACGCTGAGACCGCGCTCAATGAACAATACCAAAGTAGTAGTGGCGTTATGCCACAAAAATACTCAAAAGGCAGCTTATTGAACTTATTTATATAGGTAGCTTTCGGTATGTTTTAGGTTACTTCTATAGATAATAATCAATTTATTTCGAGCAAAAAACCCATATTTACAACAATAAAATACTTCGTCACATTGAAAAATCAACGAAAACACATTAAAATGCTATTCTATCAAATTACTCATCAACACAATTAAATTAAATTGTTCATCAACATAATTAAATTAAATTAGTCACCAATACAGTTAAATTCAATTAAATTTTTCAAATACAATTAAATCACATAAATTAAAACGAACCGATGAATCTAAACTGCTGCAACCAGCTAAACTGGAAGTCAAACTCAACATAGTTAGAAGAAAAACTGGTCAGGTTGTTGGTAAGAAATAATACACCATAGTTTATGAAACAAATATAATTTATTTTCAGATCTTCTTATTCTAAATCTTAGTGTAATAAGTTCATATTTACTATCTACCATATAAAGTAACCAATTTTTCTAGTTTAAATACAAGAAACATTTTAGCTATTCGGCTTTCTCGGGCTGTCGGGTATAAATAATTCCAATATCATTCATTCGTTCAACTAATTATTCTCAATTCCCTCGTTTTCACAGTATGGAATTGGGCGTCCTTCAAGTACTAAAACTTGGTCCAAAACATAAATTCAAGGTTATGATTTTCTTAAACAATACTACACCTGTTTAGTATTAGAAAGTTTGACATAAAAATTGAGTTTTTAAGAATTTATGCCGTCTACAAAATCGTTTAAAAAACCGGCCAAGTGCGAGTCGGACTCATGCGCGAAGGGTTCCGTACCAATATCTATAAAAACGACAAAAAAATCATGTCTGTTATATGGGAGCCCCTTTAAATATTGTTTAGTATTTGTTGTTATAGCGGCAAAAGAAATACATCATCTGTGAAAATTTCAACTGTCTAACCATCACGGTTCATGAGATATAGTAACAGACGAACAGACAGACGGACAGCGGAGTCTTAGTAATAGGGTCCCGTTTTGCCCTTTGGGTACGGAACCCTAAAAAGGAATTTGAGTAACTTTTGCAAACATTTATTTTTATTAAATATTTGATTATAATGAAATATACGTACTTATAGCTAAGTATCTTACAATTGAGTTCAACTCAAATTCATCTAAACAAACCTAATGTAACATTTTGTCTTCATTTAAGGTTGGTAGACAACAACTAGCTATAATTAAATTTTTATCGATTTTCTGCCGACGACCGAAGCGAGGGGTTATGAATTTTAATCAGTGTTTAATATGCATGCAGCATTTTGCTTTACATTGTGCGCCCGTAATCATTTTGTACAAGAGGTCATTTGTTACATTTTGCGCGTAAATGTTTTGACTTTGCATTTATGTAGGATTGTCCTAAGTTATTTTCTTTATCATTATTTTTTCTCTGATTGTAACATAACACAGTTATAACAGAATTACCTAAGTCTTCATGTGACAAAAATCTTGCTACATCAGTCTGACTGTCTTCTCTACAAAATCATTTCCAAACCTACATTCTTGTATTTTCTAAGTTGCTAGGGCCTGTCACTCATTAAAGAGATAAACAGTTGACAAGATTATCTTATATTGGGCGTTAGTTTTACATAACAGATACTGCCAATGTTACGAAAATTTCAAACAACTCGAGATTTGATAAAAAAAAAAATCACCAGACCAAAGTCACCAGACCACAGTCACCAGACTAAAGTCACCAGACCAAACTTGAAAATACTGATCGATAACAATCAGTACGATCAAATACAAAACAATATAACAGAATTCTCAATTTATCTACTAACTTTAATCTAGTTAGCTAAGCCCCAACTTTCCTTTTAGTCTTCTTAACAAATAGAGCTTGTATAGCATCTATAGACAATCCTTTCGTTTCTGGTAGATAAAACACGCAGTAACCAGCTCCAATGAATCCTACTACAGAGAAGGCGTAGAATAGCGGAGCAAAGCCGACCTCTTCGACAACGGGAGTGAATATGACCATGGTAACGAAGTTCATGGCCCATCCACAAGTCATGACGATGCTGCCGCAAAGACCGCGCACCTGAAAAATAAAATTGAAGTTTTGTTATGCAAAAAATAAAAGCAAATTGAAATACAGGAAGATGATGAAATAAAACTAATGGTTACAAAAATCAGGCAAGAAGATAAAGTGTAGGTCCCTGCCCCTGTCAGTGCCTAAAACTGTCAGGGGTAAAGAGAGTAAGGTAGGGTTAGCTTTTGTTAAAGCAGGGTACCTATAGTAGCGAGCTTCGACAGACATGACCCACAGATATGCCCCTGCCCACGGGCAAGCGAGTCAGTGAATTTTACTCAGAGAGATTAACTGCTGGCCACGTGCCATAAGATTCTTGAATACAATTTTTATTTATATTCTGTTTTTTTTTGTGGGGTGGACTGAGCAGGCGTCGGTCATGACGGGCTCCATCATGGTTTGCTGACAACTCTTTGAGGCGCGCGTGGAACACTACGCGCCGTCGACTCTCGGGTCTGGTGCTGATCGGACGGCGAGCTACCCACTACTCGCCGTCCGCAGGCCCGGGTATTTATATTCTGCTGACTTCTTAATCGTCGTATATAACATGAATCTGAATACCACATTGGGAAGTCATTGATATAGATCCGTAGAGAAAATGTGGATTTCTTCAAAAACCGTGACCCACATTTTCATTCGGAAGTACCTGATACATCAAGATAAGCAATATTACTAGGATTTGATTTATCTCGCACTTCAAGTATTTCTTAAGATATCAAGATGGTTATGTGAATCGCACCGGTCACACGCATAACATGTATTTTGTATAAAACCAGATTAAAATCAGGTATACAAAGTAAAAGTACCTACTTCTGCTAACTTGTCAAACTAACAGTCCCAAAGATTTTGACCTAAGATTAGACAGTCCTAATTAACTAAAACTTGCAACACGTGTTCCAATTCCACATTCATTTTGGAAGACTAATTAAATTTAGATAAGAAACAATTAGTGACCCAAAATTATTGTACGTTGGTGCTCTGCAAATATGTTATTTGACGCCCAAAAACAGGATAGTTATTTGATGATGACCTTTCTAATATACCAAAAAAGTACGAACAAGTTTCACGCATAATAATTATGCATTTTTATTAGTGAGTTAAGGCGACTAATGCCATAATTCACATTCTTAATGATTTGAAGAACCGAATAGTGAGTACCTATTGTAAATTTAGACTAAGTGAAATACCATGTTATAAATAATGCATTTGAAATTGTATATTACACATGTTGTGCCCTAACGAAGTTGGGATCATGGCAAGAAGATGATGATGATTCCATCTATGTATAATACTTACTTCAGGCAAGAACAGCTCAGCACTCAAGACATAAGGTACAACAGCGACCCCCACGTTGAATATAAAGCTGTACACATAAATAATGAGAGCCGTAAACCAGTGAGGAGCCCAATGCCATTGGATCTGAGTACCTAGCAGCATCGTGCAGACACTGGCCAGGATGGATGTGCTGACCATCAGCGGCTGGAACAAACAGTTTTGGTTTAAGTTAGTCTAGTACATTTTATAAAGAATCAGGATCAGATTGAGCACCAATTTGAACCGCACACGCACTTGAGTGAATAGGTGCCGAAAGTGTGGTTGCCCCTAGGCAATCTCATTTTCGGCACCTATTCAAATATTTATCTGATGCAACTATAGTTGCCGTCCTTATAGTGTAACGTTAACGTAGACTGTTTTTGTAATACTGTTAACGTATTAATAGCGTTTTATGAGCAAAAAGGACAAATTTCCTTCAAGCTTAAAATATTTGAGCATTTGATCTAAATACTTTTAATCACTGGTCAAAAATTAACTGTTAAAATTATCTTAATAATTTTAATAATCATGGTAAAAATTTACAAGATGTAAAGAAATAACCTCATTCACTGAAACTAAACCAAATACTAACCTTCCTTCCGAACTTATCAATGACAAAAGTGCATAGCACACTGGCCACTAACAGATCTATCGCCAAGAAAATAGAACACTGGTTGGAGTCCATCAACGGCACAGCTTCCTTGAATAGAGTCTCGGCATACACTTGCAGTGCTATGTTACCCATCAGAATCATCGTCGCCATGCATGCGAGACTCGTCTTTAAAGCGCGAATTGAGGTTTGTGATTGTTCTGTTGAAAACAAATCATACATGTTATAAATTGCATTGCATTTCAGCTCAATCGAACACGCTTTGAGTACATACACACAGACCGGACAATGAAAATAATTAAAAACTTGTAACAAAAAACAAAAACTATCACAACAATCAACTAATAAAGTTACGACGATATCTGGTCCTGACAACGCATATTATAGTCAATGACAAGAAGTATATGTGTATATATAGAATTTAAAAACATCTTACATATTGTTTGCAAAAATTGGAGACCTCAAGCTAATTAGAAATTAAGGTGTATCCAATTCAATTTATCCGTTCTTGAAATCGAACCCAATATTAAAAGTATGAATTGAATGTATAAAGAAATAGCGAGACAAAAGTCGTGAGTGCAAAACCATATCGAAGTGTTATTTGACAACCAGTTCCTATAGTTTCAATTCTACCAATGAGTAAACCATAAACTCTTGGTTTCTAGATAAGCATCTGCACTTTCTTTACGATGCGATACCCTTTCAATAAAGTCTTGCCTGGTGTTCTATCTAGTAAGTTATTTGCAACAATTCGTGTTCTGTTCAGCCCACGATGTTATCACAAAGTTACAACGAATTCTGCACTATTATTTAGTGTAGGAACGTTTTGTAATTTGTCAATCGTTCAAGAAATCGTCTCGAATCAAGTGTTTTGATTTTGAGTTATTTTCTAGAGTTACAATCAGCTTTATGCTTTATATACTTCACTAAAAAAAACTGGCAAAGTGCGTGTCGGGCCACGCGCAATAGAGGGTTCTATAGTCACCCGTTAAATACGATGACTTAGATGGGGCCTTTATGTTTATTAATATTAACATATTAATTGAGTTCACGGTTTAGCGGACGGTAACGTTTAAATTAAAAACGATAATTATAATTTTTTTTTCCAAAATTTTACTTATCTGGAAAAGCGAGACGTTCGGCTCGATAAAAAAATATCACTTTAAATATGTATTTCGCCAACTAGTCTTCACAACACCTCAATCATTTTAAAAGACCTATCCAACGATAAAAAATATTATATGTACCTCCAATAGAAGAAAAAAATCTTTTACAATTTTTTTTGTTTCGTTTTCTTAACGTGATTAATATATTTATATACCCATGCAATATTGCAGCTTTCTTATACTAACAGTCTCTTAGCTATGCCTCGGACGGATAGACGGACAGACGGACAGACTGAAACTATAAGGGTTCCTTGTCCTTATTAGGACTACGGAACCCTAAAAAGTGTTATTAAAAAATCTTACTCAAAAACTGCCATTCCGTTAGTTTCTGTGCTGGTGGTGGTGGGGTTTTTATCAGCTCCTTGGTAATAATGGGATCTGAAATAGACATAAAACAGTTTAGATTACATTTACATCACAATGGACGAGCATGGGAGTTACCTTTGTGTGGACCAAACATGCAGAATTTAGGGTCTTTTAATTTCTGCCTTTTTCCCCTCCTTTGACCCACTTTTCTATGACATTCCCACCTAACAAACAAGTAATATATTTATTGCATTTGACGACACACGAGTTGTACTAATTAAAACCTTATGTAATAATAATCATAAGTTTATCTCAGGAAATACACATTTAGAAGAATCAAATCATCTCATCTCAGCCTTCTAATGTCCCCACTACTGGGGCACAGGCCTCCTCTCTGTGAGAGAGTGTGGGCCGTAATCCAGCACGCAGGCCCAATGCGGATTGGTGGATGTCACATGTCTTCAAATTTTTGGTTCTAGGACATGCCGGTTTCCTCACGATGTTTTCCTTCGCCGTTTTGAGAGCAGTGGTGATGAAATAATTTACAAAAAGTAAAGCGCCTGCCTGGGTTTGAACTCACGACCAACAACTTGTAAGTCGCGGCCAATACCACTGGGCCACCACTGCTCTGCGAAGGATCAAATACGACACAGTTTTTCTTAGGTAACAGGTGATAATAAGAAAGAGGGTATCGTTGGTACCTGTACTAATGAAAAACATTGTATCACATCATGTGCCAGTGCCTTCATAACAATTTAAACGAATAAAACAGTTTCAAGGACATTGTTTAAGTGTTGTTATAAAAAAGAATATAATTTAAAATAATATATAGTAATAATAAGGATGATGACGACAGAGTAAAAAAATAATAATTCTATTTAGTCCGTAAGTTAGATAATCAAAAAATATTGGACATGTATTTTTTACTTTATCAAATTAATGAAAAAATACAAAGATACAACGCATCAAAGTTCAAAAATGGGGGCTTGTTACGTCACTTTTAAGTAAAAAGTGGTACAATTTTAACCTAAGTGTGACGTCATCCGAAATTTCAGCCCACTGTTTCGTCTTCAGTTTTCATTAAAATGACAAAAGAAAAAATACGTGTCCTATATTTTTTGGTAATCTAACTGACGGACTTATTCGATTTTTTTAGTCGTCAACCCTAATAAAACTAAATTAGGTTAGGTATCTACAAATTACAGTACACTAATTTTAACAATATTAAACATTTTCAATGTAAATAATAATAAGTAAACATTACTATATTAAATATAATTTAATTCATTTACAATACTTTGTTTATAATTTCATTTATTCATAATACAAATTGTAATTTCCATAAAAACCTCGAGGCACGTTATCTTAATTCTTGTAATATATTTGTATTAATTCAATTGTTTTAAAAGACGTAAGTACACTGACACACAATGTTTAACGTCACGGAAAGAGATTTTCTACTTTATGGTGTAAGCATAAGGATTACTAATTATCTAAATATAGGCCAAGTTCAAAAGACTTTTGTACTCATCACCCTTTGATGTTTGACTCACCTATTATAGCTTTTCCAACTTTATAGGTTTGGTTGTCTGTCACTTATAAAGGTACGAGTCACCAGTATCAAAAGGAATTTGTAGTTAATTTTAGCGATGCTTGTTATTGAAAGAAAAGAGCCACTGTGAATGAAAAGCTAAACTGCTTTCTGAACTCTGGAGCATCTTAGGCCTTACACAACGGTTATGCTATCAGTAATAATAATTGTCAAAAAATCTAACCGATTTCCAAAAAAAAATAAACAAAATCGCAAAATAACTTTAATTTCGGAAGTCAGTGTCAAAAAACGAAGTAACAAAACCAGAAACACCGTTTTATTTGTTTTTTTGGGAAGTCGGTTCAATTGTTTGTAAAAAAGTTTTTTTATTTTACACTTTTAGTTGTGGTTCCCTAATAAATTGTGTTAATAATACATAGATTTACGATCGCAGCAATCGCGAGTCATTTACTGTTAGTTATTGATTCCATTCTCTATCTCCGAGGATCTTCATCAGATCCTAATGTGTTATATGCTAAAACCTTCTTGAGAAACATGCATTTGAATAACGAAAACCCCATCCAAATCGGATCAGTAGTTTTCGAGAAAATCGTGGACAAACAAACATACATACATACATATGGGTCTAATACAGAACCTCCTTTTTTGAAATCGGTTAAAAAGTTAAATGTCAGGAACAGACCACGTTTGAGGAGTGGCTGGAGAGGCGTCACGGCGTCCTCACCTTCCGCCTGACGCAGGTCCTCACCGGACACGTTTGTTTCGGGAGGTTCCTGCAACAGATCGGGCGGGAGGAAACGCCCGGGTGCTACCACTGCGCGGATCGCCCAGAGGACACGGTGGAGCATACGGTGGAGGTCTGCCCCGCTTGGGCGGAACACCGCCGTGTCCTCGTGGATGCGATAGGTGGCGGCGACCTCTCGCACCCGGCCCTGGTTCAGGCCATGGTACGGAGCGAGAGGGAATGGGAGGCAGTCTCCGCCTTCTGCGAAGCAGTAATGCTCGTGAAGGCGGAGGCGGGACGCGTGAGGGAAGCTCAACGGAGTGGACCTCGCGGCCTCGGCCGCTACCACCGCAGGAGAGGCACTGGGCGTACCAGGCGTAGGACGTCGCGAGACGATTTCCGGCTACCGTAGACCCGGGCCTGCGGACGGCGAGCAGTGGGTAGCTCGCCGTCCGATCAGCACCAGGCCCGTGAGTCGACGGCGCGTAGTGTTCCACGCGCGCCTCAAAGAGATGTAGTCAGCCACAACTGACGGGGCCCATCGTGGCCGGTGCCTGCATGCCTAGGGGTAGCGGATAAATTCCGAAAATGAGTTACCGCACCCCTGGGCACTCAAGCAGGGAAGGAACAGGGGTGGGTTTTAGTTAGCAAGAGTCTGACACGCCCTCCCGCTCCACCCAGAGCGGGAGAAGTCATTGCATGATTTCCCACTCCACAAAAAAAAAGGAACAGACCACATGACATTTCGGTAGCGCTAGCCAACGCTCGCTGGTATAATGTTTGACGACACGGCAGGCGCAGTGGTTGAGCGGTGTCTACTGATTTCATTCTCGTGCCGGACCAATAGTTGTATGGCCTACAGATTGTTGTTCTGGGTCTGGCTGTCTTGTGTATGAGAGTTTAAAGGTCTGTAAACTCACCCACGATACAGGAGTAATTCCTAGTATTTATTTATTTATCTATCTACAGCTTTATTTCTCACACAACTACATATAAATTGATATTTTAAAATGAAAAGTTGTTAATTAACTATGTGTGATCCCTTATGGGTAAAAGCCTCCTCCTTCTATTTTCATTAGCAAGTGCTAATGAAAATAAAAAAGTGGATCAATAAATAAAAATAAAGAAGTGGATCAATATTGCCACAGACAAGTGTCTGTGGCAATATTGATCCACTTCTTTCCTGCGATTGCACGAAAGAATTGGATCAATGTTCTTGGATCAATATTATCTATGACATCGTCGGTCCATCTTTTCCTTTGTCTTCCCACGCTCCTTTTACTCAGCGGACCTAGCTATTCAGTTGTTAGAAGACTCCACCTCTTGTCCTTGTATCTTGCTACATGTCCAGCGCAACGCCACTTCTGTTTCTATGATCTTCCTCTCTCTAGTTGGTTGAGCCTTGTGCCGCCAGTACATGTGCATAAGCGTAACTACTGTTACTTGTGCCAAACCATTTACATAGGTACTATCCTTCATATAACAGATTTACAATTTAATTTATGGTGTGTAATGGTGACAAATAAAATTTCCACGTGTTATCTATAGAATGTGTACAACATAAAGTTGAATGACGTCACGGAATGGGACAGACTGTTCGGCTTATCTCTTTGTTAGCTTTACTCGAAGTACTAATATACTAAACTATAGAACATGTGGTAATTTAAGTTGTCAAGTCACTCATGGTGCAGACGTCAATGTGTAGGTTAGTTATACCACCGTCATGAAACACAATCCGCATTAGGCCCGCGTGGTGGATTACGGCCCACACCCTCTCACAGTGAGGAGGCCTGTGTCCCAGCAGTGGGAACATTAAAGGTTGATTATGTTATGCTATACATGAAACACACTTTGGACACTAAACAAATATTGAGACAAATATCTTCTAGAGCTGGCTTCAGCTATTATAAAAAGGTTAGGTTAGTACAATGTCAATGTTTTACTGTCTTCTTAAATAACAACAGTAATAACAGTTAATAATAATGTCCTTGATTCTGTTTTATTGCTTTAAATTTTTATGAAAGGCGCTGGTACCTGTGGTACAATGTTATTCATTAGCCAACCAACCACCAACCAACCAACCAACGATACTCTTTTTATTATTACCTCTAGCCTTAGCAAAACTGTTTTGTATTTGATACTTCTAAATGTGTATTTTCGGCAATAAACTTATTATTATTATATGCACTTTATTTTCAGCATAATTCCAAGCTGATGTGAACATGCATTGACATTCGATATTTGTTATAATCATTATGTATCAATTTGTCTTGCCTTTTCCCAACTACACCGACCCCAAGGTTGGCATCCAATTCAACCGGATGCAGATGCCTACCAGTATTTTGCACAGAGCAACTGTCTATCTGACCTTCACAACCAAGTACTGGGTAACGCTAAAACCCCTTGACAAGATTGGTCTCAGATTTACTGACTGCGATTCTGGCAAAGATTTACGAATAACAGCCAAAACCAACGGCTTAATGTGTTTTTCCAACAGTGGCAACATTATAGGATAAATATGCTATGGTATACATGAAAACATTGGAAACTAAACAAATATTGAGACAAATAAATTTAAACGTTGAAATTGATCAAGAAAACCTAATAGCTCTGATAATGGCAACCACGATGAGTCTTGGTAAATTTTAACAGCGCTGTCTTGTTTAATGGCTAAGAAACGATGATTCTCAGCTCAGTATTACTTTTATACTAATTTTCTTTTGGTCAGCGCAGAATCTCACCTTACTAGTATTTGTATTTCTATAAGCCATAATCTCAGTACCTATCGTCTTTTACGATATCCCTTTTTCTTTCACTCGTGATGAAACCAGGGATTTTTTATTTTTTTGCCATTAACCACATGGCGCATTACCTACATACACTCGTGCAATGATCTCAACGGGCACAAAGACGTAATTTTCGCTATCATATTATGCAAATAACCAGTATTTAACATTGCGATAATATGCCACAAACAAAGTTAAAATTAGCATATAACTCCTCCTTGTGATTAAAACAAACACCAGTCTTACATCATAGTGAAGCATGTTATTATGTACAACTATTTTAATATGCAGATCAATTTGAAAAGCAACACGACAATCAAAACGGTTATAGGGATAGTCTGAGGCAAACACCCAATATGATAACTGACAAAAATAAATTATCTTCTAGAGCTAGCTTCAGCTATTGGAAAAAGTTAGATAAGTACAATGTATGGTATATTTTCAGCACAAACCCAAGCTGATGTGAATATGCATTGACATTCAGTTTCTTTTTTAATTATTATGAATCAATCTGTCTTGCCTTTTCCCAACTACACCGATCCCAAAGTCGGCTTCCAATGTAACTGGATGCAGCGAAGTACCAGTATTTTACATGAAACAACTGTCTATCTGACCTTCATAACCAAGTACTGGGTAGCACTAAAACCCCTTGGCAAGATTGGTGTCAGATTTTCTGGCAAAGATTTACAAATAACAGCTAAAACCAACGGCTAAATGTGTTTTCCGTGCACGAAAGAGTCTCGATATAAAAAGGATGATCACGTTGCTACAGACTGACCTCTGCAAGCCTTGCGTAGGTTCGACATGGTAGGACAGGTATGACTATCGACCTGTGCAGTTGACATTACTTGGCCACGACCTTCTCCGGTTATAATCATTATACAATAGTCTGTTAATTTAAATACAGTTATGAGCACATTACCATCATCTCCTTCCAATATTTTCTCCAGTCTTGGGTCTAATTGCAGCCTTATCTTGGCTAGTTCGACTTCTACTTCCTTTGAAGTCACCTTCACTTGTCGATAGAAAGCGATTGACTCAGCAGCTTCCTGGAACATCAGATTTTGTTAGTCTTAGATTATTCTGAAGGAAAGGGGTTCGAACATTTTCGTATGGAAACTAACTGTGTCATCCCATCCCTATTTAAATTTTTCTTCAAAATTACGGCAACGGTTGGATATGCTACCAAGGTTCCAGAACCGGGGTGCAAAAAAAAGGGCAAAGCAAAGACTACTTTCAGATTCTCCAGTTTGAATTCAATCTGTTCTGAGCACCATGGTCTTTATTAGGAATAAATTAAAGTGAATGTTCTCAACTAATATGCTCAGTAGAGGAATGGTGACCGTAGTTAGTTTATTGGCAAAGATGCTGCTGGTTGTTGCTGTTCATGAGATCGATGCTTTGTGATTTTGTAGAGAAATAATATTATTTCATAGAGCTGAGAGTAGGGCTTGAATCCATTTTTTTTTGTGGGGTGGGAAATCATCCAATGACATCTCTCGCTCTAGGTGGAGTGGGAGGTCGTGTTAGACTCTTACTGACTAAAACCCACCCCTGTTCCTTCCCTGCCTGAGTGCCAGAGGAGCGGTAACTCTGTATGAATTTATTCGCTACCCCTAGGCATGCAGGCACCGGCCATGATGGGCCCCGTCAGTCGTGGCTGACAATTCTCTTTGAGGCGCGCGTGGAACACTACGCGCCGTTGACTCACGAGCCTGGTGCTAATCGGACAGCGAGCTACCCATTACTCGCCGTCCGCAGGCCCGGCTCCACGGTGGCCGGATATCGTCTCACAACGCCGGGCGTCTCCTGCGGCGGCTGCTGCTGAGGGCGTGAGGGCAACTCTGTTGTTGAGCCTCCCTCACCCGTTCCGCCTCCTCCTTTGCGGGCATTACTGCTTCGTAGAAGTACCATGGCCCGGACCAGGGCCGGGCGCGAGAGATCGCTGCCGCCGATCGCCTCCACGAGGACACGGCGGAGCTCCGCCCAAGCGGGGCAGATCTCCACCGTATCCTCTGAGCGATCCTTACAGTGGGTACACCCGGGCGTTTCCCTCCACCTTATCCTACACAGGAACCTCCCAAAACTTCCGTGTCCAGTGAGGACCTGCGTCAGGCGGAAGGGTTTGAATCCTAGGTTGAGAATTGTTCCATTATAAATTGCCCAGTTAACGGCAACATGCTTGAACTCGTTCAACTAAATATTCTGTCTGACCCTTTGAAGACACAGGCACTGTGTTTTGTAAAAATAGGAAGTGTTTTATGAGCTTAATTGAGAAATTTAAAAGTCATTGAATAATGGCATAGCGATTAGAGATCGAGGTTTGGCCTATCAAAAAGCAGCAAGCGAAACACAAAGCAACTGCGACATAATCCTACTAAAATTCAAGATTCAAGCAAATATATCTTTTACGTAGTATTTTTATCATATCAATAAAATAATACTTAATTAAATAGAGCTTTGAAATTCCTGAAAAGAACGCCTGAATCGTGAGTCAGCCTTTATTTTGTGCTATAAAAAATATCTAGTTTTTAAGTGTGCGTGTACAGATTCTCTCACGTGCTACTATGTCGCGAGATAAAAGCTCACGATCTTTCCTCGTGAAAACTATTAAAGGTAGCGTTTCGTGGATAATGGTTTAATTATCATTTAGTGTATGTACATTAGTTTATCACTAGGTGAAAATTGGCACGCAGGTATGGGTTGGCAAAACTCATTATTTAGTAGCAGTCTCATTACATCAAACTGAATTCCTGAATGGTGGGGTTTCAGCGTCCCTCAATCGAATACCCAATCTTGCTCTTCAAATTGATTTCTCTCTTTACTCGTCTGACAGTTCATAGTTATTTTCATTCTCTATTCCGAAACCAGTGCAACGGCACTTTTAATAATTTTCTGTAGCTTAAAAAAAACTAATACCTACAATTTTTTTTTCGTGTTGATCCTCACCAAACCCTCTCATTTGATACCCATATTATGGGTATGCATACAAAATAACTAGTCCGCCATTTGTGGGAGTCCGCCATATTGGATTCAGAATGACGTCACTTAGCAAACTATGCATCATCCAAACTAAACACATACGCAAAATTTCAGTTTAATCGGAAATCGGCAAGTGGATCAATTTTAACTTCTAAGATTTGTATACAAGTGAAGCTAATATAAGTGTGTTAATAATACAAATAACAGGCCGCATAAAGTCTATATTATTACATTGATTCATTAGAGACTAGTGGCGCCATCTACTCCAAGGTGTATGAACTAGAGACACAGCGTACAAACAGGTTGTTCTGTTATTTTTACCCAGCATCACAATCAGACTTTAACTAGTGTTTTTGTCAATGATCTTTAATTTTATTATGACTCGTTCAAACTCAGACTCAGAAGTCGCTCTTCCAACTGTTAGACCAAAACTAAACATTATCATCAGCCTTCCCATGCCCCCACTGCTGGAGCACAGGCCTCCTCTCTGTAAGAGGGTATAGGCCGTAATCCACCACGCGGGCCCAATACGGGTTCGCGGATGTCACGTTCTTCGAATTTTTTGTTCTAGGACATGTCGGTTTCGTCACGATGTTTTCCTTCACCGTTTTGAGAACAGTGGTGATGAAATAATTTATTCACAGTAAAGCCTGCCTGGGTTTTAACTCACGACCTACAACTTCAAAGTTACCACTGGGCCACCACTGCTCTGTAAACAATCTTAGTAATACACAGATAAAATAGGTATAATACTATCGTCACAGATAATATAATACTAGCGTCTAGCGTACAGCCCCAACTCATACAATAAAATGTAACCGTCCTAAGCAGTAATTTTCAGAAGGCAGCAGGCGAATTATTTTTGTCTGCTTACGGCTCGCTAGATGGTATTAGCAGTGATGGCTTGAAAGTTAAATATTTATTCAACTACACTTAAAGTTTTACCATTTTATTTCCCACGTTGAAGAATTGTTTTATAGAGTTTTTTACACTTTTGCATTGCATTCCAATAATCTTCTAAATTTGAATTACCTAAATCTAAATTGTAATTTTATTAGTACACAATTTTGTGCTGATAGTTTATTAAATAATAACATAAAGTTCTACCCAGATTTTTTTTTTTAAATCTTCCTAACACATAAACTTCAATTTACGAAATCGATACATTGATAAGATATTTTTTTTATTTATAATATGTTTAATTGTATACATAATGTGCACACAAAAAACAATGCTTTATTTATTTTTTGAACTAAATTTCCTTTCTACGAGATTAGACCCCGTGGTTATTGGGTTATTTTATGATAGGTTTTTTATCGTATTTGTGGTTCTGAAGCTTTAGTATGATCAGGTTGTACTTAAATATAGCAGGTCGCCGAAACCTTGGTACGACAACGAATCTCCTGCGACTTGACATTCATCAGCATCTTCCTGCCCCTATCCCATATTACTTGGGGTCGGCGCAACACGTTTTTTTCTTTGATTCTTTCCTGTCAGCCGTCACGCCATCACTAACTCCCTTTTCTTTCATCCATCTTTTCTTTGGCCTCCCTCTCCCACTCCATCCATCTACATTTATATTCATTACTCTTTTAATTACATGTGTTTAATGCCTCCTCTTCACATGACCATACCAAGATAAGCGGTTCCCTTTCAACTTTTCTGTCACTGGCGCCACTTTTAAACTATCTCAAATTTTGTACTCTCTCACTTTATCCATTCTCGTTACTCCACACATCAATCTCAACATTCCCATTTTCGCCACATTTGCAACTTGACATTCAATCAGCCCAAATGATTGTTACAGTAAAAAATATATGGGACGATGTGACATTTTGGTAGCGCATTCTATTATCCCCGATAGGATTTCAGTTTGTCTAGAATCCAAATCTGACAACTGGCACGTCAAATAATTGAGTATTATCAAAACTCACCTTCTCTTTTCCCCTCTGCATCAAGAATACTGGTGACTCTTTCAAGAGCGCCAGCATTACTATATACAAAATTGACATCGACAAATGAAGGTAGACAACCACATTATAATTCAGGTATCCTCCAAATATGTATGATACCAACAGTCCCAAGAAATAGGACGACACTACTGTAGACATCATAGATCCTCTTATTGAGTCTTGTGATATTTCTGATATGTATATTGATGATATCGTCTGGCCTGCAGTTCCTAGACCTGTTAAGGCCATTGCTGTAAGGATCAGAGGTACTGAGTTGGTTACTGAGATGATCGTCCAGCCAAGCTGTGGAAAAAAGAAAGATTAGTGTCAAAATTTATTCAAAGATTTCAAAAAATGTCAATGAATATATCTATAACTTTTGCATATGCTACAGGACTGACAAATAATTAGATGTCGTTAAGAGAATAGGAATTCATTTTTCACAATTCATTCACTTAAGTATGAATTTAAGTATAGGCACAGATAATACTAGCGTAGTATAGGTATGTGGATAAATCTTCCAATAAAACAGGCAGCTGTACGGAAACTGTGGTGACGGCTAATAAGAGATGTATGGAAGAACAAACCGGCCAAGTCCGAGTCGGACTCGCATGCAAACGGTTCCAAGCGAATAATCCTTTTTTAAAAACACAAATTTCTTTAATGTTTTTTTGTAATGTGTGAACTATTTTCTGTATTTTTTCAAAATTTTAAACTAAACAACAGTAGTTTCGGAGACAAGGGAGGCGGCAATTTTTTTTTTTTAATAAAATTAAAGCCTTTTTATTTCAAAATTGTGAAAAAATTCGTTTGAGACAGACGAGAACGTAGATACAGTTTGAACTATTTTTTAGTTTTTTTATTTGCAACCCAAAAGTGACCCACTCTTTCCAAATACATTTACATTAAGTCACTATTCTTTCAAATTAATAATCAATTTGTTCAGCAGATTCGAAGTAAATTGGCTGTGATAGACGGACAGACACACGAGTGATCCTAGGGTTCCGGTTTTTTAATTGAACTTTTGGAACCCAAAAAACTATTTTTTTAAAACAAACTCCATACCACAAACGGTAATCCAAACAGCATCGCCCCATACTTCCTTCCCAACCAGTTGACGATGTAGCCACAGAAAGGCGTCGCCAACATAGCGCCAACGTTGGTCAAGCTGCCCAGAAGTGATACGTGGACTGAAGACATTGGTTCCGAGAGAACCGTGTCGTTGGACATGAAGTTTGCCACATTGTATGAAGGCCAGGAGAAGACTAGCCCAGTGAGCGTGGTGAGGTAGGCAACTGAAATGAAATTACAAGACAGGAATTAGAAAATGAATAACATTCATAAGGTGCCATGACCTAAGTTACGGTGAAGGAAATTATTGATACATTACTAAATTATTAGCACCTTTTCATTTATTGATTACAAAGATAATTTTAGTCATAAACGCAAACGCCTGATAAAATTCCATAAGCAATAATTATGACAAATGCCTAATAATAAAAGTTACACGCAATTCTGCTGAGAGACATGGCTAATAAACTATTATGTAGGCGTCTGTTGTAACGGTCAGTGGGGCTTCGAAGAGCATTTCGATTGGCTCGTCCCTCACGTTGGAAAGCAGTGGATGTTTTGCACAGGCTGATGCTCGTAGGACCATGGCAAGAAATTCGCCGCTTCTACGCGGGCGTCGTGCGATCGATGGTCCTTTAAGGGCACTTGTTTGGTCTAAACGACTATCAGGAGTCTGACACTGCAGGACTAAATTCAGCAGCCTGGAGCGGAATAAGGCCATTCGTATATCACGTGGATATAGAATCCTTTGAGGTGGCAACTCTCTTGGTATACGCCTGCCACCGCTGGACATCCTGGCGGGTATGAACGCGAGGGTCTATAAACGGATTCGTGTCATCCGCTAATGTGGCGATAGCGTGGCATGATTTGCTGTCGAAAAGGCTGAGGCAACAGGAACGGAATCCCGTGAACTCAGAGTTAGAGAAAATTCTTTATTTTCAGGCTACTTTGGCCCATAGACCTTACAGAATAACATTTAATATTATAATACAGTTTGTGTTAGTATATAGAAACTTAAGCATATGTTGCCTGTGTGTGTTGTTGTTGTTGTTGTTGTGTGTTGCCTATGGAGTGATTTCAGGGAAGACAGTATTACCGTGACCACGTGCTGCCGTGCACAGCGAGGCTCAGAAGTAACCCCTTTTTCAGTTTTTTCTAGCCAACAGTTTAGCTTTTAGTGGGGGGGACGCTCGACTCGAACAAAAAAAAAACACTTTAAATTTTAATATTTCGCAAACAAAGAATTAATTAATCGAAAAATAGTCCTAACAACTCCGTAATGATTTTGAAAGAGCTATCCAATGATACCCCACACTATAGGATAAGCGAGGAAAACAAAGTCATGCCCACTACATGTACGAGAGCTACCATAAAAAAAAATCTTTTTCAAAATTGTATTATTTCGTTATCGTCGCGTGATTAATACATATTATATTATACCCATGTAAAATTGCAGCTTTTTAGTACTAACAGTCTCTACGCTATGCATCGGATGGACAGACAGATAGACCGAAACTATAAGGGTTCCTTGTCCTTGTTTGGACTACGGAACCCTGAATAAGGCGTTTGTTATCAGGCAGGAGGGCACAGTAATAAAGATAAATGGTATCAGATTTCTAAGTTTAGAAAGTAAATATAATTTATAAATGAATGAAGTGGAAAAAAATAAGAATGACTGATATACTTTTTATTATGGGTTCCGTGGACCGTGAGTGTGACCGTGAGACCAGAATACCAGCGCTGCGTTATTTATTTTTTAAATATTATTTTACTAACAAATACCAAATTGGTAAATTAGATTTTTTCTTTGATAATTTCCTCACTTGGTACGGAACCCTAAATGTACGAAGTCCGACACGTACTTGGCTGACATTTTTGTTATTATTATTATTGGACCTTGTAAATATTTTACCTTATTTTGTGTTTTTCTGTGCGAGTCACCAAACATACTTTTTTTTTCTTTTTTAGGTACTCTCTTTCTTTCATGTTAGAATTGAATGAGTATGCGGTTATTACGTGCAAATGAGCTACTCTTAGCCTGGTTAGTTCCAAAAACAATCTAGTAGGGGTAAGAATTATGATGTCCTATGCTATTTTTTTTGAGTGCATACAGTCCTCGTGAGTTTAGAAAAAATAGAGACAGAGGCTAATAATTTACTATCATAAACTTAAAGTTAAATCTTGTCATGAACACGCTATGTTGTTATAAATACAAATTATGTTATTTCGGGCAATCCTAATCATAGATAAACTTGTTAGTTCTATTTGCTTGCGTAATAATCAATTGTTGGTACTGACTGACACATGCATAATCAGCGTCTATCACTACAAGGCAAAGTCTCTCGTTCTAAGAGGGAACTAACAAATAGAGGGCCTAGTGTGAGTTTTTCTGACGCACTCAAATACTTATGCCAAATCGTATAGAAAAAAAAGCCAAGTGCGTGTCGCATTTCGGATATTAAGGATTCCGTACCAAATATTGGTATTTGTTAGTAAAGTATACGTAATAATAAATGTTATTATCACCAAATTTCAAGTTCAATGGGAAGTTTAAAAATTCTTTGTAACAAACGACGGACGGACAGACAGACAGACGGACAGACGGACACCTGAGTGACAACAATAGGGCTCCCTAAAAACTCACACTCGGGGTACAGCACCACGTTTGCTGCATGTTCGCAAGTAGGTAGATGGGTTAAGGGTCTACCACCGGCCAAGTGGCGCCCTCATTGAATAAAAATCGTAGCATAGCACAGAAAATAAACGTTAAAAATCCAACCAAAAGCACTTTTGCCTACTACTTTGGATACGAAACATTCTGAGACCTGTTTTAACAACGTAAAAATGCTTTGTCCTCTTTGTAACAAACGTGACGTTGGATTTTTTATTTTCTGTGCTATGCTACGATTTTTTATTCAATGAGGGCGCCACTTGGCCGTTAGTAGGGTCTTAACGATGAACTCCCAGACTTATCCTTCCCTTTTTCCTTAACAACGCTGAGGCTAATTTCTAAGAAAATCACAGTAAAAAAATCACGACTAAATAATCTGTACATTATTATGCAAAATCAGCAGTAAGTAAGCGTTATTTCATATTAAGGCCCAGATGTCTATAAAGCGCGATCACTCTCGGATTGCATAGAAAAGAAAGAGATGCGCTACGACAAATGGTCGCGACCTCTCGCGCCGTGCCCTGGTTCAGGCCATGGTACGGAGCGAGAGGGAATGGGAGGCCGTCTCCTCCTTCTGCGAAGCAGTAATGCTCGCGAAGAGGGAGGCGGCACACGTTAGGGAGGCTCAGCAACGGCCGAGTCGCCCTAGCGCCCCCAGCCGCGACCGCCGCAGGAGACGCCAGGGGCCGCGAGACGATCTCCGGCCACCGTAGACCCGGGCCTGCGGACGGCGAGTAGTGGGTAACTCGCCGTCCGATCAGCACCAGGCCCGAGAGTCGACGGCGCGTAGTGTTCCACGCGCGCCTCAAAGAGTTGTCAGCCAAGAGAAGGGGCCTGCCACGGCCGGTGCCTGCCCGGGGGTGGAGGATAAATTCGAAAGAGTTACCTCGCCCCCGGGCACTCGAGGCAGGGAGGAACAGGGGTGGGTTTTAGTCAGTAAGAGTCTGACACACCCTTCCGCTCCACCCTAGAGCGGAAGAAGTCATTGGATGATTTCCCACCCCCCAAAAAAAAAAAAAAAAAAAAAAAAAAAAACGACAAATGGTCGCAATTTATTGCAAAATATGAAGTATTTTATCTAAATCGATAGGATTTACTAATAAATTTATAAAAAATAATCCATCACTGGATGCAACTTAGCATTTGAAATTTTATGGTATATTTTTTATTATGATTATAATTGTTAATGAAGGGATAAACTGCTTTTAAAGATAATTTAGAGGTATGTTAGAAGATTTTTTTGATGCATTAAAGTATGTTAAATTATGTTTCTAGCTCCATCACTGTATGCAAGTAGGGCTTGAAAATATCTATTATATAATATATATTTTTTTATTTCTCAAAACTATTTACGGTTTCAGAGATACACTGCTTTAAAAAACCACCTTTTTGACCATTTTTGGGAACCTCCGCCTTAAAGCTATCAGTTTATCTCAAAAAATACCTACATCATTATAACTTGCTAAGTAATGTTATACATATAATTAACAAATGCTTCCCCTCTCCAAACTCACTTATTTTGCTGTGGCAGACCGTCCATGTGATCTAATTACAAGTCTACCACCTTTTTTTGGAGGTGGGAAATGATCCTATGACTTCTCCTGCTCTGGGTGGAGCGGGAGGGCGCCTTCCTTGCCTGAGTGTCTAGGGGCGCGGTAACTCTGTTACGAATTTACCCGCGACCCCTTGGCATGCATGCATCAGCCATGACGGGCCCGTCAGTGGTAGCTGACACCTCTTTGAGGCGCGCGTGGAACACTACGCGCCTGGCTCTCGGGCCTGGTGCTGATCGGACGGCGAGCTACCCATTACTCGTCGTCCGTAGGCCCGCGTAATAATACCTTCTTGTGGAATGTAATAAAAGTATTGAGTATTGGGAATGATATCGATCAGTATGTTGATTAGGGTTAACCGCGGAGAATGTAAGAAGAATGGGTGTTGCGTCGACCTCAAGTAACATGGAACAAGGGCAGAAAGATCACTAACAATTTGAGTCACTGTGACCTTGGCACAGGTAACTGAAGGAACACGAGTAGGTTTTAGTCTAACACGCCCTCCCTCTTCCTCCCAAAGCGGGGAAAGTTACTTGATCATTTCCCACCCAAAAAACAAGGGCAGAAAGATGATGATGAAGTGTAGTTATTAAAGCTCTATCTTGCTCTTCATGTAAACAAGCTTTTAATATTCAGTGAGACAGTTACATGATCAAAACTTAATTGTGATTACATCCCAATAAACATTTAAACAAAATGTTCACTACTAGAAATGGGCTCTGTTATGAACCATACTAATTCTATTCACGGTAGTGAGAATAATATTGACACTTTTATCAGTTTTGACAATCACAATATGGCTGATCACAGCCTATAGAAGGATACTGTTACTTTTATTATCTTAATCACTTCACTACTACTTTCAACACTAAAACAAAGACACGGGTTATACTTTTCCATGTTAATCCGGATACACACAAAAACACAAACATAATCCAATACTAACTTGCTAGAGTCGCAACACCCTGCACGAGAAATCCTCTCACAGTCACTTTATCACCGTCCATGCTTAAGAATCACAGATTTCAGATCAAATGACTGCTCACTAGATGTTACTCAATATAAAGAAGTAAGGATCTCTTATACAAATAGTTCATTACACTTTATTGTTGTGTAGTATGATAGCGAAGGGTAGGCGGAATAGTTTACGTCCGACGATAAAAATTGTAATGATTTATAAATGACACTGTTAATGTGTTATCATAAGCAAAGGCTGTTATCAGGTATTAATGTACCTTAATGGATAATTTATGCGATATTCCGTATCTTCTAGGGATTTGGCATTGAACCTGCATGAGAAAGAGCTTGATTCTATAAAACTAAATAATGTTAGTAATTTAGTTAGAACAAGAGACCCGCCCTGGCTTTTTTTTTTTAGGACAAGCCCGCCACACTATTCCCAAACCACTGTAACTTCTGTAAGCCAGAATCAACAGTGGCGACCACCAGCAAAACGCCTAAGCAATGAAACTTGACGAGTCCCAGAGAAATGAAAGTAATCAGAAAAGACAGCGGAGGAATAAGAAAAACATAATTTCCACTTCCCTCCCAATCAAGCGGGAGACAGAACAAACCTAAGCCATTAGCCACAAAAGGAGTATTTACAACTGGGATAAACCCAGTTGCCAAGTACCACTGGTTAAAAATACTAATATTAATGGGTCCTAAAATTGTGAGCTGTTACACTTGATTCCAATAATAGGTATGGCAAAAAAGCTTGAACGCACGGAAATGGATTCTAGTTTCCACAAGGTCCGTGACAACTCCAGACATAGGCTGAATACTATCCAACATAATATGCGTTCAGTTTGCCAAAGAGTACACTCGCATAGGATATGATATGCGGATAGTTCGTATTCGCAATCAGGTGTAGAACATTGACATAAAGGTAAGGCAACAAGCTTGAAGGAAAATAATTTACCCTTAAAGTTGCCATGACATGTGTGACCCGCCCTGGCTCTTCACAAATTATATACACAAACGCACTTCCTCGTTAACCACTCTTTCTCCTGCCTGGGGTTGCGGATAAATTCGAAATAGAGTTCCCGCGGTCCTTGGCACTCACGCAACTGAAGGAACAGGGGTGAGGTTTTAGTTAGTAAAAGTCTGACACGCCCTCCCACTCCACCCAGAGTGGGAGAACTCATTGGATGATTTCCCATCCCCACAAAAAAAAAACTGGGATACCGGGAGTACCGACAGAAGTGAAAACTTGAACAAAATCTGCTATGAGTGCTACGACGGAAATACCCAACGCGACTAAAGAAGATTCCAATTAAAAAAAAAAAAACTAAACTATTAGTGCAAAACCGTATTGAAATCCAATGCGTGGTTTAGAAGAAGAGGCAGACAGTGACTTTGATTCATACTACACTAGCGACCCACCCCAGCTTTATACGGGTACTAATTATACACCTAAACCTACTTCAGGAATAACTCAGTCTATTGGTGAATGAACACTAAAAGAGACTTTGACCTCTGAGTTTGTTTCGGTGTTTCTTCTCAGGGTAGTCAGCTAGGAAACACCGGCCTCATCTAGCTTAAACTGACAAAAAAACATTGACGTGTAAAAGTGTTCCTTGTAACCTATTTACTGAATAAACATCATTTATCATTTATCATTTATTTATCAATGGCGGCGACCTCTTGCGCCCGTCCCTGGTTCAGGCCATGGAACGGAGCGAGAGGAAATGGGAGGCAGTCTCCGCCTTCTGCG
Source organism: Polia nebulosa (assembly GCA_951329385.1). Lineage (NCBI taxonomy): Eukaryota > Metazoa > Arthropoda > Insecta > Lepidoptera > Noctuidae > Polia > Polia nebulosa. The sequence goes on along the minus strand of OX589600.1, from coordinate 25,787,229 downwards.
AAGCAGTAATGCTCGCGAAGGCGGAGGTGGGACTAGTGAGGGAAGCTCAACGGAGTGGCCCTCACGTCCCGGCCGCTACCACCGCAGGAGAGGTACTGGGTGTACTGGGCGTAGGACGTCGCGAGACGATCTACGGCAACCGTTGACCCGGGCCTGCGGTCGGCAAGCAGTGGGTAGCTCGCCGTCCGATCAGCACCAGGCCCGTGAGTCGACGGCGCGTAGTGTTCCACGCGCCTCAAAGAGATTAGTGTCAACCACCACTGACGGGGCCCATCGTGGCCGGTGCCTGCATGCCTAGGGGTAGCGGATAAATTCTGAAATAATATAAGAAATAAAGTCTATTGGTGAAAACCGTAGCTAACCGTACTTTTTAAGTTCGCGAACAGGCACACAGACGCGGCGAGAGACTTTTTCTTATAATATGTAGTGATGCCTGAGTGTAAGGATGCCTTTATGCTGATCACTATTACAATAATATTACAGACACCATCCAGAAGCTGACTGAATGCTCGATTTATGAGTTTTACACTTGCTTAGTTTCCGACACTTTCCTTGATACTTAATACATTTTCATAATATCCCTTATTTTCACTGTACCTACCCAGTTTTTTCAATTTAACGGGGGGGGGGTGAATATCTTAGGGAAAATTAGGCTAACCATACCATTCCAGTCGGGGCTCGTTAATTTTATTTATTTATTTTTTATTATAACCATCTTGAATTCACATTTAAAAACCACACAAACAAGTTATTGGTTTGTGAAACAATTACCTACATAAAAAATTGAAACCATATTAAAAAAAAAGAAAAAAATTGACAAAGGAAAAATTATGAAAAGAAACCTGACAAATGTATGTAAAATGAAATAGAAAAACAGAAATTATCATGAACAGTAGAATAATAACAATTTTATTTAAACAAAAATAACCAAAAGTAAACAATTACATAAAATCTAACAGAATAAGAATTAACATAAATATGTATAGGTAATAAATAAAAAATTGTATTTATTTAGACAACGGAGATTGTACTAGAGGCAGCAATGGAGTCCAGGTAGAAGTAGCAGTGTTCAGGAATCTCAGAATGTTGTTTATGTATCCCGAGCCATGGTAACGGTAGGAAATGTGGAGTTTTAGTCGGTAGGAGATCTTACGACATAACTCTCTATTCTCCCCAGACGGAGAACATTTATGAGAATTTCCCCACATAAAAAGTACCATTTGGTATTTAATAACCAGTAAACGAAAAAAGATTACGTATCCACTGCTTTACTACTGCAGGAATTATCTATTTCCAGTCAAATGTAGTCTTACTTGGATGTAATTTAGCTTTCCATGGTCAATGTTACAATACTATGGCTTCTCTATGACGACATTAGTGAAACAATGTTCATGGCACCATACAAGATACATTTTTAGAACATACAAGAGATCTGCCGAAATACACGTGTTTGAGATTTTTTGGAAGCCATTAATTAGTCATGGGTCAATGTGGTTTCAGCAAAAAATAATAAATTCAAATATATGATTCCTCAATTAAACTTGGAGATCATCAGGGTTCAATACTATTGTCTTTAATTTTGTACACAATTATTTTTTTTGAAATGCTGATTCATAATTACTACTGTTTCATTTTTTATCTTGAGCAGCACGGACGACAACAATGCACTCCGCCTTACCAGATTACTTACACGACATCAAAATAATGCTGTATACTCGTAAATCTAAGATAATGCAGTCTATTTGCAGACTAACTTAAATAATGTTAGCTTGTATCGCATTTACAGGACTTCTTCTTCAATGCGAATGCACTTGCGTTACAATGTCTATGATCATATGTGTAGCCTCCATGAATTGTAAGATGCAAATACGATCAGTGATCACCCTTCGCAGTCTGCTCCGTTATGAATTCTAACATTCTGCTTTTCTCTTTCAATCTTTTTAACCGACTTCAAAAAAGGAGTAGGTTCTCAATTCGACTGTATTTTTTTTTATGTGTGTTACCTCATAACTTTTTACTACGTGAACCGGTTTTGAAGATTTTTTGAAAGCTGTTGCTTCACTTGTGGTCCTATTTTAATTTGGTGAAGATCTGATGAAGAACTTTAGAGATACACATTAGACTGGCCTGTTGGTCTAGTGGTTAGTGACCCTGACTGCTATGCCGGAGGTCGTGGGTTCGATTCCCACCCAGGACAAATGTTTGTGTAATGAGCACGATCATTTGTTCTGTGTCTGGGTGTAATTTATCTATAATACGAGTATGTATGTATTTAGAAATATATAAGTATGTTTATCAGTTGTCTAGTACCCATAACACAAGCTCTGCTTAGCTTGGGACTAGATGGCGTTGTGTGATAGTTGTGGAATATTATTATTATTATTAATTAAACTCATCAATAAATGATAGCAAACCTTCCAGAATTGCTGTAACCGCATGTCTGTATATTGTTTTCACCACTTCACAACATTACATCACGCTGATACGCTCTGGCTGGAGGGGTATACAGATTTGTACAGTTCACCCTGTTATGTTCAAATTCCCTATTTTTGGGATTATTAATTCGGGCATAACTTTACTATTAATTTAGTTTTAGAATGGGGTACAACAACTAAAAAGTGAAAAATAAAAAACTTTTTACAAAAAAAATACAACCGACTTCCATAAATAATACTAAAAAATGTAAAATAACTTTAATTTCGGCAGTCGGTGTCAAATAACGTAGAAACCAAACTAGAAACACCGACTTCCGAAATTAAAGTTATTTTGCATATTTTAGTATTATTTACGGAAGTCGGTTGTATTTTTTTTGTAAAACTTTTTTTTTTTAAATTTCACATGCGTTCAACTTTTTAATGATCCAATGATTTCTAAAGACGATTAATCCATTTTCTAACATTTACATATACAGGCTGTAAGGAATAAGATACCGCAAACTTCGCGAAAAGGTTACATCTAATGCCACTAACAAAATTATGATAGTCTTAATCTCGGTAATGATCGGTTACAGAAGTTGTCATTTTTGAGTGCGTAATGTATTGTAAACAATGCGATCTCAACGCTCCGCACTACTACTTACCTACACTCGCACCGGCCGAGCGCGCCGTGCGCCGTAGGAATTAGGCCGGCGACGTGAATGAACTCTAGCGAAACAGCTGTACGTATTTTATTTACATTGCTGTTTTAAGTGTAATTAGCGATTTAATTACTTTTTAATTAAAACTGTCATTGCGTTGAATAGGAATAACGATTTTGAGCAGTCTGAAGTAAAAAAGCTGCAGAAAAAAAAATAAAATTGAAGAAAACCCCAACGAAAAATTCAGGTACACGTATGTGCGTTCATGTGCCTTACTCGGTGTATAACCCCGAGGTTTTCATTCACTAAATATACTGTCAGAAAAAGTTTGGAGTAGTCAATGATATTGAATCTGGTTTTCTTTATTTTTAACGCGTCAGGCGCCTGCATCGCCACCAACAATAGGTTTTTAATTGTGTCTGCTAATGAGGGACTTGACGCGTTAATTGTCTTTTTTTAAATTTAATTGTCCCACTGCAAGTCACAATTCTTCCCATAGTCGTCATTTCATCCCAGTGTGTATGTAGTTTCCTTCGGCAAATCTCCCGTAAACTGCTCTTAAGTCGTGACATCGCGAGGGTTCCCAAGGGCTGTCCCGAACGCGCAACGAATCATGTTCGGTGCAACAGATACTATCAAATCTCCCTGCCCTGCACTACCACTGAGTATGAACCCAGAAAAAATACGGACCGTTCACGTTAGCAGAAACCACTGAAATCAAACTATGACACGTTCCATTCCAAAAAGGCTTGAAGGAAAGGAAACGGTATGGAGGCAAGTTGTCAAGTTTGTATCTCTTATGTAGACAGTGTTAAAATCTAATCTAACGTGTTTTATCTTTTACAAGTGTATGATATAAATTATTTAATTTCTACTTGTGTAAGCATGTGAGACATCGGTAATGTCCATAATGATACTTAGAAACTAGAAATAACTGCTGTATTTGAAAAATATAGCGAAATACATATTAATATATCACATGTTTAAGTCGATATAATTATGTTCCACAGATATAGACTACTTAATAGGTGTCTAAACTAACTAATAATAATAATATGTACAAACGCGTATGAAAACCACATCAAAAAATATCTATAAATTTCTTCTGTGCGTGAATATGTCACTGAACTCCTCCTAAACGGCTGGACCGACTTTAATGAAATTTTGTGTGTGTCTTCAGGTGGATTCGAGAATGGTTTAGATTTACAAGTCGATCCAATTCTGTGCGTGTGTATGTCACCGAACTCTTCCTAAACGGCTGGACCAATTGTAATGAAATATTTTGTGTGTCTTCAGGTGGATTCGAGAATGGTTTAGATTTACAATTCGGTCCAATTTAAATTGTCTTCTGTGCGTGTGTATGTCACTGAACTCCTCCTAAACGGCTGGACCGATTGTAATGAAATATTTTGTGTGTCTTCAGGTGGATTCGGTAATGGTTTAGATTTATAATTTGGTCCTATTTTAATTGTCTTCTGTGCGTGTGTATGTCACTGAACTCCTCCTAAACGAATGGACCAATTTTAATAAAAAATAATTGTGTGTCTTCAGGTTTATTCGAGAATGGTTTAGATTTAGAATTCGGTCAAATTTAAATTATTTATTAACCGACTTCAAAAAGGAGCGAGGTTCTCAATTCGTCGGAACCTTTTTTTATGTATATTATTATATACTAAACAAAAACAAAATATGTATACCAACATAGATGACGTTTTGGTTTCCTCCAATTACGAGTATGTTTAAATTCCACATTCCATGTTATTGGGGCTTTTAGTTCTGGGGTGTAACAACTAAAAAGTGAAAAATAAAAAACTTTTTTACAAAAAAGAACGACTGACTTCGAAAAAGAAAATACACTAAAAATTTAAAAATAACTTTAATTTCGGAAGTCGGTGTCAAATAACGAAGAAATAAAATACAAACACCGACTTCCGAAATTAAAGTTATTTATTTAATTTTTTATTGATAAATTGCTGTTGATTTTGGAATGTTTTACATTGGATCCGGCAGACTGCGCTACGATCGCAATATCGAATATTAGACAATATTCTATTTTAATTCCAGGCTGTTCCGAAGCTATCTTCATCTCGAAGCTCGCAAATATCAGTAGAAACATACTTTATTAGAACCAAATTATCGTCTGATTCGACGTCACGAACACCATGAATCTCCAATGGAACCACATACACAAACAAACACGGGGCACACCACAAATCACGGGATTTATCTAGGGCTATCCATAAATGGACATCTGCTTCATCACATGTTAAACGCCTCCCATAGGTAAGGCCTTCTGGTTAGGTAGGTTTCGATCGACTCTTCAAATTTTTCTTTGAATAATAAGCTTTTTACTAGCGTTTGCGCTTCTATTCGTAGGGGCGTAGCTCATGTGGCGTTTGTATACACAGCCTATAGACGGCGTGTGAGCACCGGGCTTTAACTGGCAGTTGATATTATTTGAAGAGTGGATCGAATATTAAGATTAGAAGAAAGTAGTATATTTCAATTGTTTGGTGTGGGTTCTAGCTCACCCATCGTAATGGACTCAACTATAACATTGTATTCATAATAAAGTACAGTTCGCTATCCCACTGCGTTTGCCTTCGCACACTGTGGAGTGTGCGAAGGCAAACGATTGAAACGATTTGTTTGTGGAATCAAATCATAGTACAATTACACATGCCACCCTCGCTGTCAGCGAGTGAGACAGCTCCCCAAAGGTACAGCAGCACCCCTGGAGCCCTTTTTTTTCTGGCTCTACAAGTAATTAAATAATATATAATATAATAAAATTTAATAAAAAAAATAACTTTAATTTCGGGAGTCGGTGTTTGTATTTTACTTCTTCGTTATTTGGCACCGACTTCCGAAATTAAACTATTTTTTTTTATTTTTAGTGTTTTTTTTTAGAAGTCGGTTGTCTTTTTTTTGTAAAAAAGTTTTTTATTTTTCACTTTTTAGTTGTTATACCCCAGAACTAAAAACCTCAATAACATGGAACGTGGAATTTAAACATTTGGAGAACACCAAAACGTCATCGAGGTATACGTATTTTTCGTTTTTGTTTAATTTCTCAAAAAGCGTTTAATCAATTTCGATAAAATTTCTATGGGACCACCTCTGATGTATGACCTACCAAACAAAAAAAGAATCATCAAAATCTATTCACAAGTGGCAGAGAAATCGCGTAACATACATACAAAAAAAAAACATACAGACGAATTGAGAACCTCCTCCTTTTGAAATCGGTTAAAAATGAATTCCTCAATACTCAATACTCAATATCTTTATTGCTTTTCCATAAAATATAGGTATGCTTAGGTGGTATGTGTTTATAATAGGGATTGTTATGGACCCTGTCGGGCACAGCAAAAAGGTAGAAGAGAGGAAGCTCTATTTTAGGTAGTTATTAGATTCCTAGTTCCTTTCACATCACACGTGAACGGTTGGACCGATTTCGCTCATTCTTATTTTGTTGTGTTTGTTATTGTCAAGAGAAGGTTCATATGAAAGAAAAGATAAGAAAGTTGCGCGGAAAATTAGAAAACTTACGAGTAATGACTATTTAAACGCGCGTTTGACAGTTTATAGCTAAACACAAAGAGTATAATAATAATACGGGACGCTAAACAGGACAACGTCTGTCGGGTCAGCTAGTATCACTATATTTTTTCATATAATTATAGCATATTTTATTATTTTTTACTTTGGTTTATCACCAATAAGGTCATGTCGGACTCTTTCTTATTTTCTGCTACCATATTTCGAGATCACGAGATATACTTCCAAGAACTTTGCATCCCTGACAGATGGAACTTCATTATTTCTAACAACACTATCTGAATACCTGAAAATAAATAAAAAGTTTTTTTTAACAAGCTATAGGCCCTCGCCATCATGTGTAAAAAGGAAAATGCTCATTATAAAAAAAAATAAGCCCAAATTTAACTGTCCTACAATAGTTTTTATTTTTTTTTTTTGGGGGGTGGGAAATCATCCTATGACTTCTTCCGCTCTAGGGTGGAGCGGAAGGGTGTGTCAGACTCTTACTGACTAAAACCCACCCCTGTTCCTCCCTGCCTCGAGTGCCCGGGGGCGAGGTAACTCTTTCGAATTTATCCTCCACCCCCGGGCAGGGTCCTACAATAGTAGGACAGTTGAACTATAGCTAAGAGCTAGGAACTATAACTACCTGATGGCAAATATAGTTCCTATATCCCAGCACAGTCATCAGATCTGCTCGATGGTATCATAATATTGCATTTTCACCGGACTTACTTATGCCAAATTTCAGCTCTATCGGAAACCAATAAGTAGTTGAAAAAGGGTTTGCAAATATTGAAGCGGACAACTTACATGCGGATATTGCAAGTTCAATAAAAGCTTGTAAAAACTGTAATATTGTTTGTGTTGGAATATGAGAACGCACCCATATTTATTATGTTGCCAGTACTGATTTTGTACCAACTATATTGGCTATACCTTTTTTGTCTTGTCACTTCCTCTGTTCATGTATGTAAAGTTTTTTTCTATAATATACGTGAGGCATTTTTTATTCAAGTTCAAGTTATTTATTTATCAACCCAGTTATTGCCAACATGGTAGCAGAGCGTGGTTGGTGGTTGAAATTAGTAACTGACAGTCGAAAAACTCAGTGAACTTATAAAAAGAAAAATCGGCCGGCGTGTTCTAAGAGGTTAGGTACCGCTCTAATCCCGAAGTTAGCGTCATTATTGAAAACTCTGTTAATACATGAAAAAGATGTCCAATACTAGCCATAATCCCTTTCACATAGACAGGCTCGTAGGACGAGACAATTATGCGAGTTGGAAATTCGCCGTGGAGGCTTATTTTAAACTAGAAGATCTATGGGACTGTGTCGATGGAACCAACAAGGATCTTCAATTAGGTTTACATAAAAAATAAAACCATGCAAAAAATAACCAGGCAGCAACGTACACATGCACTAGCATGTGTACGTTGCTGCCTGGTTATTTTTTGAGCTGATGTGCTAACGTCAGCTCTTTGGATGGTCATCCCATTTATGAAGAGAGGTTTATAAAAGTACTCATTGAGTCTTAATTATAACTATATATCACGGCGATAATACCATTATGTTTACATTATGATAACACAAATCAGTAATTAACATGACTAAATGAAAAACGCAAAGTAAAAAACAAAACTCAATAACCATTTATTTTACATTAAAAAAACATATCACTTGCACACAACCTATTGATAAAGATTTGTCGACCAACCAATTTGATCCCAACATTGGAAAGTACCTGCGGTACGCTGATCGGTAAAAAACTCTTTGTCGATAACGTTATCAATATTTATTCTACAAAGACTTCTTAAGCTTTCGGCTTAATGCTCTTTCTTCTCCCTTTTAAAAATAGGGCTTGAATAGCATCCGCTGATAGTCCTTTAGTTTCTGGTACACAGAACTGGCTGTATAAGGCTCCTGTGAAGCATACTACTGAGAAGAAGTAAAATACTGGTCCTAATCCTACAGCCTCTACGAGAGGATTGAAGATGACTAGTGTGATGAAGTTGAAGATCCACGTGAACACCATCACGACGCTATTACAGAAGCTTCGGACCTGTGGAATAACAGTAATTACTTTATGTTATCTAATACCTTTAAACGAGCAATTCTTGTATATATGAATATATAATCTGATTTTCATGAAATTTAGTATATAGGGGGTTTCGGGGGCGATAAATCGATCTAGCTAGGTTTCATTTCCAAAAACACGATTTACCAAACAAAAAAAAGGGATAATAACGTTGCTTAGCAATTGGACTGCTAAATAACGTTGCTTGGCAATTGGACTGCTTTACAGGTCCGGATTGAGATGCTGGTATCTATTCTTTTTACGTAATTACATCGTTACTTTTGAAAACAGAGTAAGAGGTCCGTGCAAAGAACTAGACCAGAAAAATATTACTACGCTGTATATTGTCGTCGTCAAGCAGACATTGTACTCTTTCAGGTAAGGACTGCCGGTGTCGATATCTCTAGATTTATATGTTTTGTCTAAGAATATATCTGCATTATATTAATTAAGAGCAGTGGTGGCCCAGTGGTATTGTCCGCGACTTCCAAGTTGTTGGTCGTGAGTTCAAACCCAGGCAGGCGTTTTACTTTGTGTAAATTATTTCATCACCACTGCTCTCGAAACGGTGAAGGAACACAACGTGAGGAAACCGGCATGTCCCAGAACCAAAAATTCGAAGTCATGTGACATCCACCAATCCGCATTGAGCCCGAGTGGATTACTGCCCACATCCTCTCTCAAAAAGGAGGCCTGCGCCCCAGCAGTGGGGACATTAAAAGGCTGATGATGATGATGATGATGAATAATTTAAAAAAATCTAGATAAACTCAACTCTAGAATAAAATATTGAATTATACACACCTCAGGCAAGAACACTTCCGCCGTCAACACAAAAGGTATGACAGCGCAGCCCAGCGTGAAGACAAAGCTGAACCCATAAATTGAGAATACGGTGAACCAGGCGGGGGCCCAGTGGAACTGGAGTTGTGTACCCAGCAAGACCGTGAAGACACCAGAACCGGCTGATGTCAAGATTAGGAGGAACTGTTGGAAGAAATTAAAAGTTTTAAGAATAAGATGAGAAGATGATCAAAATGTACGTAGTAAGTGCTTCTAGTTTTCAAAATTCAAAAAGAATATATTACGTGTTTTTATTACTAATGAAATAACTTCTAGTATATTGCCGGCTCCGAAGAGAGTCACTATTAATAAGTTTTTAATTATATCTCATGATTAGGAATTTAAAAAAGTGAAGGCTTCACTCAAGATGTTTAAGTTTGATCCAGGTTCCGACGTCAATTTATTTTAAGTTCGCGTAATAAATCATTTTACTTGTCAGCACAAGTTTTGCCAAGATAAAATTAATTTGTCAACTATTCTTATTGTCTGAATTTTATGATTGAGTCAAAGAGACACACTTCTCCATTAATATTAATCTTACCTTCCTCCCAAACCTATCAATAGCCAATACACACAAAATACTGGCTATCAAGAAGTCCAGTGCCAAGAATATGGCGCACTGGTTAGCAGGCATGGTTGGGGCAGCTTCCTTGAACAAAGGCTCGGCGTAGACCTGAAGAACGACGCAGCCCATCATGATAGTGAGAGCCATAATTATGAGTACGGTTGTTAGCGCCCGTTTGGAGGATTTTGATTTTTCTGTGGAGGAACCAGTTCATTTAAGATATGAGACGTAACAAAGGAACAAAAGCGTTTTCAACTTTTTATTCATTGCTAAAAATTACTATTGATTTATAAGGTCATAGCACGGTGCGAGAATTTGCTAAATCGCAAAGTTTCAGTATGGTTTTCTGGAGTTTGATTTTATAATAGAGAATGCTGCATTTCGCACATAATTTTACTATTCGTCATGTTTTGTGACAGATATGATATGATAAGATGGTCTACATATTGGATGTATAAAAAAAATCTAAATAAATCCTAGATTTTCTTGTTGCAATTACATATACCCTTTTGCTAAGGATAGTCTTACTGAAACGTTACTTACTGAAGTGTTTCCATGCCGACTCACTCTTCCGTTCTTCTGGTTCTTTTTCCAATTTCTTTTCTACAAGCTCTCCAAGGGTTTCTGGATCTGGAAACAAAAACCATAGACGAGTTCAATTGAAAAACATAATACAATTGTATTGTTACTTAATCACCTTAATCACTCTTCCAAAGTAAGCTTTTGCTAGGGACTGATGAATTTGAGTTACCATATGAATAATAGACTATTTCTCATGTAGCGGATAAATTCGTAACAGGGTTACCGCTCCCTTGAGCACTCAGGCAGGGAAGGAACAGGGGTAAGTTTTAGTCATTAGGTGTCTGACATACCCTCCCGCTCCACCCAGAGCGGGAAATGTCATTGGATGATTTCCCACCCCAAAAATAAAAATAAGTCTATTTCTCATGAGAAAGCCAGTCTTACGTTTTTGGTTTACGGATACCAGGGCAGAAAAATGAACTTGAAGCCCTTACTGAAAATGATGCACAGTTTTCATTCTAATCCATAACACGATTCCAAAGACAATCCCGCCCAATTTCGCACGTAATTTTTACGATCCTCACATAAAGATAAGTAACCGCATACCTGCTAAATTAAATATTATGTTTTTGATTAGGTATACCGAAATAAGCTTTACGATACAAATAAATATTTTTTAAGCTGGCATACCGTAATTTTAATTAGCACAGGTTTTGCCCACGTCAATCTAAACCTACCAGGCACCCAGATAATACAAGCAAATAGACGATATCTCTCAGTAAACATAGTAATAAAGTTATCAGATGTATTACGGCTTGTGCGTAGTTATTTAAGCTGGTAATGGAAAAAAAAATGTCATGACAATAACAGTTTTTGTATTAGATTGAGATGATGATGCGACAGTATGATCTTCTACGTGATTTATGTATAATGATGCGTTATATTATACAGGAAAAAAATTAAGTTTAAAGCTTAAGTAATTAAATGACATTCCAAATTATGGATATTAAAAGCCGGGTCGAGAGAAAAGCTAAGCCAATATCGACCGCATTGGTGATGCCTTTATACCACTATTAGTGATCGAAGTCTGCAGTAAGTCAGTCACAGTGTGTCAGTGTGTCAGTGTGTCAGTCTAGTTAAATTGCTGGCAGAATCAATTTTGGCACGCCTAATGAAACGCCTGGCTGTTTGTGAAGAGCAACTAACAATATTCAATAATCGGGTGTTTTGAGCAGGCGCTCTAAAAAGTTTTCATATCGTTCCTGAAAGTGTCAGTGAGACACTGCCGTACGAGTATAGGCTTTGTCATGGAATCACTTTGGTTGATTTAATTTCAATTTGATCATAGAATAAATAATTTTACCGTTTACCAGAACATTAATTTATTGTTGGTTGGCCAAAAATAAATAAATTTCAGAGTTCAACCTCGACTGAGGTCAAATGACTCTACCTCAGACGTGAACTTTCGATGAATTTTTTCATAGTGCTTCTCTAATAAGAAATAATAATTCCTCCCAGTGACAATGTAAACTGTCTCAGACAGTTACTCAGAACTGTAAAATGTGTGAGTAGTATTCAAGTCAATAAAAAAAAATCATATAGTAATATTCTGTCTTACTTACCATCGACTTCTTCAAGTAACTTTTCCAGTCTTGGGTCCATCTGTAGTCTTATCTTGGAGATCTCTGCTTCAACTTCTTTGGACTTTACATCTAACTGTCTGTAGAATGATATTGATTTTGCTGCTTCCTGCAAATTAATTGCTTTATCAGTTCAGCATTCTGAAGAAATTGGGTTGTCATAACCATTTATAGAAGGACTTTGGGCAGCCCTTGCCAATCTTCCCCCTGCCCCCAACCTTTCCCCTGGGCACATGTCCAGTGAGGGACACCGTAGGCTAGTTAACAAAAAAAAACCCCTTTAGCTGCAAAGCAGCATTGTTATGTTAATCATAGCAATGCTGCTTTGCAGCTAAAGGGCATAAGATGCTGTTAGTATTTCCCTGGGCGAGAAAGTACCTTTCATTTGAGAAGGATTACTTTGCAGTAGCATTGGGTTTTCAGTTAAGACGACTTACTTGTAATCGAATAACACGCTACACAGTAACAATAGCTGTTAGTAGAAGAGCTTCATCATGACAAGAAAATTTTAACTACTTAAGCGTTGAAAGCTCTTTTTAGGCCACTACTAGATACAGGTCTTCACAGGCACTTCGAGCTTACCCTATATTTCAGATAAAGTGCGACTTTCATGAATCAGGTGTATTCCTTACATGGTATAAAATAAAGTCGCTTTCCGCGTCTATCTGTTTATCTGCTAACTCCTCCTTAATCAGGCGACGGATTTTGACGCAGTTTTCACTTATAGAATGAGCGATAAATTGGAAAGGTTTGTGTATATAATTTGCAAGGAGTTGCTAGTTAACTATAATTAAAACAGATAAATTGATTACCTCTTCTCTCCCTACAAGTACTAGGAACACAGGAGATTCAGGTAGTAGTGCAATCAATAGTATGCACAGGATTGACAGCGACAAGTGCGTGTATACCGTTTGCATGTATGTAAGGTATCCACCCAGTGTGTAGGTCGTCAGAATGCCTGCAGACAAAGAAAGATGCACCCTCAGTTAAAATTCAATCAATCTACTTCAAAAACACTCAATAGCAACGTTTTCCGTCAAGACTTCGAGCTCAACAGTCGCTTACAAAGATAGACCAAGACCCAGAGGATGAATCTATACCTGATTGATGGCAACAGCCTTCTTCTGCATAATTTAGTGTCGATTGTTCTCAAATTCTGTCTGACTCGTATAGTCTGCTAGTAGTCGGAAGTCCAACTGTTGATTGCATATTCTTTCATTTTGTCATTTCAAAGGTATTTTTTGCGTGTTGAACAACTTTCGATTGTGAAAGAGTATGCGATTTTATGAGTTACACAATTGGGATGCTTTGGTCGATTGCCAGGTTGGACAAAGTGATAGTGTTTCTGAGATCTTCCTTAGATTGGAATGTTTATAGTCCCGGACCGGAGTCTGGTTTTGCAACCTGCTGTGCCATACTGGCAAATGTGGGCGTTTAAACCTCTGCTTTACCCTTTTGAGATTACAGGCGTAATTTTTTAAATAATATTTACCCAAAAAATATCCAGAAGCAGAACTAGCAGTGAGTCCTCCTCGGATGGAGTCGTGGGAGATCTCAGAAATGTAGATGATGGCCACATTCTGGCCAGCAATTCCCACGCCGGCTACACAAGTGGCAATTAGCACTAGAGGTACGTTGCCAGTCAGAGATATTGTAAGCCATGAGAACTGGAAAGAATAAATAGTTGTGTTTGTAAGTGTTTAGAGGCATGCGGAACAGGGTGTTGTGTCTGGTCCGGGCAACTACCCGATGGTTGATTTCGGACTGTTGCATATGTCCAAATCGCGCGGAAAACTCTGCTTACGCGATGTAGGATTTGTTGTTGTTTTAATTAGTTTGTGGCGTCATAGATGTCGCTACGAGTGTGAACTAGGGTAAGATCTGCATATTTTGTTTCGGGCAGTGTTATGCAGGAAATTATTTTAGTGTACAGGGTCATATTAAATTAATTAGCGAAGCTCAACTGTTGTGATTGGCAACAATGGACCTTATTAATAAAGAACTTTTTATAGTAAAAAAATACCTAAAAATAGTTTTTTATTTTCCGTATTCTTCTCAGCAAACTCCTTCATTTGATACCATATATATTTGAAATGCATAGAAGATAACTAGTCCGCCATCTTTAGGAGTCCATCATATTTGATTTAGAATGACGTCACTTAGCTAACCATGCATTGTCATCGGTCCTTGAAAAGTATGTGAAGTTTCAATTCAATCCGACGTTTTACGAGTAAAGTGGGAAAAAATTACGTTCAAAGATTCCGCTACATAGATCCTTTTTTTACGGCGTATTTGTCGTAGCGATAGATTTTTGTAAAGTTTCAATTTGTTGGAATTGTTTTCAATAGTAGATCCTATGCCTAGATGCCTAGCCGTTTCCCAACTATCTTGGGGTCAGCTTCCAGTGTCAGCGGATGCAGCTGAATATCAGTATTTTACATGGAGCGACTACCTATCTGACCTCCACAACCTAGTAACTTGGTAATACGATACCCCTTGGTCAATGACTAGATGTGGTTTAATTCTCTTTGCGCTTGGTAAGACTGCTTGTCAGACTTTCGGGCTTTTGACGACCCGTAACGACTGTCATCCACGATTGACAGCCGGGACCAACGGCTTAATGTGCTTTCCGAGGTACGGAGGAGTTTTGGTATGTAAGGATGGTCACCCATCCATAGACCAACCCCGGCAAGCGTAGCTTAACTTGATGTTATTACTTTAGCTACGAAACAGTAGATAATAGCAAAAAAAGCATAATCAGCCTATAATGTTCCCACTGCTGGGATACAGGCCTTTCTCTAGGAGAGGGTGTGGGCCGTAATTCACCACGCGGGTCCATTGCGGGTTGGTGGATGTCACAGGTCTTCCAAGTGTTGGTTCTAGGACATACCGGTTTCCTAGAAATGTTTTCTTTCACCGTTTTGAGAGCAGTGGTGATGAGATAAATTTACCTACAACTTATAAGTCGCGGACATTACCACGGGGCCATCACTGCTCTCACTTTATCTTTATCAATAGTAGTTAACAGCTAATTCCCCTGACAACATAACCTAATAGTAATCCCAGTAAAAAAAAAGTCAAATAGTAGTCCCATCAGAAGGCTTAAAGTCACCAAAAGGGCAACGGAGAGGGCTATGCTCGAAAATTCCTTGCGTAATCGAATCAGGAATCGAATCCCGAAGAATCGCTAAACTGAAGTGGCAGTGGGCAAGGCACATTGTTCGCAGGACAGATGACGGTCGATGGGGCCGAAGAGTTCTGAAGTGGCGACCGCGTACCGGAAGACGCAGCGTTGGGAGGCCTCCAACAAGGTGGACCGATGACCTGGTGAGGGTCGCAGGTTGCTGATGGATGCGAGATGCACAAGACCGGTCATTGTGGCGACACTTGGGGGAGGCTTATGTCCAGCAGTGGTCGTCTTTCGGCTGAAATGATAATGATGATGGACTTACCACATAAGGCAAAGTAAACAACATAGTAGCGTATTTCCTTCCCCACGTATTGAAGGCGTAACCACAGAAGGGACTGACGATCAGCCCGCCAATGTTGGGCAAACTACCCAACAGTGATACGTCCATCGAAGACATTGGCCTTGATAGTACTGTTTCATTGGACATGAAGTTCGCCACCGTATTTGATGGCCAGGCGATCACGAAGCCCGTTTGAGATGCTTGAAAACATACTGGAAAAGAAAAAGATGATTAGTATTAGTTAGAGGTGCCTTAAGGCCGAGACATCACCTAAAGTGCCATCACTCTCGGACTGCATAGAAAAGAAAGAGATGCGCTACAACAAATGCTCGCAATTTGTTGCAAAATATATGAAGTATTCGATTTACTTAGGATTTACTAGTAAATTTATAAAAACAATCCAACACTGGATGCAGTTTAGCATTTTTTATTATGAGTATATTTGTTAATGATAGGATAAACTGCTTTTAAAGATAATTAAGAGGTATGTTTGAAGATTTTTTTGATGCATTAAAGTATGATAAATTATGTTTTAAGTTCCATCACTGTATGCAAATAGGACTTGAAAATATCATTTTTTTGTCAAAATTATTTACAGTTCAAGAGAAAAAAAAATACACTAAAAATTTTAAAAAAACTTTAATTTCGGAAGTCGGTGTTTGTATTTTATTTCTTCGATATTTGACACCGACTTCCGAAATTAAAGTTATTTTTAAATTTTTAGTGTATTTTTTTTTTGGAAGTCGGTTGTTTTTTTTGTAAAAAAGATTTTTATTTTTCGCTTTTTAGTTGTTATACCCCAGAACTAAAATCCCCAATAACATGGAACGTGGAATTTAAACATTTGGAGAACACAAAAACGTCATCAAGACATGCCAATTTTTCGTTTTTGTTCAGTTTCTCAAAAAGCGCTAAAGCAATATCGATAAAATTTATATGGGACCACCTTGGGAGTATACTCTTTCGGATAAAAAAAGAATTTTGAAAATCGGTCCACAGCTGACGGAGAAATGCGCGGACATACATAAAAAAAAAAAAACATACATACAGTCGAACATAGAACCTCCTCCTTTTTCGAAAGTCGGTTAAAAACTACCTTTTTTATTGTCTTTGGGAATCACTGCCTTAATCTACTACCAAGGAACAAGAGAAAAAGACGTCTGTTAAACACTAGGTTCCGGGATGTTATTTTAAGAGGTCACGGTACCCCTTCCATTTTTTGATGGCGATCACCGGAGTAGTTTTAATGAGGAAAAAATCCCACACTCCTTGGTCTTTCACCCAAGTTCAGGCGCCTTTGGAAGATTTCAGCTTTTTTATGATAGCTCTCGTACCTACATGTAAAGTGCTGATGACATTTTTTTTCTCGCTTTACCTATAGTGTGGGGTATAGTTGGATAGGTCTTTCAAAGTATTTGTTAACTTTAAAGTGATCTTTTTTGTTCGAGTCGAGCGTCCCCTCCCCCCCACTAAAAGCTAAACTGTTGTCTTGAAAAATCTAGAAAAAATCGTGATGGTAGAGTATATAACGAATTTTAAAGGAAGACTATCACGGGAACGTTAGCTCTGTTATTTAAGGAGTAATAGTTGCCCAACTTATAAAATGTACCTTATGAAAAATACTCAGGTAAAGTTAGGTATCAAAGCATGTAAAATTTTGTATAAATAATTTGCTTTGTTCGTTTTTAGTTTAAACGTTGGCCCCTTCTAAGTCTGCATGTTATGACGGGCAACTATGGAACCCTACCACGCGTGGCC
Source organism: Polia nebulosa (assembly GCA_951329385.1). Taxonomy (NCBI): domain Eukaryota; kingdom Metazoa; phylum Arthropoda; class Insecta; order Lepidoptera; family Noctuidae; genus Polia; species Polia nebulosa. The sequence goes on along the minus strand of OX589600.1, from coordinate 25,769,734 downwards.
GACACGCGCTTGGCCGGTTTTTAACTGACTTCCAAAAGGAGGAGGTTATCAATTCGGATGTTTGTTTTTTTTTTTTTTTATGTATGTTCGGGCGTAACTCCGTCATTTATGGACGGATTTCCTAAATTCTTGTTTTTTTCGAAAGGAGTTTGTTCCAAAATGGTTCCATTTAAATTTCATGAAGATCTGATAGTCTATTTCGGAGACAGACAACGAAACTCTTCAAAAAATGACAGCAAATCAACCGCGATTGCTGCTATCGCCTAGATATCCATTGTTAACACAATTTAATGGAGAAACACAACTAAAAAGTGAAAAATAAAAACTTTTTTACAAAAAAATAGAACCGACTTCCAAAAAAAAACAAACAGTGCAAAATAACTTTAATTTCGGAAGTCGGTGTCAAAAAACAAAGAAACAAAACCAGAAACACCGACTTCCGAAATTAAAGTTATTTTGCACTGTTTGTTTTTTTTGGAAGTCGGTTCTATTTTTTTGTAAAAAAGTTTTTTTTTAGTTGTAAAACGTGACTTTGACTCTAGATCCTCTTCGTTTTCACTCTATCGTTATTCCCTTATAATTTTATGAAGACCTTTCACACCAATATTTATTTTGTGTTAGCATCGTTTTTTATATCAGAATGCAAGGCCTCCTATTAACAGTTCTCATTGCTAGGAATATCATTGTTTAAGGAAGTGCAACTATTAACGGTAAACCTGCTATTATCAGCTGTTTATAATAAAACAATACCTATATCTTGTATTGATGTAAAGATTCAGGTAAACTTCTGATAAGTAGATAAATGCCACATGTGTCTTTAAGAATGGCTTGACAAATGCAGGCTTGCAATGAAAATGCACATACTCGTACAAACTCTTCGTCATATAGTATGGCCTCAAGAATTTCCATTTCTGAATACAATAATGCAGAAGAAGTTCCTACTTACAAAAGGTTTAATTTTTTGCAGTATGAGTTCAAAAGACTTTATTTTTTTTTATAGAGAAAATATTTTTTTAGCTGGATTGATTAATAATTTTAACTATTTATGCGGGCGGAACACTAAATAAACGATCTATCATTAATAAGAAATAATTATTTCTAGGCGGTGTTACATCAATATTTTAACTAAGTACATTAGTACCATTATTTATTACCATTACCATTTCTAGTACCCATAACACAAGCTCTGCTTAGCTTGGGACTAGATCGCGTTGTGTGATAGTTGTGGAATATTATATTATATTATTACTAGCTGACCCAGCAAACGTTGTTTTGCCGTATAAATTATTTATAGTGAATATTTTGGTAGTTAAATAAAAAATAACTAACTTATTGTAAGTTTTGTCTATGACTGATGGAGGAATGGAGCGCTGTGGTTAATAACTTAACTAATATAATTTTTTAAATTATAGTATATCTTAAAAGTTATCTATACATTAAAAAATGTTATGCATATTTGCTATCACTAATATAACAATTAAAAAAAAAGAATATCAATCTCTAAGTGCAATGGAGTGAGCAATTATTAATAAAATGGGAATAAATAATTATAGCACTTTAAATTCATGATAAATTTACTAAGAGAATATAATTATGTATTTTTAAAAGCTGTCATAAAAAAAAAGTTTTGTCCAAAAAAATAAAATTTTGGGGTGGGCCACCCTTATCTCTTGGTATAAAAATAGTTAACGACCTATTCTCAGACCTACCGAATATACACCAAAAAATTCATAAAAGTCTGAGAGTTGAAGATTATTACTGTACTAATATCGCTTTTAAAAAATGAGGGTTGGTTGTAGAAGAATGAAAATTAAGGGTTATATGTATTTTACAATCCTAAATTATAATAAATTAAAAATTAAAAAATATGTCAAAAAAATTAAAAAAAAAAAATTAGGGGTGGGTCACCCTTATCATTTGGGGGTATGAAAAATAGATAGTAGCCGGTTCTCAGACCTACTGAATATGCATATAAAATTTCATAAAAATCGGTCAAACCGTAATGATAATTTTACGATGACAGTAAAATTAATATGGGAGTTGCAAAGGAAAATTAAAATAATAGGTATAACAGTCACTGCTACGATTGATACACAAATAAAACTAAAAAAACATGGCTGAAAAATGTATAGTGAGTAAGACAGGAGACCGGCTTCGTCCTCATCCCTACTACGTAATGTTTGCTGGATAAGTGGTGACACCTGGCGGGGATAACTGATCGATTGATAGTTGATCAGTAGTTGAACGGTGAGAGCGGGAGATCTAATTGAATTTAAAAAAGAATCATTATTAAAGGAACTTGAAATTATAATATCTGGATAGGAATTAACAAATAAAAAATAGGGGTTGATCGTAGAGGGGTGAAAAATTGAGAGTAATATGAGATTTTTTATTGTAAGTCATCAAAAAATAACAAAAAAAAATTACCAAAAAAAATTAAAGTTTTTAATTAACAAATAAAATATAAGGGTTGATCGTAGAGGGGTGAAAATTTAGGGTTGTATTTATTTTTGTATGCTGTGTCATAAAAAAATAAAAACAAAAAATTTTGCCTAAAAAATAAAAATAAAAAATTAGGGGTGGACTACCCTTAACATTTAGGGGGATGAAAAATAGATGTTGGCCGATTCTCATAGATACCGGATAAGCACAAAAAATTTCATCAAAATCGGTCAAGCCGTTTCGGAGGAGTATGGCAACGAAAACTGTGACACGAGAATTTTATATATTAGATTTACATGCTTGGTGTTTATAAGTATAGGTAAGCAATACCTTTCCGTTTAATTTAATTTTATTTATTTAAACAAAAAAAAGGCAACGTTATGTGCAACCCAATATTAAAACATTAATATTATATTATTATAAAATTAACTGTTACAAAATTATTAATTATAAGGTTCTGTATTCGACCTGTATGTATGTATGTATGCTTGTTTGTCCGCGATTTTCTCGAAAACTACTGTTCTGATTTGAATGGGGTTTTCTTTATTAAAATGCAATATTGTTCAAGGATGGTTTCATCATATAATACATTAGGATCTGGTGAAGATCTTCGGAGATTGACAGTGGAACTCTTCAATAACTAACAGCTCTACTCACGATTACTTCGATCTATTGTGTTGTTAACTAACACAATGTAATGGGGAAACAACCAAAAAGTGAAAAATAAAAAACTTTTTACTGAAGTAATAAATTGTTATGGTGACCTGACTTACTAGTTTTAAAAAAAAAATAGTTTAGGCACCAGTCTTCCACAAATTAAGTATAAAATTGTATCTGTAGATTAATCTAACTATATGCTGTAATTCGTGGTAAGATAATAAAATCTATTCTATTTATACAAAAAATAGAACCGACTTCCACACAAAAAAAAAACAAAAAACTTTAACTTTGAAAGTTTTTTTTCTTCGTTCTTTGACAGCGACTGCTAAAATTAAAGTTATTTTGCACTTTTTTTTTGTTTTTTCTTGGAAGTCGGTTCTTTTCCCTAATAGCATTTAGTGTTGGCATTTGGTTGGGCCAACATTAAATGCTATCATTTTATTGTTGGCCCAACAATAAATGCTATTAGGGTTGTTTGTAAAAAACTTTATTTTCAATTAATACTTGTGCCGCTTTAATAATTCTCGGCAAATTAAGAAAGATAATGAGTAAAAATCCATTAAAAAAATTAAATTTGCCTACTTTTTAAGACCGCCCCATCCAACCGTTAAATTGAAACTTTTTCTTTTGCGTAGCTCTTTTAAGCTTCACGATTATTTACTACTTTATCAGATCTACTAGTAGATTAGTTTACAACACAAAACTATCACTCAAAATCAACCCACACAACACTACGTATATCCTGAAAACCAGACAGGTTCATTCACAAACGCAAATCAAAACAAAACAAAAATACTCACTGACTGCAGTAGCCAAACTTTGAATTAAAAACTCTGAAGTTCTTATTTTCTCCTTCTCCATTTTGTAAAAAAAAAAACTCCACTCACTGACTTTCCCTTTATCACTCTTTCTGATCACCAAATGATGGCTTCTATTAATTGTAAGCAACTAAATATGGAGATCATATTATGGTATCTTTAGTTGTATTTGCTGCCACGCTGGCAAGCAAACAAACTGTGGGGCGAATGCCACAATTGTCTTCCTTGTTATCTTATTATTCAATATAGGTAACGCGTAAGTGTGTTTAATGGGTCTTATCTCTTTGGTAGGTCAGGAATCGTTAGGAGAAAGAGGTACGGTGATACTGGAGTTAGCAGAAAAAAACATTATCAGTTTCCCAGTTAAACATGGTCCATGGTTATAAAATGAAAGTTATAAACAGTCTTGGTAGATTGAGTATTTGATAGATCCCTCATCATAAATTAACCTTTTTTTTTGGGTGTGAAATCATCAAATATCAGAGCGGGAGGGCGTGTCAGACTCTTACTGACTAAAACCCACCAGTGTTTCTTCAGTTGCCTGTGCCAGAGCACACCTGCGACTACGGCAGAATATGACTTACCCTATTTTCAAAATGTACGAGAGAAGTGACAAAATTGTCAAATTGTCATCTGTTTTAGGTTGGTTACATGAAATAGGCCCCTTTTCTTTGCTGATTAAATTGGCAACGGTATTTATTTCTATACTTTAACTAGCTGACCCGACAGACGTTGTCCTCACGCGCGAACTGTCAAACTCACGAAGATTAAAATATAGTCGTTAGGTTTTCTGAAATTTTCCAATTTTACGCACATCTTTCTTAATTTTTTCTTTCATAAAAACCTTCTCACGACAGTAACAAATACAACGAAAAAAGAATTAGCGAGATTGGTCCAGTCGTTCATGCGTAATACCGTGACCAACGGAAATAGGGATTCATTTTAATATATATAGAATTGTGTTTTTGGAAGCACTGAATTCTTAAGGGATTTTTGGCATAATTTTCCAAACTGATAAATATACCTATTGTGCTCAAGGTGTTATAAAACCACTGAAGACTTTTGTCAATACTGTTCATTGAATGAATAGGCCAACCGCCTGTGGTCATATGCGAGCTTTAAGTTTTAACGGTTCAACTGATTGCAAAGCATTCACAAGTGTAGGTACGCTGAGAAACAAACATTCAGACAGAGAATTAGGTTTTTACGATTCTACATCACTTTAGGTACTTTTGCGTCAAACTTACATTTTCATCTAAAAAAAATTCAATTATTTTTTCAAAATTATAAAAAGGTAAACTTTTAACTGACAAGACGTCTCATTAATGGGTCAAAGTTAAAAATAAAATCAATAATATGAAATAAAAAGACTGATAAACTTAACCCTATTATAACCTGTTCGCATGACCGATAACTGGGGCACTTATCCTTTAGTCTCGTTTATAACTGATACGCAAACAAATGCAGACACACGTATATCTTTGTTACTCTCTTTAATTACTGACTTCCGTCATTTTTGTTTGAAATGAAAAGCTGGCAGGACCAAAGAGCTTCTGTGACCCTTGAACGCAAAAGGAAACTCAAAAATCACGGGTGGGTTTTAGTCAGTAAGAGTCTGACACACCCTCCCACTCAACCGAGGGCGGGAAAATTTATCTGATGATTTTCCACCCTCAAAAAAAAACTTCGCACATTTAGGGTTCCTTATCAAATGTACTTTTGACTATTTGTATGGCTTTGGGTCAACAAGACGCTTATACTGTGAAAATTTGAAGGTTGTAGCTCCAACCATTTGGCTGTAAAACCTGTGTGACAGACGACGAATAGACAGACAGACGGACAGACGGACACGTAAGTGACAGCAATAGGGCTCCGTTCGGAACCTTTGGGAACGGTACCCTAAAAAGTAAGTTTGGTGACTCGTGACCCTTCGGGTAACGGAATGGCATAAATTCAGCTAATCCTAGTGTTTCAAAAAAAATAGTTTTTTCCAAAAAAACCAACCGACTTCCAAAAAAGAAAGTACACTAAAAATCAAAAAATATCTTTGATTTCGAAAGTCGGTTTTTGTATTTTTTATTTCTTCGAATTTTGAATCCGACTTCCAAAATTAAAATTATTTTTAAATTTTTCTTTTTTGGAAGTCGGTTGTTTTTATTGTAAAAAAGTTTTTTATTTTCACGTTTTAGTTGTTATACCCCAGAACTAAAAACCCCAATAAAATGGAACGTGGAATTTAAACATACTCGTAATTGGAAAAAGCCAAAACGTCACCTATGTATACGTATTTTTCGTTTTTATTCAGTTTTTTAAGAAGCGTTATAGCAATTTCAATACAATTTATATGGAACCACCTCGGGAGTATATTCTCTCGGATAAAAAAAATAATTTTGAAAATCGGTCCACAACTGACAGAGAAATCGGTGAATATACATAAAAAAACATACGTACATTCGAACATAGAACCTCCTCCTTTTTCGAAGTCGGTTAATTAGTATCTTCTTTGCCAATCATCCTCACATATTTTATACCTGACTAGCGTCCAGCGGCTTCGCCCGCGTGGAATAAGTACTTCCCCTATTATGAAAGGGGGTTCCTTTTCACCCCCTTAAGAGTTGAATTTCAAAAAAGCATTTCTTATTGGATACCTACTCTTCACAAAGAACACTCTCCAAATTTCATGTGTCTAGGACCAGCAGTTCAGGCTGTGCGTTGGTATATCAGTCAGTCATTCAGGACTTTGAATTATTCAAGGGTGCACTACCGGCCAAGTGGCGCCCTCATTGAATAAAATATCGTAGCATAGCATAGAAAATAAATACTAAAGAATGCAACGTCACGTTTGTTACAAAGAGGTTAGAATATTTTTAAGTTGTTAAAACAGGTCTCAGAATGTAATATGTGTGTGTGTATGTATGTACGTATGAATGTATGTGTATGTATGTGTGTGTGTGTGTGTGTGTGTGTGTGTGTGTGTTCTTTTTTTTATAGGAAAAGGGCAAGAGTAGTGCATACTACTCTTGCCCTTTTCCTATAAAAAAAAGATCTTTCCCTACTCTATCCTTACATTTACATACAAACATTATCTGTCCATAAATAGGTTTAATTTTTAATCATCATAATCTTCCTGCCCTTATCCCATGTTACTTGGGGTCGGCGCAACACGTTGTTTCCTTCCATTCCAGATTTAATTCTTAATATTCTATTAAAAAATTAATGTGGCCATTTCTCCAACAATTCTCATCTCAGTAGTTGATATAGATATATGAAGGGTGTGGTCATATTTTAAGAACTGCATCTGCCCATCGATATGACAAATTCCTTCAAGAAAACCTGAGGAAATTTTCAAACAAAAATTTTACCTCCCATAAAAATATTGATGAATTTTTATGGGAAGTCCAATTATTTTTGTGAGAATTTTCTATTTTAAGGTTCCGAACAGCTGAATGTAAAAACGGAACCTTCATAGGATCACGCGTGCGTCGTACTCTGGGCGAGTAACGTAAATCAATAAATTTGGAATATGGGGGTCACCTTTTGGGGGGAAAATCGAGCGATTCCGTTTTTTCATTCGGACTTTCGGACCCCGAAAACTAACTAATTAATCGCTGTTGCAAGCTCAACACTGACTGGACAGGCAAACATTTGGTAGCTTAAACACGCACAAAAATTTTGCGTGAAATAGATAATTTTTCTACAAAAATCGTTGTTGTATTCTCGTTTCGTGCCTGTTTCGTTCCTTCCTGTTTCTTTACTTTACGTTTAAGGGGAATTGTTTTAATTTCTCTAGAATTTAGACAAAACCGTATTCATTAAAATAATATCTGTACATAAAAACTAATTTATCTACATAACATTTAGATAAAACAAGTAAATGTGATAGTTTTATTAAGTAAACATACTTATATTATGGTTTCATTGTTTAGGATTATATCCAGAAAATATTGCCACGTCTACAGGCATGACGTGGTGGTGTTTAGGAAAAAAATTATTGGTATGTGTTATGGCTTATGACAAAAAAACTTATTTATTTTTTATTTACCCATTTTAGCCCTCAATCACCGACTCCCACTTCTGGGTGTAGATCTCTCCTTTCTTTATTCCTTCCAGTTCTGAGCGTCTCTCAGCTATTTGTTTCCCGCCACTGAGAATCGACTTTTCATGGTTTTTAATTGAACATCACATCTAAACGACTAGTCTTATTTCTTTGAAAAAAAAAATATGTTACTCTAGACAATTTCCGTCGTAATTTCGATCTCAGAAATTTTTTAAATTATATTTTTGTAACATAGTGTAATTAATTTAAAATTGAGAATAACGCAAAAACTTAAAGCGTATTTTTATGAAATCTTTACTATTTTAAAGATGATTTAATTATTTATAATTTAGACTAAGTGTTTTAGTTTAACACCTGTTGTTTTATGTGTAATAAATTAATAATGCGTCCAATTTCGGACAGCGCTCCTTGATGGGCGAGTTCTATTACTGGGTGGACGTACGAAGCGTTACTACCTAACACTACGGTTTTCCTATACGTCAAAGCAGCAATGTACGGCAAAGTGCCTATCAAACTGATGTCAACTGAGTTAGCGAATACGCCTGCTGGAACGGTTAGGTATACTAAGCATGGCTCGCATCATGACCCTGTCAGCCAACTCATTTTCAAACTCGTATTCATAATCTCCTCGAAGTTGGTTTATATTTTCGTTGATTTTCTCAACTTTACTGACTGCTTGATAAGCTCTACACAAAGTCATACAATTTGTAAAATGATAATCGTGCACTAACGCCCACTTTCGTTATGTAGTATTAAATAATACAATCATAAGTGGAGCCCAAGGAAAGATTTTTCAAAGATCTAATGGTGGGTAGATATGTCACCTGCCCAGGGGTTGTGGATAAATTCGAAACAGAGTTACCGCGCCCCTGGGCATTCAGGGCAGGGATGGAACAGGGATGGGATTTAGTCAGTAAGAGTCTGACACGCCCTCCTGCTTCACCCAGAGCGGGAGATGTCATTGGATGATCTCCCAACCACAAAAAGAAAGGTATACTAAGCATGGCTCGCACCCTGTTAGCCACTCATCTTCGGTCTCGTATTCGTAATCTCCTTGAAGTTGGTTTATATTTTCGTTGATTTCCTCAACTTTACTGACTGCTTGATAAGCTCTAGACAAAGTCATACAATTTGTAAAATGTTAATCGTGCACTTACGTTATGTGATAACACCCAAATAAAAAAAAAGGTTCATATGTTAATATTTTTATAGAATTACTAGCGACCCAGCCGACTGGAGCAAAATGATTCGAAAGACTAGTAACGCCATCTAACGTCCTAAAGCAATTGTGACTGATGAAAGTTATTAGTCTTTTCCTCAGGAACAGCACTTTTGTAACAAACCTCCTAAATCTCTCATTTGTGTCAGGTAGAAATATCAAGTCACTTTAAAGATTGGTTTTACCTAACGAGGAGGGCACGCCCTGCCCCACGTGACTCCATAGCACCATCACCAGACTAGACGTCCTTCTGCCGACTATGTAAATTCCATGAGCATAAAGAAGTCTAAAACACTGTTGTTGTTGAAACAAGGATATTCTTAGGTTTAAGGCCATTTCTGTACGCCATTTTTTCTTTCTGACAACTTATATAAATATGCAAAATTTCATGATGTTAAGTTCCGTGGTTTAGACGTTAAAAAGTAACAAACAAACTTATTTTCGCATTTATATTATAATTAGTTTGAATAAAATTGTTTTCTTTCAAGCGCAGTTATACGACTTTTAATTGTTTTTAATTGAACATCACGTCTAAATGATTAGTCTTATTTCTTTTAAAAAAACATATGTTACTCTAGACAATTTCCGTCGTAATTTGATTTCAGAATATTTGAAATTATATTTTTATAACATAGTGTAATTAATTTGTAAAGATACGTCTAACGCGGATAAAAATTTAAGAATCACGCAAAAACTATAAAGCGTATTTTTAAGAAACCTTTACTATTTTAAAGATCATTTAGTTTTTTATAATTTAGTCTCAGTGTTTTATTCTAATACCGGTTCTTTTATGTGTAATAAAGTAATAATGCGTCTAATTTCGGACAGCGCTCCTTGATGGGCGAGTCCTATTACTAGGTGGACGTACGACGCGTTACGTGAGCTGAGCACAGAAAACGCAAGCTAACCACTCAAGGTCATTGTCAGCTTAACTTAGCTTGAAACATCTTGCTGTTCCGACGTAACAAAATCTGAAGTTGGTATGAAAAATTCCAAGGCACAAAAAAAACTGCCTTATTTTGTCAAACAGCTATCATCTGGAATAACTCGTCAGGAAATACAATAACCAAGTAATTATCTACAAGTATACAAATTAAGGTCTTAATATTTTGACAATATAGTAAATAATGCAAACACAACCAACACTTTTTCTTAATAGTTTAATTCATATAAAAATACAATCCATGTTGCGCAAAGGTTACACAACTTGTGCAATACGGTAGGCACCCTATTGCACAAGGTGTGTTAACCTTCGGAATCCTACTAATCCCTGTCCCTACTATATTATATTTTAAATGCGAAAGTAACTCTGTCTGTCTGATACGCATTCACATCTAAACCACTGAATCGATTTTGACGAAATTTGGTAGAGATAGACTAGACCTTGAGAAAGGACAGTTAGTTATCTTTTATCGCAAAAAAAAAGACTTGAAGAGGTTGAAAAATAGGGGACGAAAATTTGCCATTGTCGAAGGTAAAACCATAAAACTTTGTATTTAGGCATTTGATAAGAAATAAATAAATATTGTGTCGGGATGAAATAGGGAAAAAAAGTTCGTATGAAAGTCCAAACAAAGTTACGCTTTCACGCTTAACCCCGGAACCGATTTTGATGAAATTTGGTAAAAAATTGACTTGACCTTAGGCAAGGATATAAGCTACCTTTTGTTATAAAAAGGGCATGAAAGGGTTGAAGTAGGGGATAAAAGTTTGTATTTAGGCAGTTGAGAAGAAGTACATAAATATTTGCTCTAGCGTTTTTGAAATTTCGACCTCAATGGGGAAGAAATAGGAGATGAAAGTTCGAATGGAAGTCCAAACAAATCTGTCTTACTATACGTTTATTTATCGGAAACATGAGTATAATTATTAAAAATCGGGACTCGCCAAGCGCCATACACAAAACCCGATCAAATAGATAAAATCATCAGCGTTGAAATACCGGATCTAAATATCTAATAGTGACTAGACACTCCATGAAATTATTATTAAAATATAATTAATGGTCCATGTGGTTGGTTCTGAAAATCCCCAATGCTCTTGCATGAAGGATGGCAAACGCAATAAAAATATCCTCGCAAGCTTATTAAAGAGACTGTCCACAATGACAATGGATGTCAGCTGTGTCGTAGAAGAGCACCAGCACGCGTAGCATGACCACCATAGAAACGAGTTTTGTCGACGGAAGAATAGACAAAATGACAGATTGTAGAAAGATTTCTACCCTTCTAAGCATGCGATGTTAAAACTGAAGAGAAGAAATGTTTCTATTCTTCAGTAGACAAAAGTCTACAATGTAAAGCATGATGCTCGGGCAGAAAAGATGTCAAGTTAGATAAAAAGAACTTTGTCTATTCTTGGTAGAATAGAGATAGAATTGGTCATGCTACGCCTGCAGCAGACGGAGGTCGAACGGCATCTGTAAAACTCCGAAATGGTAGTTACGTTACTAATGGTTGGGTGGTCCCTTATTCGCGTATTTGTCAAAAATGTTTAACGCCCATATAAATGTCGAGGCTTGCAGTTCAGTACGCGCTATCAAATACATATATCTGCAAATATATTAATAAAGGTAGCGACCAAGCTATTTTACAATCAATCTGCCTAGCCTTTTCCCAACTATCTTGGGGTTGGTTTCCAGTCTAACTGGATGCGGCTGAATACCAGTATTTTACATGGAGCGACTGCCTATCTGACGTCCACAACCCAGTTACTGGGTAATACGATACCCCTTAGTAAGACTGGATGTCAGACTTTCGGGCTTCTGCCAACTCGTAACGGCTGTCATAGATCCACGATTAACAGCCGGGACCAAGCTATTTTTAATAATAATTAATTAAAATTAATTTCAGAAACACCTGTGCAGCAAAATCGTGCCAACCGTGTCGTCAATATTCACGTTGAGCCTCGCGGACGCTTGTAAGCGAGGAAGGCAGTCGTTTTTGTGTATTAATATCATCGATCAATAATAATTAATAGTGATTGCATAAATAGTTATGAATAAAAAGATGGCCCTGCGTTATCGCAAAACAATATGTTGTGTCTACCTACCCACCTAGAGATAAAATAATAAACAACTATTTAAGATTAAAACAATGGATCATTTCACACTTGCATTGAAGAGTGATAACCGTTTGATACTCTGTATTCATTCAGTTTAAGACTATAACAGCAACTATTTATCCATTGACCTCATTTGTATGTATTGTCATTGTGTGTATTTTTGTATATGACCATCTAGCTAGCTTTTTCCCAATTACGTTCCAGTCAAACCGTATGCAGGTGAATACCAGTGCCGAGTGGAATCAGGAGCAGGGCGATCCCGCTCGGAGAAGGAGGCGTCACGGCGGCAACCACCTCGTCACCTAAAACACTGAAACCCCCGCCTGCACCATTTAAGACAGGTGGGACTCCAGGGTTGCCGATTCTCAGAGTGAGGACTCTGTGAGCCAACCGAGTTACCCCGGGAAAGAGTAGCACAGTGATTACGTGCTGATGTGCACAGTTAGGCTCAAGAGCTTCCTTTACAGTCTCCTTAGGGATGTACCCTTACAGGAGTTGCACAGAGGGGTTCCGGGGTGGCCTTTTATGGTGTTGTTGGTGATGGTGATCACCGCGGTGGTGTTAGTGAGATAAAAATACCACACTCCATTAGAATACCAGTATTAAACATAAACACTGACTATCTGAATTCCACAGCCCGGATACTTGGTAAAACGATATCCCTCGGTAAAGCTAGTTGACGATAGAACTTAGTGAAATGAGGCTTCATCTTTCTGCCGTTATCATCAGTATTCAGGAATCCTAGAAGGGGTACTCCAATGAGCCACAATGCGATTGCGGAGCCACGTCCCAAACAATGCCTCACCACTTGTCACGTTCTTTGTGCAATAACACCTTTACTTTGAAAGACTTTTGCTAGGCAAATTCTAACGCTGTTAACGTGGCTGAATTTTGGCCACAGGAGTCATTTTGGAATCATTGATAAGACAGTAAAAATAGATCCTCATATTTAGGTACAACCAGTTCGAGCGTAGCGTTCGTGTTACCAAAAAAAGTGTTATCAACTTCTCTTTATTTGTCAACTTAACGCGATTTGTTTGAGGTCTTTCACTTCCGATCATCTATATCAGCAATCTTCTCATTGTCAGTAGACAATGAGAAGATTGCAGATATAGATAGAGAGAAGGCAGTATCCTTCCTAGTCTCTTTAAATTTCTTATCTTTTCTCTGGTCTGCTTTTATATCCAGATTCATACATATTGTGGAACCCGCAGGGCTTCAAGGGTGCTCTATAGCTTGGGGAGCTGTCTTACTCGCTGAGCGCGAGAGTGTGGTGTGTAAGAGTGACTGCCTTATATGTGGAGTGTGAGGAAAGAAAGAGGGATAGCACAAGCAAATAAAATAATAAATAAATGATAAAATAAAATAGAATAATATATAATGATTCAAAGTTATACATGTGCCCTCTTCGGATGGGCGAGCTGAACTGACTTATGAAACAAACGTTATGACATACTCCTTCTATATTCGAACCACTCTTCAACATTCTCAACTGCCAGCTGAAGGCCGGTACCCACACGCGGACTTAGGCAGTGTATACAATCGCCACAATATATATATATTTATTTGTCACATGCTTCTCATTCCTGCGCAACACCCAAGTAGACATCAAGCAAAACGGCTACTCTTTAGCAAATTGCTAAAAAGTAGGCTTATTCAATTGTAATGATACGCTTTTATGTCATCAGCACTAATTTTAAACTCTCACTAACATTTTTAATCCTTATCTTAATTATACTCCTTATCTCGTAACAGAGGGCCTAATGTGATGTTAACGCACTCAAAAGCGTTTGCGTAAACATTCGCTTATGTCAAATCGTACAGAAAAAACAGGCCGAGTGCGTGTCGGACTTTGCACATTTAAGGTTCCGTACCAAATGTATTTTTGACTATTTGTATGCCTTTAGATCAACAAGATGATAGATACTGTGAAAATTTTAAGACTGTAGCTCCAACCGTTTGGCTGTAAAACCTGTGTGACAGACGACAGACAGACAGACGGCCAGATGGACATACGGACACGTGAGTGACAGCAATAGGGCTCCGTTTGGACCCTTCGGGTACGGGACCCTAAAAAAGAGATTACCCGTTATTCAAATTCAAATATTTTATTTCAGATATAAAGAAAATCCATAATAATGTTTTAGTACAAATTAACGTTTATTTTAACGCGATCGAGCACGTTAAATTTGAATTTGAATTCATCTCAGGTGCTTCTGTATGGTTTCGAAGATTACAATATTGTAAAACAGAGCTTGGTGAATTATAATATAATACGTGTTATACCTACTGTATAAGTAGCTACAATTTGTTTCAAGCCGATTTTACATGATTCTCTATCGTTAGTCATCATTAACATTATTATCATTAGTTGATTGGAGCCGGTGCAACGTGTCTATATTTTAATACTTTTCCAATATTCGTGTTCCCCCCTTTATTTGCTTTATTTGCCTTTTTTTTTGCTTTTTTTCCCTTTTTTGTTTTTTTTCGTTCAATGTATTATTTTTTTGTGGAAATATCCATATTTTTCTTGCTTTAAAGCATCTTTAAATAATGTGTGTTTAAAATGCATCTAATATTTTGCGTTAATTTATTATTCCGAAGAAGAGTTCTGATTTTCATAAAAAAACGGAATCTATTATTTACATAAACAATTAGATATTATACAGACACATTTTATTATGTAATCTTCTATGTTACGAGACACCAGGAAAAGATAAAGCTATTTTAAGATGGGGACTAAAAGAAAATGAAAGAAGCGAATGTTTTACGAATAGTATTTAATACTTATCAAAACTTAAATTTAATATTTACACATAGAAATAACTTATTTAAGTACATAATTACAATAGATATATTTTAACAGCTACAGTTATTAATCTAAGAATACTTTTAGTGTAGGCTATCTTTATGAAGTGCAAATACTTCACATTTTTCTTGAAATTAATTTTGATGATGTTATATGTCGATGATGACGCAATATTTCAGACAATTCGCATAGTTTTAAACAGGAGACTTTATCATATAAATGAAACAATTTCTGTTAAAGAATTGTATGTTCTGCAAATAACAAATTTAGTAACTTTCTGTCATCGATAACAATTATTACTGAAAATTCAAAATGTAAGAGACTAAGCACATGACATTCCGGTAGCACATGTCAAACCCATACTTAGTCTAGAGCCCCTTTAGTTAAAGAGCTTCTTTAGACCTAGTAGCCAAAGTCTAATCATGAAATTGAAAATGTTGTTCTTAACACTAATCTATTGGTAAGAACTTAAATACAACGCATTTTGTTGGCAGTGTTATTTATTAATACTAGTTCCTACTATGCATTTAATGAAGTCACAGATTCGAGTCACAAAAATTGCACAATAATAATTTGTTATACCTAGGAAATACTTCATCTTGTAAGGTATTGTTGAGATTAGCACAATTTTTTTGACATTTTTAAAAGAAAATTGTATCGCATCTGAATTGATCACAAGCACAGCTTTGACAGAGTTAGGTACTCTAAGGTTTGATGATATTACATGCCACTTTACTGACGGAAAACAATGACAGCAAAAAGACATGCATATAAAAAACTCTAACGCAAGACGCGATATCTCACGCGGCAATCAAACGTATGGAATACTGCAGATTTTCCCATGGCAGAATAACCACGTGGGAGGCAGTGTATTCTGTTCCTAATGTCACTTTATTCTGATAAAATTGTTGGCTGTTTAACATTTTATTGTTCCCTTATATCTTAGGACATTACCTACATGAGTTTGATCTTTATCTGCCATAGTTCTAAGCTCATTCATGCTAGAAGTATAAAAAGCCATTATGCTAACTGTAAAATCTACAAAATCATCTTTTTATACTTTAAATACTTTGTACCATAACTTACTCTTCATGTTTCTCTATATCTTTACAACATTCCATATTTATAAATACTTATTAACCTACTGGTGTTTCAAAGATTCATTATCGAGACTTCAGCAAAAGGTTCATTTCACTATCTCCATAAATAACAGAAAGATAGCAAATACTAAGTAGTTATAGAATGAATTACAAAAATTTTGCAGAACCTCGAGATTTCTGCCAGCAGTATGATACAAGGATACTACTCATTAATGATGCGAAAAGTACTAGACTGCCGCCCCATAAAGCAGCTGGCGGAGACATACAAAAACCTGTAGGTTGTGGAAGATCCTCTTCCAAAACAACCCTTAATCCTTTACCAATAATCGTGGAAGGTTCCTGAATAGTACTGTTGCCAATATGGATAATGTCTCGTCTCCTCCTTCTAGGCTCTATACTTCCAGGGTCAGAGCAGACATCGCAGTCAGTCTTGCACAGTTCTACCTCGCATTGGATTATAAGGTCCATTTCATCGGGGAATTTGAAAGCATTGAAGTAAGCAAATGCTATGACTGAAGCTCCAGTATTACCAGTGTCTCTTGTCTTTTGGAAAGCACCGAAGACTTTACGCTTCAGCACACAACCGTTGCTGTCAGTCAAAGGAACGACATTGCGGCTTTCTGAGTCTCTAGCTATGCATTCCCTTACAAGGATGTCGAAACCAGCATCTCCGGTGACTGACACAACTAAAGTCATCATTTCTCCAATCTTGACTAAGCCATTCGCTTCGGGTCCGAAAGGTCCTCTTCCAGTATGGATGTCCAAACGAGCCATGGCAGTATCTCCACTGAAGTTACTGGTGATTTGATTCAACATTCCAACACTGAGGGAATGGACCAGCTGCTTCTTTAGGTTTCCCTCCCATAGACATCTAACTCTTCTGATGTGATCCCAAACCTCTTGGATGCCAACTTCATTTTGTAGAACTAGGACATTTTCTAAGTAAGCCTGGCCTTCGTTTTCGAAATCGCTATAAAATCTAGTACCACAAGTGTTTAGGCTGACTGTGAAAGAGAATTTGGCTTGGTTGGAGTTCTCTCTGACGTAAACACAATCTGGGTCATTGTAGTGGTCTTGAGAATAGATAAGTCCATTATATACCTTGTTGAATTCGATGTTGATAGTCATCATTTCTTTGCCACAGTCGACGGTGATCTCATGAATGTGAGGAGGATGACGGTCATCATCGTCAGTCTGAACTTGTGTTTGAGTAGTTTCAACAACTGAACCGCTAACACCGCTTGAAATCGAATTGGAACTGGATCCAGTGTTTATGATACCACCAGATTCCTGTGACACATAAATCGCTTGGGTGGTTTGATCCGATTGACTAGGTTGGTAACCAGGCTTCGAGTAGTCGTAGCCAGGCTGTGATGGTTGCGAAGGCTGGTAGCTAGGAGAAGATGGTTGATAACTAGGAGATGAAGGATAACCTGGAGATTGAGATGGTTGGGATGGTTGGTAGGATGGTGAAGACGGTGAGTTTGAAGGCTGACTCGGTTGGTAGCTTGGAGTTGATGGACTAGGAGAGTAGGAAGGTTGAGATGGTTGGTAGGACGGCTGTGAAGGTTGATAGGCAGGTTGAGTTGGCAGACTAGGCTTATAGCTTGGTTGGAACGGTTGCTCAGGTTTGTAAGGAGACTCTGGTTGGTAAGGTGACTCGCTTTGTTGGTAAGACGGCTGGGACGGCTGGCTCGGCTGATATGTCGGACTTGGTGATGGTCCTTCGCTGTAGGTCGGCGAAGGTCTTGTACCAGAAGCGGGATATCCGGTTACAGGTGGCAGGTATTGATTCGCCGGTTCAAAAGGTCTCGGTTTCTCTGGTTTCCCTCCGAAGTACTGACGAGCTGGAAATATATAAAAAAGAAATTAGTAAAGATACTTTTGAAGTAAATTTTCACGAAGACCCATAGTGCTTGTGCACACAGTGATTGCTGAAAGATGTGATACGTGCAAAATTTGTGTGGTGTTTGAAGGTCCTACGATTTTAATTACTTTCCACCTCGAGTGTATGCTTAGCATAGGTATTATTGACCTAATATGTCGTCATTTATTTTAAAAAAAAATGTTTGTCACCTGTAAAAATATTATTGTTCAAATTATTGATTACGATTCGATTTAAAATGTTTCCCCTAAAATAAGATACAAAGTTAAACATTTATTTTAAAAAAATCTTAAAACTAATTACAGGCAAAGTCTTAAAATTAATTTGCACCTTTCCTATTCTTCTGTTGATACAAGCCCTGAATCCACTGCAGCAAATTGTTCACCATGTCATCCACCTCTGCCTGCTTCTCCGGCTGCAGGTCCGCTGGAAACCATGGTCTTCATCAGCAACCAGGACTTGGTTACCTTCACCAACCATTACTACTCACTACTAGTAAGAACCTCTTGAAGAATGGTAGTATATGACAGAATTTAGCAGCTAGATGAAGTCGATTAAGAAAGAAAACAAATATGACCAAGGAATAAGGCAATGTGGACCTATTTATATTTTTATCTGTTCATGTAAAAGAATTAAAATATGCAATTATGAAAATATAAATAGATCCTAAGAAAAAATAGTCGGAGCTAAGCAACTACAAATTATAGAGAAACTTAGAAGTTAGCTGAAAGAGAGTACTTACACTACAGTATTAGTTGTTTAATAACTACATAAATAAATTAGTAACTTAAGAAAGACTACTTAAAGTACAGACATGGAAATATAATAAACAGACACAGAAAAGAAAAGAATGACTTAAACCGCAGCTTACAACAGAAGACAAAGAAAAAGGAGAGAAATTATGAGGTACATACCAACAAAAACTACATTAGCAGAACTACTACAGAAAAAAAAAGAAAATAGGAGATATTACTATACAAACAAGCAAATTGCTTAGTGTTCAAATAAAATCCATTGATCGGTAAAAAAAAAAACAAGAAGAACTAAGTCATCAAAACAAAAGACTCGCGATAAGTAAAGATACTGTAATACATTTTTGCTTTGGAAATAAACATGATCATAATGAACTTAATTATCTGAACACGAATTGAAAGATGACACTATTAGGTGTAATGTTTACAGGAATAATAGCAAAGGAAAACTTAAAGGCGAACTTATACCTATGAATTAATAATTAATTTTTGGTTATTTACAACTATTTAATATTCTTTTTTTTAATCTGCGGGCGACAAATGACATGGTTATGCTACTTAAATAATGAAAATAAAGAAGGTATAATTAATATCAAAGTAAATTTAATAAAGCAAGTAGGTAAAGACATAAAATGACGTCAAGGAAATTATAACGCTAATAAAAACTACTAATAATTTACTAAGCGTCACAGAGCTGTCATTAAAACAGACAAAAATACAAAAACAAAACAGCTAGAAAGTGAAGACAGATCGAAAGTATGAAGAATTAATGACCGAAGAAATATTTCGGATACTAACAGAGTTATATACCGTGAAAATGCGATGGATTGCATAAACAATTTGAATTTTACGAGTAGCACGGTTGTTCATCTAGACAAGCATACACAAACTTTATTTGTATATACGTTTTTGAATATATTTGTAATGAGTCGAAGTTAAAATTCAGGGTTGTACGTATAGAAGAAACAGAAAGAGGTGCCACGCGAGTGCAGCCGCGGGCAAAGCTGTGTAAGTGTAAAGAAATGACGAGAAATATCAAGAGGCAGTAAATAATAACGTGAAGAAGGAATAACAAGATAGTTCCAGAAGCGTGGAGCGAGTGTAGCTTCAAGTGCCTTCTGCTTGTAAACAATTGAAACATAAGATGATAATATAAAATACGAATGGGGCTATAATAAACTGGGTAAATGTTGTAATTTTGTAATTCTATAAGGTATAATTTTATGAGAGGCTAAATTTACTGTATGTAAACAAGGGTAATAAAACCGAATCAGTACCAGTAAAGAAAGGCATTAGATCGTTTTAGGAAAATATAACATGTTAGAACTCTTAAATCAAGGCGAGGGTATTAAATTAAAATGTAGTTCAATCACTAAGGTATATTCTATGATATACTGGAAAAAAAATCGTCTACAAGCATGGGGCTGTGTGAGTGTGGCAGAGTGTTAAGTGACACATTCAGGTACATTTCACATTGACTATATTGATTGTTACTAGGAATTATCTTCTTATCTTATGTGAGAATTATCTTGAATTATTATATGATATTTATTTTAAGATGGTATACGTTAAAATTTCCTTTAAGAACCCTTCGTCTGGAGCCCTTATGGCATTCCGGATTAGAGAAGTCACAAAACGTAATAAGACTTTTTTTGCGGAATAACAATCATTTTGATTTAAATAATAATAAAAACTTTTACTTGACTTACTTTTAGATTAATATATTGAAGAGCTAATAAATATTACTAACACCTGATTGTGGACCGAAGATGTCTTGAATACTTAAATTTTTTTTTTGTTTTTATTTAGATTTATTTATTCCGTGTGTTTTTTAACGAGCGAAGATTTGTAACCGTCAATAAATCAATGCTGTACCCAAAACGATAAGGTTGCACATAAAAGGCTGTATCTTTATGTGTACGTACCAGTCTTGCGTTTTCTTGGTTCTGTAAAACATATTCCAATTAATCTAAGTACACAAAAATACATAAAAAACATTAAATACACATAATATATATATTTACATACAATCTTTTTACAAAATATACACTTCTAGACTTACAAAACATCTTAAAAACTAACATGCATTTTAGTGTTTATACAGGCATTTTGTAGAAAAATGCGTTCGTCAAAAATATATGTAAGTATGTACAAAGAGAGAGAAAAATATTTACATCTCATAATTATAATTTTTCGTAAAAAAAAATATAACAACGGATTCTATGCGTGCCAATCCGTGACAAAGGCGAGACCTAATTAAAATAAAATCAGGCCAAACATATTAGGTAGACATAATACCATATTACAAGATTTTATATTTGTAAAACTTTTGTGTAAAGAGGTATACGTAAAAAAGCATGTATTATTACATCAATTTCAATGCAAAATAACGTGTTTTTTCTCAAATCAATTATTTACATTCCTAACTAGTTCTGCTGTCTACACGAAGATGTTACTCTTTCTAGCTTACATAAACGAAAAGTGTAATTAGCAAAAGCGTGGCGTCTGGCAACGAATCAATCGCAAAATTAATTGATTCTATATACATATGCGAATCGAAAACAACATTTTTTCCGTCTTTCTAATGAATCTTGTCTAATTACCAATCAAATTATCACCACTAACAAAAGAGGTATTGAATAATGAGATAACATTGACAATATCGGTGGTTTTTGCGATCGCACAACGATCCCACAATCGTTGTACTATTCACGCGATTGTGAATTACATAATGAGCCCAAAAGTGTGACGATATTGTTTACCCATTGTATGGAACGTTCTTGTATGAAACTTATTGTGCATTCTAACTTAGAAGGAGTTGAGGGCTATATTTGGCTACCCTTTATGAATTTTTTTGTACTCAATTCATTCCTTTGAATCAATTTTCCACGTTATTTGCTACGCAAAGATTGACCATATTTTTCAACGTTTCTTTCACTCTCTTTTCGGCTATGTTTGGTGTCCTCTGTATGTGTGTTTCAACCAAGTGTAATTTTGATACGCTTTTAAATCAATTTGCATCGCTTTTGCGTGCCGAGAATTCTCTATACATTATCTAATCTTTACTACTCTTTCTTTCTTTATATATCTTAGGCTATAGATTAGTTAAATCTATCAATATTTCATGTAATTTACACTATTACTACAGTGATTAACTCTTGCGACCGCAACAGTGTGGTTGGCTTTAAGAGCAATAGCTTTGTGGAATTGACTCTGCCACTAACCACACATCCTTCCACAGCTTATCCATTTCCTTCCGTCTTTTGCTGATCTCAGTTTTGAGCTTTTACTGCCATAGCATCTGGAGTTAATCCATATGTTTTTTCATTTTTATAAGCTCAAAATATGGGACAAGTTAGTTGGCTATTCTTAAGTGCATCATAGCATCGTGACAAATATGCGTGAAATGTTTATGTCATTACAATAATTATGATACTATCTCCATTCCAGCTCAAACAATGTACAAAAATCATTCACAGCCTTATCGAAATTGTATCAATGAAGAAGATTAGTGCTCATTGTAGCTATTTAAATTATAATTATATTTATACGAGTAGGTCTTATAAACTCACGCAGATGTGAAAGTGCCTAACCTAACAGCTGTTTCGTTAAACTGTGTTACCAGGCAACCAGGAACGCATGAAGTGCATAAAGCATACGTAGTTAACAATACGTGAACATTTGTCAATAGACATGCGTTTGTGTTTGACAATGTTGTCTGGGTGTAAAGTGTGACATAAGTTACACGGACGTGTGTTTAGTGCTAAGTGCATGATATTAGGAGTTTTACATGTGACATTATTATTGTGGAAGGGTTTTGGAAGGCTATTTTTATTAACCTTTACTGAACCACTGCTGGACAAAGATCTCTTCCACACCTTACCAATGCCTTTTGTAGGAAGGCTATATCCAATGTGTTTTGTAGGAAGGCTATATCTGTATACAAGGTGGAAACTACAATACAACAATAAATTAAACACTGGCAATACGCATCATTATGAAAAAATTTTATTATGGGACCAACCCTGAAATCGCGAAAAAAAAAATAAACTGCCCCATATACAGGTTTGCAAATTGACAAATTGTAATCAACAGCTGCTTTTTTTCGTGATTTCAAATAAAAGTTGTGTAGGTATATTACCAGGGTTTTCATTCATTTTTTACTGTCGTCTCCATCTTGTAAATCTTTAGTAGGTACTGAAAATCAAGCTACGTTTTTGACATGCTATAATAGAAGACAGATTATTGGTTCTACGGAAATGGGACCACTGCAAAGGTTTGAATATTAGTTCATAAGTTTGAGCTCATCTGTCAACTGAATGCATCAGAAGACCAGTATTTTACATGGAGCGACTGCCTATTTGACCGCCACATAAAAATTACTGGGTAATACGATACCCCTTCGTAAGACTGGTTGTCAGACTTTCGGGCTTTTGAAGACCCGTAACGATTGTCAAAGATCCACGATTGACAGCCGGGACCAACGACTTAACGTGCTTCCCGAGGCACGGAGGAGTCTCGGTATGTAAACATGGTCACTCATCCATGGACCAACCCCGACAAGTGTAGCTTAACCTGACGGATCGACCCGTGCGGCTGTTATTACTTTAGCCACGAGCTCCTCTTGAGCTCTAATACATTATTAATATTTGTTGGTACTGTATTGCTTTTAAACACAACAACCTTTTCTTAAAAAGAATGTTTAATGGTATACCTAGTAGATACCTACTTATTATTGGCATTATTGCTTTGTGCTCTGTTAAATCACATTTAAGTAAATATTTTCTATTTTTGTTAGTGAGTCACATTTGTTTTCTTAAAAGTTTAGTACCTTTATAAAATGTATGACCACACTATTCTTCATAGTTAATATTCCCAATATTAATTTGCAATATATGCTTCGTGCTCTATTAAATTTCATGTCTATTCTATTTTTAGTTTCTTTAATTTTTCTCGTATGATAATCTCCCTTATTTAAATGTGCGTGTAATAAGATCGTCTTATTTACATTAATAAGCAGATACTTACGGAAACGAGATGAGCTCTCTGCGGCACTGGCGCACGCGACGAGCGCGCAAAGCGCTACCACAGCGCATATGCGCACCATCTGGAAATAACAGAAAATGTATGATTAATCTTCTTCTATATAAATAAAAATTAATGCTTGTTTATTCCTTAACCATTAATTAGATTGTATGAAACTTTGGCAGGTCCTCTGAGGACGCCCAACAGTATTCTAGCCCAAAAAATCCCAACCCTTTTAGGTCCCCACCTATGAAATCAACGTTTTGTATGGAGAATTTTAAAGAAGTTACATTTTTCATACTAACATTTTCTTAATTTATTTAACAAATATGAACACTAATGTTTTAAAATTTTATGCAATAATGTTTAAAAACTAAGATAACGTATGCCACTTAAATTAAGCAACAAAAATAAGTATTGGCTAAGTTAAAACAAATAGTAGTTTCATTTCTGCTAACAAAAAGAGGAGTCATTTTTAAGGGTTTTTTTTTTTTATAACTATAAGTAATAAGGTTTTTTTACTATTGGCAGTTATCTATGACGGTTATTATTCGATAGAATATCAAGTAATTGATGAATATTTTAATTCATAGAAGTGACGAGGTTCTCTATTTGTGAGAAAAAAAACGCCACTTTAAAAGCTAATAATTAAAAAAAAAAATGCCATGTAGGTATATTCTTGCTGATTTTCCTCCAAAGATCAAAATCAGTCGTTTGATAACCGCGCATCTAACTTCTGAAGTTTCATAAGCGCCCAAAGAGGTTTACTTAAGTGAAATAAAAATACTTTGAAACTTTGGAAAATCATTAAATGGAAATATAATTATATATCTGGCGGGTGCAGAAATATCAAAGAAAACAAGAATAAAGCGTTGCCAAGTTTTTACTAAACCTCTTAATGCATAAAACCGCATGTTGATTAATAATAAATTCAAAATTTAAGAAACGATAAAGCTTAAACTTAATGATATATACAAGTAGATGAATGAAGCAAAAACTGAAAAGTAAACCATTACAGCATTGTTTTATAACAACACAACATATAATTACAAACATCTAATCAAGTCATTAAATCGACACCATTCTCAAACTACCCTCAATTCTAGTCAAAAATCAAAGTAAAACAAGTCAAGGTTTAATTAGCATAACAGCCTAATAGATAAATCTATTGTTTGATAAGTCTGGGAATCAAACCAGGGACCACAATGCACAATTCCTTAACTTGTAACGTGAGACGCCTGACGCAACGTAAACGTAAAAGTCAGCGTTAGATTTAGGCTTAGAATGTAGATCATTGGATAGGAAAATGTATAATGAAGTGTTCAAAAAGTATTGTGTATGTGGGACGATGGCAATCGAAGTCGTAAAAGATAATTATGAACGTATTTCATATTAGATTTTATTTCATATTTTTGCACCACAGTTGTGTAAAATATGAAATGAAATTACAGTTTTTCATGAATCGGTAGTTTTATTGTCGTATGGGAATATCCTGGTCTTAATTTATCTGTAAAGTCTGTAATAATACAATCACTTTTAATTTTGTGTAATACCTTTATTGTTTCGACTGACATTTCAGTTTCTTTTTTAATAGATGTTTAGAATTTTAAACTTGGTTTTATTTTACCACATTAGCACAATCATTTAATTAAAATATATTTCTGTCAGATCTTACAGTTTATTGATGATTGCCATGTATTGCTCCATTTCAATACACACATGCCTTTTACTTTCCCTCAAAACCAAACTGACGTAACTCTCCATTTCCCCTAAACTTGCTAATTCATTGCCTAAAGCGAGTCACACATCAAATATAACACATAATTTGTCGAAGTAATCCTCCCGTCACGATTGTAAAAGCAAAATATGTAAACTGTTATACAAATGTATGTTTACTTGTAATAGTTTACACATTTCATTGTGTAATGTGAAGTAAAGTATTACACCTAAGTGTAGCTTTAGGTCACACTCAATATTTTATTATTAGCTTAAAATGGAATGTATTGTCATCTTTTGCTATCGATTCGTTATGCAATATGATTG
This sequence comes from Polia nebulosa, assembly GCA_951329385.1. Classification (NCBI taxonomy): domain Eukaryota; kingdom Metazoa; phylum Arthropoda; class Insecta; order Lepidoptera; family Noctuidae; genus Polia; species Polia nebulosa. Next base: position 25,743,861 of record OX589600.1, on the reverse strand, counting down.
CTGTAACTAAAAGAATTCAGGTCAGACAAGAATTATGTGTGTCGGACTTCGCAAATTAAGGGTTCATTTTTTTTTTTGTTTAAGGAGAATGTTGCCCCACCCTAGGAATTTCTCGTTTGTGGGTGCGTTCACAAACATATAAACTCACATACACAAGACACCCAGACTCGGAACAACTATCTCTAGTATTTTTTCCGTACGGGAATCGAACCCGCGACACGCAGCGTAGCAGCCGAACGCTCAATCACTGCGCCAAGAGTGCCGTCTAACGTTCCTATTTGGGGAGGGTTCCTATTTATATGGCTTTGGGTCAACAAAATGCTTATACTGTGAAAATTTGAAGATTGTATGTAGCTCCAATCGTTTGGCTGTAAAACCAGTGTGACAGAAGAGGGTCACGTGAGTGACAGCAATAGGGGTGTTTAGAACGGATCTCTAGAATTGATGCATTAGGTACTATTTCTTCTACAATACTTACTACAATTTTAGGAAAACATTTTTGGAAAAAATAGTTTTTTTTTTATTAAACGTTGCTTCACACTAGGAATTACTCCTGTATCGTGGGTGCGTTCACAAACATGTAAAACCCGGAACAACTATCTGTAGGCCATACAAATATTTGTTACGTACGGGGATCGAACCCACGACACGCAGCGCAGCAGCCGAACGCCCAACCACTACACCAAACGTGCCGTCTAAATATGGTTGATCACATAAATCATAACTTGAACTTAATGCCTGTCTGGAGTTTTACTTATAATTTTATACAGTGTAAATGAGTATCTCCCCCAAGATCGCAAAACTTGGAGCCGCGTCGTATGTGGTCGCGATCTTCAGCAGTGAAGGAACGACGGAGAAGATGAAAAAATGAGTAGGTACCTAAACTTGTTTTGACAAAGAACTTATAATTTACTCTAGACGACTTACATAATTGGCCGATCACCCTCATTTCGACGCCCATTGATAATAACCGACCAGACAATGGGCGCTAAACTATGAACAAACGTGGCCCATTGTGTGCACAACCATCATAATAATGACAAGTTAGTTTTTGGCACACCCGGATGAGCACGACACCTTCTTTAAATTGTTATGGCATGTGCCATGCAAGTTTTAACCCTGTAGAATTATTTATAGGGTTTAAACTTGCAATTATACGAGTGAGAACTGTGTAGGGAGAAAACTATTGTTTTTAACTTTTTGGTCATTTTGACCTCTGATGCAATAAATGTTGGAGTTCAGACTGAGCAGACGAGCGTTTGAAACGTGGCGTTTAAGTATCTATTGTGTTTTATTATATATATTTTTATCGTGATTTTAAATATGTAAATACATTATTTTATAGTTGAATTAAAATATTATGGACTAGCGACCCGCCCCAGCTTCGCTCGGGTACAAATTATAAATATAAACCTTCCTCTTTAATCACTCTATCTATTAAAAAAAACCGCATCAAAATCCGTTGCGTAGTTTTAAAGATTTAAGCATACATAGGGATATAGGGACAGAGAAAGCGACTTTGTTTTATACTATGTAGTGATTATGTAGGGAACGACATGAAAGAAAAGGGAAAAGTTAATTGACATTCATTCCCTTTTTAAACGCGTGACAGTTGAAAGGAGAACAGTAAAGAAGAAAACGTATTGCACCGACACCAGTTAACATGGGGCCCGGACAAAATGATGATAATGGCTATAAATTGGTAGATAAATCAAAATATTTGCCCATAAACAGGGTGGAAACTTGAAGCGGGGCAGTAAGGACAAGACCTTAACCATTCCAGCTACAAGGCATTAGAAACAAGATCGATTGGCTTAAAAAAATGTTTTGTGTAAAATGGCCATTTTCTTGCTAGCTGTATTTTTTTTTTTAAATCTGTGGATGGGGACCAAAATTTGTGTAGCTGCAACGGTTAAGGTAGTTCCCCTTACTGTCCCGCTGAAAGTTTCCACCCTGTATAGGTAGTTACTATACGTAGAAAGTGTTTCTATATAGGCTTAAGACATTTTAGCAAGTTGAACTAATAAACATAAATCATTTAAATAAACACGTCAATTACTCGTACTTTGTGATTTATTCGGTAAAACGTACGTAACAAGTACGTAATAAGGCAGTCATTAGAACAACAAATAGCGCACATAATAATCCTCACAACACATTACCAAATCGATTAACGATAACCCGAAACAACACTTAATTGCACGCATATTAATATACAAGGAAAGAACATATTTCATTTCCCACCAGTAATGTTCACACTACGCCTATTGTTCTTGTAATCATATTAATAAATTCAGACCACCATCAATCTTGTTGCAACATTTTCCTCATAAACTGTTTTATTATGCGTTGTATTGAAGAGAATTAGTGGGTTATTTTGTAGTCGTATGATGGATCTTAATGAGAAATAACTATCTTGACGGATTGAAAGGAGAAAAAATATATGGAATGCCTAGGAAAATGCACACAGATAGGAAACCTGCGGTTGGAACGTTACAGGTTAATTATATCATGTATTTTCTAACTGGTGGTTCCTGATGAGGGTCGTGGGAATCTGATGGTTGCGAGACGCACAAGACCAGTCGTTTTGGCGACACTTGGAGTAGGCCTATGTCCAGCAGTGGACGTCTTTCGGCTGAAATGATGATGAACTGCTTTTTTATCTAGTGAAGGCATCTTATAGAAGAATGTAGGACTTATAAATATAAAAAGATAATAGGTATAAGTGACCAATTTTATCGGTGTTCAGCACTTGTCTACTCATTAAGAATTATTTAGGTAAGTACAACCTTCTTCATCTCAAAAACGCCCGTCTACAACCAAAAGATGTACACTCAGTTACATAAACAAGATGTATGCCGAGTATACTCTTCAGTATCACTGTTGCACGTCACTTTACGTAATAATGCGTTGTCATAATTATTATGACACTTGACCTCACGACTGTACAATTTAGAAAGGAAGCGATTTTCTATCGGATATTTTTATATCACTTCCATATAAGATATTATTTCGTGTGAGAGATTATGATTTAAAGATAAGCTATTGGAATTGTGTTAGGTAATAACATTGGATAAGATTAGATTTGATTAGATTGTGTTTAAATTTGAAATAAAATTTAGCGAATGTTTACTGTGGGAGTTTTGCGGACTTCATATCCGTCGTGTGGTTTTTATAATTATTACGTCTTGTTGTTATCTGAAAATAATAATGTCACCCATCTCTCCAGATAAATGCCGGATGACTTTTAATTCCTTAGCTATCTTACAGAAGGTGAAAGTACTTATGAATAACTTATTAGTGTGGGATTAACTCTGAAAGAAAAAAAAAAACAGGAAAATAAAAAATAAAAATAAAATAATCCAGGAAAGAGCGAAAGACAGGAAATACCTACCCGTTTGATAATAAAAACATAACAATAGCCACCTGATAGATACAACTTGGGGATACTTCTATTGGTTACATTTTGGGGAGTGTGCGACGGAATTGCATAATTTGATTCCGCCAAGCCCGTTTCATCAACGGACCACAAGACGTACTGCGAAGTGCCACCAGTTTATGGTGGCACTTCGCTCCATACGCACAAAGCGATTTTAGAACACATTCATTGTGTGTACAGCTAAGGAGTGGAATTCCCTACCGGAGTCTGTGTTTCCTGATAGCTACAACCTTCAGTCTGTAAGTCTAGAGTGAATAGGTTACTTCTAAGCAAGCGTGCTCCATCTTCGACCACATCATCGCTTACCATCAGGTGAGATAGTGGTCAAACGCGAGCCTATAGTGATAGGCTTGCGTTTGACCACTATGTTCTGTATGTTCTTCTATATTTTTACAATATGTAGTGACATTATAAAAACATAGAAGCTCGCATCTGTCTGTCAGTTTGAGATAAACTCAAAAAATACTTATCGGAATTTCATGCGGTTTTCAACAATACCAGAGTGATTTATAAGGAAGATTTAGGTGTCTAATTTGTGCCCGTGTGAAACCGGGGCGAGTCGCTAATTAATAAAAAGGTAAAATAATTCGTATGTGAAATTTGGTGTTATCGGCCAATACCCCTTTAAGGAGAAAGCTCCAAAAAAAAAAGTAACCCGCGAAATTCAAATTTTCTTACGATTTTCGGAATTTGCAGGTTGTGTCTAAGTCAAAATTTGATTCGCGGGCGTAGCAAGTATGTATTTATAGAATTATAATCATTAAAATCATCAATACAACTCTCTCAGTTAGAATTGATGCCAAATGTCATGATTTCATGAAATACTTATATTTAGAAGCAATTGTAACTGAAAGAGTTGTATTGATGATTTTAATGATTATAATTCTATAATTTAATACATACTTGCTACGCCCGCAAATCAAATATTGACCAAGATGTACAAACAGTGTCAGGTTGTACAAACAGAAAATTTAAGTTTCGCGGACTACCCTGGAGCATTCACCTTAACCTTTCAATACTGTTGGACTTTAAAAGACTTTAGTTAAGTTTTCTAGATCAGTTTACTATGATAATACTATTCAAAGGTTAAAGAAAGCCCCGTCCGGTTTGCTGGCCTTGATCTTATTACGCGCTCACGACAAGGGTCGTTCATCTTTGATACTGGTTTAACTTGACGCAGTAAGCCTAAAGCTAACCTTTTACACGACTCTCCTAGAAGGAGGGTAATGTGTTTCGAGAGTATGTACGAGTATGTATGTTTGTAATAATTTTGATAAAAAAAACAAAATGGCGATCGCCATTAGGTAAGTGAAGTCGTATTTTTTGTGACATGGTCATGTGTATCAAAATAAAGAGCACGAGGAGACGATTCCAAAAATATATCTCAATAAATTTTCAAAAAAAAAAAAACTCGACTGTAAAATAACAACAAAAAAGTTCCAAACAAGTCACTTTTCAAGCAGTCTGATGCAGTTGGTGACATGAAACCTGTGGTTGAACTAAAATAAATTCCACCAAATGCATCTGACAGAAATTTGCACGTCACGTGACTCCGCACCGTTTCACGTTAAAAACGTGTCGTGGTGATGTGGAGAAGGCCTAAGGTCACCACCGACGATTAGCCGCCATATTATTATTTTTGTTGTATTGTTTAACCGAATATGATATTTAACGTTTTGAGTCGAGGATACTTGTGTGTTATCGTTTACGATTTATTTTAGTGATCGATTAACATGAATTAATTAATCGTTGTCTTCAGCGCTGTTCAGAAGATTAAAAGGTATATTAGAACTTTAAGGCGCAACTAAATGCCAATGGTCTTGAGTAGTTAGCTTGCGTGTGCAGTAGGACTCGCCCATCAAATTAGAGTCATTTTTAATTTATTATAATAAAAATAACACATATTTTAAAAAAGAAACATAACTTGACGTTTTTTCAAAAAACTTCCTTCGTAATTTGATATGTAAATATTTGAAATTATATTTTTTATGATAGTTTAATTATTTTGTAAAGGTATAAAGCGAATAAAAATTGAGAATCACGCAAAAATTATTTAGAGTATTTTTATGAAACCTTCATTATTTTAAAGATCATTTAATTATTTATATTTTAGTATACTTGTTTTAGTATAATATCTGTTGTTTTATGTATAATAAATTAATAATGCGTCTAATTTCGGACAGCGCTCCTTGATGGGCGAGTCTTATTACTGGGTGGACGTACGACGCGTTACGTGAGCTCAGCACAGAACACGCAAGCTAACCACTTAAGGTCGTTAGCACTTAATAGCACCTTAAGTAAACGTGAACACTATTGATCAGTTTTGACTACGATCTAATAATATGGAATTTCATAAGAAAACCACATGTTTTCTTGACATGAAACCACCATACTTCCGCCATAACATTACCTATATTACTTTTGATTCGTGTATTCATGTCATAGGTGAGGATACCACATTTACAACATAATAAAACGTTAATATCAAACTTATGCAATCCAAACCAAAATGACATATAAGGAAACATTTCAAATCCTAACACATTTCCCAGCCACATGATACCTAAACGGAGTCATAGCAATATATCACCCTGCATGGCGGCACTTTCCCTCCATAACCTAGGTTTCTAGATCCACTGTAGAGCACGGAAAGCCACACCCGGCAGCTATTAGAGTCGACATTGCCAGTAATGTGTACTGCTGGGGCTACCACGATTTTGCAGTGCTTTGACTATGTTCGCAGAAGCGCACACTAATGGTTTTCATGCCCTTATTAGGAAGCAATATCCATCGCCGAGTTGTCTTAGGTCCAGTAATAACAGTATACTAAGTGTGTGTGATAGTGGTTGCCAATAGACTTATAAAAAAAAAAAAAATTACAAAAAAATAGAACCGCTTCCAAAAGAAAACAAAAAAAAGTGAAAAATAACTTTAATTTCGGAAGTCGATGTTTCTGGTTTTGTTTCTTCGTTTTTTGACGATTTGCGACAGCAGCAATCGCGGTTGAATTGCTGTCATTTTTTGAAGAGTTCCGTTGTCTGTCTGCGTAACTCATCATCAGATCTATATGAAATTTAAATGGGACCATTTCGGAATAAACGCCGGAACTTTGGAACAAAAAAGAAGAATTTTGCAAATCCGTCTGTCTATATATGACGAAGTTATGCACGAACATACATAAAAAAAAACATCCGAATTGATAACCTCCTCCTTTTTGAAATCGGTTAAAAATCAATCGATATACCGATATATCGAAGTTATTTCATGAAACAACCGATATTTTTAATCCTGAAATATCAAACATCGATATTTATTTAGAGTATCAATTTTAAAGTACCTACCGAATTTTATTTTTAGTGCGAGCAAAAGTATCACTTTGTCGAAATATTTTTACTGATAAAATATTGGTACCGTATGTTAAAACTTATCGATTCAATATTTATCTATATTTTTATAATTGGCCGATTCTTAATCGCCGAGCCGTGTGTCGGCGTTCTGTGGTCCTACATACCTAGGTCGACCTAGGTCTCGTGAGAGTTTGCTGATACCATCTTAAAGTGCTAACAAGAAGTGTAGAACGTTTTGTCATATGTCTAACGAGCGCCATTTTGCTTTCGTTTATACCTTAAATGGCAGTCTTTAACTGTGTAGTTAATTTGCTGGCTTTACCATAATGATGAATGATTAATGTGATAAATGATTTTATTTATGTAAGTTAATTTTAACAACATTTTTAACGTCAACATTATTTTTTTGTCAGCTTTAGCTAGATGAGGTCGGTGTTTTCTAGCTGACTACCCAGAGAAGAAGCACCGAAACAAACTCAGAGGTCAAAGTCTCTTTTAAAGTATTCTAATCCATAGAATATGTACTGGTCAAATCATATGAGAACCATGTACGTTATTTTTTTTTGCGGGGTGGGAAATCATCCAATAACATCTCCCGCTCTAGGGTGGAGCGGGAGGGCGTGTCAGCCTCTTACTGACTAAAACTCACCCCTGTTCCTTCCCTGCCCTGAGTGCTCAGGGGCGAGATATCTATGTTTCGAATTATGTACGTTAATGTCTGGGATGAGGTTTTGAGGAAAGCAACACGCAGATTTAAGTAGTGCTAGCTTTTGTCAGTTAACGTGAAGCTCAACGAACTGACGAACAATATCAAAGTAAGGACATTTGGGTAGATCACAATATCCACTAGGAATCAATTAGCGAATAATTAAAACAGCCACTGAACTTCACTCAATAAAAGCCCGCCAAAAACCATCCCATTGATTATGGACTTATAACAATGACAAATGTTATCGCTGACAGATTTTTGTCTTTTCTACAGGTTATGACCCTTTTTTTGTGCCCAGGGGTAGCGGATAAATTCGTAACGGAGTTACCGCTCTCCTCTCATTAAAAAAAAAGGCACTCAGGCAAAGAAGGGACAGATGTGGGTTTTAGTCAGTAAGAGTCTGACACGACTCCAGATGTATCTGGATGATTTCCTAAAACCAAAAAAAAAAAAAGAAATTTTAGTTGATTTATTGATTTCCAATTATTTATTTGAACTAGGCTGAGAGCCAGCACTTTTTGAACGTCAAAGTTATCTGTATATTTATTATAAAACATTTAAAGTCCTGCAAGGATTGACTGATATATTAACGCACAGCCTAAACCGCTGGTCCTAGAGACATGATATTTGTAGGGTGTGTTCTTTGTGAAGAGTAGGTTCCACTAAGGACGAGTTTTTTGAAATTTCAACCTATTTTTTTTTGTGAGTGTAAAATGGAGGTTGAAAGTTTGGGGGGGAAGTACTCATCCCACGCGGGCGAAGCTAGCAGAAGCTTGTTATACATAAAGACAGTCCCCTAAAAACGGCCACCCGTTACCTCTTCCTAGTGTTATAGCCGGGAAAAAGAAGAGGCGCAACTAACTCCCCAGAAACACATCTGTCTGTTAAGTTTACAAGTCCAGGTGAACATCTTACCCGGGCCTGCGGACGGCGAGCAGTGGGTAGCTCGCCGTCCGATCAGCACCAGGCCCGTGAGTCGACGTCACGTAGAGTTCCACGCGCACCCCAAAGAGATGTTGTCAGCCACCACTGACAGCCGTCGTCGTGGCCGGTGCCTGAATGCCTAGGGGTAGCGGATAAATTCTCAACATAAGTTACCGCACCCCTGGGCACTCAGGCAGGGAAGGAACAGGGGTGGGGTTTAGCCAGTAAGAGTCAGACACGCCTTCCCGCTCCACCCAGAGCGGGAGAAGTCATTGGAAGATTTCCCACCGCACAAAAAAAGAAAAGGTGAACATCTTTCGGCTGAACGATGTAATGATAATACACAATTATTTTGAAATGTTTCCTAAATGTATATACAGAGACCAATCTGAAAATGCCTTAAACTCTTACAAAACTTACGACATCTAATCAGAGAGTTACCAACTAAGCTTCCACTATACAAAATAACGCAATACAAACATTACAATGTGCAAATATCGATCTTCATAACTTATCGGTGATATATCGACGATATTCTTCGACATGTCACTCAAAGCAACGCTCTTCCTACTCAGCAACCATGTGAGGTTTGATAAAAGTGATGTAACAAAATAATGTGCTTTATGAATCGTTATGTAAATGAGGTATTGTGCTTTTTAAAACAGTGATTGGATTTGGTGTTGCGACATATATAAATATGATGGGTATCGGCTTATTACAGCAAGCAAGTCTTATATAAAATGTGTCTGCCTTACTCTGTTTATTGTTTGTTACAGTGCTAAGGAAACGTAGTACCTATTTATAAATGAATGATTTCATCATCATCATTCTATTGGCTCTTATTTTAATGTATTTGGGGTCAGCGCAATATGTCTTCTTATTCTACAAGGTGGTGACAATAAATGAAAACATTATTGGGTTGGTCCCATAATAGAAGTAGTGCATAACCATGAATATTACCAGTGTTTTCATTAACTGACGTATTGTCGTCTGCACCTTGTAAACTTCTCTATTAGTCGTCATCTACCACACAGTCTATGCATTGTTTGTTTACTCTTCTTTAATCTTCCTTTAAATCCGCTCACCCTTCTCCAATTATAGCGATCAAACTTTAATATGATTTTCGCGTTTTTAGGGTTCCGTACCTCAAAAGAATAAAACGGAACCCTTATAGGATCACTTTGTTGTCGGTTCGTCTGTCCATCTGTAAATATCCTGTATCTCGGGAACGCGTGAAGGTATCGAGTTCAAATTAAAACCGTATTCTCAAGTCTACGATCCCTTGAAGCTGTGAAAAAATCAAACTTCTTAGTTAACGTAAAAAAAGATACGCCCGTTTATACCGCAAAAAACGTATATTTCGACACTCTCAAGGGAATCAAAATTTATAAGGTGCTTCCCGCTGTCCTACAATCGAACGTCATATAATGTTCTCACTTCTTGGAATTTCACCACGCGGTGTGGATGTCAATTTTTGGTTCTCCGCTTTCCTCACAATGTTTAGTAACACAGTTAGTCGAATTATTAAAAAAAAACTCAATACTTTATTGCATTCCATAATTATGTGTTAAATATGTGGTAAAACATAATAAAATATCAATATGGACCCTGTCGGCACAGCAAAGTAGAAGAGAAGAAGAGGGTTAAGTAAGTAATTCAAGCAATTTAATATTGTTATAAATTAATAGTTGTGTTTTATTGGGTGTAATATAAGGTTTGTGTATAGGTATAGTATATTAAGGTTTATTAATTGTAAGTAATATTATTATTCTTCTTATTCAATATTATGCTAATTATGTATGTAAGCTTTGTGTTGACGTTGACACTGATATTGAATTGACATTTGAGTATGTATGAGTTCAGAGCAATAAAAGTGGCTCCGGTGAGGAAAATGTAAAAAACGTGTTGTTAAATTACAAATGTTGTTTAGTTATTTCTTTAGAACTCAGTTATGTTTGTGAATTTGCTTTGATTTAAAAGTGCAAAAGGCGATTCAAGTTTTAATAATAAAAAAAACTCTTTTACAAAAAAATAGAACCGACTTCCAAAAAAAGTGCAAAATAACTTTAATTTCGGAAGTCGGTGTTCCTGTTTTGTGTCTTCGTTTTTTGACACCGACTTCCGAAATTAAAGTTATTTTGCACTTTTTTTGGAAGTCGGTTCTATTTTTTTGTAAAAAAGTTTTTTATTTTTCACTTTTTAGTTGTGGTTCCCCATTAAACTGTGTTAACAATTCATAGACATACGATAGCAGCAGTCGCGGTTGATTTGCTGTCAATTTTTGAAGAGTTCCGTTGTCTGTCTCCGGAACCCATCATCAGATCTTTTTGAAATTTATATGGGACCATTTCGGAATAAACTCCTTTCGAACAAAAAAAGAATTTTGCAAATCCGTCAATATATGACGGAGTTATGCCCGAACATACATATAAAAAAAAATAAAAAAAATACAAACATCCGAATTGATAACCTCCTCCTTTTTCGAAGTCGGTTAAAAATAGTAAAGCATGAACATTTAATTGTCGATTCTCTGCTTTAGGTTAGCAAGTATTTCATTAGTTGATATTTGATAGGTAAAACTTATCTGTATTTAATAAATAAAACTCCGTTTTAGATGAATCACATTGTGTTATGCTTCAAGAAGAAAATAACCCCAGATCATTTATATATACGACGGTACTTTTGCAAAACAGAAGGTCCGGGGTACTATATGGGTGGATCTGAGTCTGAAAGTATTAAATGATTTATGTAAAACACTGCAGACAACATTCAATGAAACCAACCTAATAACAATCACGAACTCTCACTTAATTCTCCTTGCCATTACGGCTATTAAAGAGCAGAGGACTATCTCATAAATAATGTATGCCACACTGATTAATATGGTAATATATCACAGTATGGTAAATATGCTAATTTTCTCTGTCCAAAGCATTTCCGGTTTGCACTATGACAGAGGAAATTTAGCTAATATTTATGCAGATTTTGTTAAGTGTATCATATATTATTTGCATATAATTTATGGGTTTGGTGTGATATAATTTTTAGGAGTTACCTAATGAGTTTGGTGAGTCATGGAGTTGGCTGCTTTTTAAGACTTTTCCCATCTTCTTTGCATATTTTGATGATCTGTCTGTCTGTGGTCTATCGGAACCAGTCAAGCTATCTGTATGCAATAATGGCATATTAATAACACAGAATAATTATGTCTTCTACGGTAGGTAGGTATATGAGTATACTTATAACAATCACCGAGCGCAAATCCTGATGCCTTTGAGAAATAACTTAGTTTTAAAAAATGCCCAATAGTTTAAAGCAGCCAATTCTTCGATTTCCTACTTCATCTAGATATATTTAAAGGTATATCATCATCATCATCATCAGCCTTTTAATGTCCCCACTGCTAGGGCACACGCCTCCTCTCTGAGAGAGGGTGTGGGCCGTAATCCACCACGCGGGCCCAATGCGGACTGGTGTATGTCACATGTCTTCGAATTTTTGGTTCTAGGACATGCCGGTTTCCTCACGATGTTTTCCTTCACTGTTTTGAGAGCAGTGGTGATGAAATAATTTACACAAAGTAAAGCGCCTGCCTGGGTTTGAACTCACGACCTACAACTTGTAAGTCGCGGCCAATACCACTGGGCCACCACTGCTCGTTTTAACAGTCACTGAGCGCAAATACTGATTCCTTTCAGAAATAAAAACACCCAACAGTTTAAAGCAGCCAATTCTTCGATTTCCTACGTCATCTAGATATACTCGTATTTAAAGATATTTAAGGTATAAACCAAAGCCGGGTTAGTTACACAATTTATAACTCAAAAACGGCTGAACCAATTTTTATGACATTTGATTTGTTAGATTTATCTCCACCCCAAATAGCGGAATCAATCAATAGATACCTATTAAAACTTCGAAAAATTCACGGAAAAAGAAATTATGAAGAAAATTTATTAAAACTTAACACTTTTACACGTCAATATTTCTGTCAGTTTTAATTAGATGAGGCTGAGGATAAATAGGAAATAGATTAGACATTATTCTTTTAATTAACCCTCCATAGGGCAAAAGCTTCTTAATGAAAAATTAACGCGTAAATCGAGTAGCGCCTACTCCCTGTCTGTTGTCAATTATTCAGACAGTAAGTAGGTATGATAAGTGCACATGAATCTTCAGAATCTTGCAATTGTTTGTGAAATATTGTCATCAAGGCAAGGACAATGTTCATGACTATTGCAGTCTGCAGTAATTGACCAATATTTGAATGTTTCACAACATCGAGGACTTCGTACTGGTTGCATTATGTCAGTGTTTGTCTTTGTCTGTGCTAATCTGCGTGTCATTTTGAGAGCTTTTAAGATTATTATTAGCAAAAACTCTCAGGGAAGTTCGCAATTAATCTGATTAAAAGAGACGCATCTCGACTTTTCATAAACCATTGGAGCATTCCTCGATAAAAAATACAGGTCTTTGTCAATTTTAAAGCTTACTTTTTAAATGTTACTAATAAGCATTGTAGACTTGCAGGCTTTCGGCCACTGACAGCCGGTTTCTGAATTGAAGAATTTAAAGTTGAGAACTTTTTTTTTTTCACAGTGGTGGGCCCCTGTTCGTCCCTGCCCTGAATGCCCAGGGGCGAGGTAACTATTTCGAATTCATCCTCAACCCCTAGGCAGGCATTGGCCATGACGGGCCCCGTCACGAATGCTGACAACTCTTTGAGGCGCGCGTGTAATACTACGCGCCGTCGACTTCGGGCCTGGTGCTGATCGGACGGCGAGCTACCCATTACTCGCCGTCCGCAGGCCCGGGTAAAGTTGAGAACTTGGAAACTCCGTTTTTGTATTGGAACTAGTGTAACTTTAATTGACAAGAGGAAAAGAAACACAGTTCGACATGTTTTCAGGCTTAAATAGAGTTTGGAAATAATTCATAAATCAGGAAAAGGTATTTTACGAGGATATGAATATAATTAAACATTTTCCAGTGTACCTAATCAGAATGTTACACATCAGGATACTGACTGCGGATCTCACGATTACAATCTAATTTATCTACATCTAGACTAATATTATATATAGGAAAGATATGTATTTTTAACCGACTTCGCTAAAAGGAGGAGCGATTTCTCTGTCAGTTGTGGACTAATTTTAAAAATTCTTTATTTATCCTAAAGAATATCTCCAGAGGTATCCATATAAATTTTATCGAAATGGCTTTAATACTTTTTGAAAAAATCAACAAAAACAAAAAAATGTGTATATGTAGATGACGTTTTGGTCTCCTCCAATTACGAGTATGTTCAAATTCCATGTTCCATGTTATTGGGGTTATCAATTTGGACGTAACTTAAATATGTAGTTTTAGTTCAGCAGCCCTACCATGACGTCTTAAAACCATCATATTTTCGGTGAGAGCTAGGGATAGTGCGGTTCGTCCTGTATAACGACGTCTCTCTCTCACCGAAAAGATGATGGCTTTAAGACGTCATGGTAGGGCAACTGGACTATAAGAACTAAAAAGTTTTTTTTTGTATGTAACGAATAAACTTAAAAAATACTGAACCGATTTTAACCAATTTTACCAGTCACACCAATAGAAAGCTAAATTATCAGCGAGTAACATAGGCTTCTTTTTATCCCGGGAACAATAACAGTTCCCGCGGGATAGGTCACGGGAGCGGCGCCGTTAGCAAAGTGCTAGTAATACATACATAACATATTAACCGAATTAAATTATGTGAAAGTAAAATAAAAGAATAAGATCCTTGCGGAATGCATCGCAAGCACAGAATTATTATTTTAATTGGTGCAGGTTTACGAGCTTGATGCGGACGAGGTCGCGGGCAATAGTTAGTTTAAAATATACATAGTTATTTCTCTGCCAAAAGAAACCACAAATCCTATTACGCGAGCAACTCACGATTCTTCCACACAACATAACATTAATATAAACGTATATGTTTACGCACAACTCTACATAGGGTTGCCAACAGAAAGTTGTTTGTTATCATGGGTACAATCGCGTGGTGTTTAAGTATCGGTCACTAATTACTAGCCACCCTATATAAGTTTGTCTTTAATTTTTGAGAACAAAAAGATGTCGCACGGTGCGAGGTCCGAACTGTAAGGTGGATGCGTCATCAGTTCCGCATTTGAAGCCTTCAAATATGCTTCTGTTCCTTGTGAAGGAGGACATTGCAGTCCTAGTCTAATATAATATAGAATCCAAGCGTATGCCACTGGCTTTGCCCGCGAATCTATCTCTGTAACAAAATTTACCTTAAATTGTTTTTGCGGTTTTGGTGTAAAAATGTGACAAAACAGACAGAGCTCCTTTCGCATTTAAGATGTTAGCATGGGTTTTACTTAGGAGCACTTTATAATCTAAAAAAGCAATAGAGTATGCTCATATACTCTATTAATACTATCTTGAACATTTACCCACTGAGAGAGTATTTTTCGTCATGTTAGATAACAAATTAGCGAGAAAAGAGAAGGAAGGCTTCATTTAAATCATAGAGCCCAGATTCATCGAATTTCTTGTCAAAAAAGTTGGCAACCCTAACTCTGCATGCAACGTTATTCGTACTATAAAGATGTATCGTCTTTGACAAAAACTGTGAAAGGTCACCGGCTTCCGCGTGTCAGTCAGTCATTATGTTACGTCATTACTGGTAGTGTAACTACTGGAAGTTATTGAGATGATAATAGTGGAGCATCTGTAGCATGTGTACATAGCCTGCATTCTAGAACTTTGTTTGTTCTTTTCCACAGATCTACGCATTTTTTTTTCTTGTGGAGTTGGATATCATCCAATGACATCTTCCGCTCTAGGGTGGAGCGAGAGGGCGTGTCAGACTCTTACTGACTAAAACCCACCCCTGTTCCTTCCCTGCCCTAAATGCCCAAGGGCGCGGTAACTCTGTTTTGAATTTATCCACAACCCCTGGGAAGGAGATCTACGCATTGTAATGTGCAATTAGCTTCATCTTTCTGACTGACCGACTTCTTGACAATTCAAAAGTGTCTGTAAAAGGTTTATTTGAAATAAACACTTTGAGTTTCATTAACGCGTCAGTTACCGGAGAAACAGACACAATTGAAAATATATTGTTACCTTATCCGTTAGTACCCGACGCGTTAAAAACTTAAGGCTTAAGGCGCAGTTATACGACTTTTAATGGTTTTTAATTGAATATCACGTCTAAACGACTAGTTTTATTTCTTTGAAAAAAATGTATATCAATTAAGACTATTTCCGTCGTAATTTGATCTGAGAATATGTGAAATAATATTTTTATAACATAGTGTAGTTAATTTGTAAAGTTATATCTAACGCAGATAAAAAATTGAGAATCACACAAAAACTATAAATTGTATTTTTATGAAACCTTCACCATTTTAAAAATCATTTAATTATTTATAATTTAGTCTCAGTGTTTTATTTTAATACTTGTTGTTTTAAGTGTAATAAATTAATAATGCATCTGATTTCGGACAGCGCTCCTTGATGGGTGAGTCCTATTATTGGGTGGACGTTCGACGCGTTACGTGAGCTCAGCACAGAACACGCAAGCTAACCACTCAAGGTCATTGGCAGTTAATAGCACCTTAAATATAGACTCTTTTCGAATCTATTGAACTGCATCTTTAGTTTACTCGCTAGCGCTGTTGCTAAAGAATGAGATTCTAAGTTAGATTTCTAGATCAGTTAAAGTAGACAATACAAATATGAAGATATTAACAGTGGTTCCGTGTATAGGTGTTTTGTATTTGAGTTTACATGTTAGTGTATGATTATAAAAAAAAGTTTTTGGGTTTTTCTATCTGCAATTTCTCAGTAGTAACTGAGTGGAGTCTGGATTTGTGCTCGGCTGATGGCGGTAGAAACGCCTCCTTTGATTTGGGACTTAAACACATACTGATGAAATATGAGTGAACTTGGAGCCGGAAACGGCTTGCAAAAATCTGAATATTCACACACAAAGAAACGCATAATCAGAACGACGTTATGAAAAGGCATCTGTGATATCTGAGCAGCCTGAATTCCATCGGACAGTTAAAAAGGAATCACGAAAACACATATCCCTTTTTAGGGTTCCGTATCCGAAGGGTCCAAAAGGAACCCAATTGTTGTCACTCACGTGTCCGTCTATCTGTCCGCCCGTCGTCTGTCACAAAATTTTGTTACGAAGAATTTTTTAACTTCCCATTGATATATGAACTTGAAATTTGGTGATAATGTTAATTATTACGTACACTTTACTAACAAATACCAATATTTGGTACAGAACCCTTAATGTGCGAAATCCGACACACACTTGGACAGTTTTTTTTTTTTAATTCGAATTGCGTTTTGATAATCTGCACTGTGCGCGAGACAGCGCTATTGTTTCACCGTATTATTATTTCATGTTATGATCAACTAAATTATTTTGGTTTTTTTATATTTCCAACAATAGTCAGTCCTTCTTGTCATAAGATTTATTCTCCAGTTGCACACACAAAACATATATACCCTGTCGGGGTTGCACATATCGATGTAATGTCTGAGAAACATTATTCTAAAGAAATCCAATTTTGAAAATTCTAAGCTTTTAACACACCACCATCTAAAAAATGCGCGATGTTGTGGGACTCTTTGTAGCGGTTTACGCTGCACTACCTACTATAAGTACGCCTCTGCAATTTGTATGGATTAACCCTTCGGGAATACAGTACATCTCATGTTAAAACAATCGACATGAGATTTGGCTAATTGAATAACTGCTGGGTGTAACGGAAATGGGTGGACATATTTTAAATAATGTTTCTTCCCATAGAAATAGTCAAGTTTCCTCAAGAAAGTAGGTAATAGTCAATTCCCAAAGAAATTTTGTATTTCCCACACTAATTTTGATTAGCTGATGATATGAACTTTGCACTGTAAAATAAAGAAAGAAAAACTGTTTATTCACGTAAAAGTGACGCACATACACATAGTAGATAGTCAGGCCTGTTGGTGTAGTGGTTAGTGACCCTGACGGCTGTGCCGGAGGTCGTGGGTTCGATTCCCACCCAGGACAAATGTTTGTGTAATGAGCACGATCATTTGTTCTGTGTCTGGGTGTAATTTATCTATAATATTTATGTATTTAGAAATATATAAGTATGTTTATCAGTTGTCTAGTACCCATAACACAAGCTCTGCTTAGCTTGGGACTAGATGGCGTTGTGTGATAGTTGTGGAATATTATTATTATTATTATATACATAAAACTTGTTTAACAGAAGCCTAAAAACAAAAACAAGTGGTTATATATTCTCAAACTAATATCCTAGATGGAAATATGCATCACTACCGCGCGAAACGGCTAACGCTCAGCATAATGCCGTGGCTCGTGCACGAAAGCGCGAATCACATGCCGGCTGTAAGTCAAATTTTCTTTTTAGGGAATTTACTAAGGCTTTTTTAAAAAAAAAGTTGTTCCATGGGCAGAAGCGGTAGTACAATGAAACGTACTTGTGCCTCTCTAGAATTAGACCATTATGACAATCAAAACGCAATACAAAGAAGTCAACAGTTCAACCATTACATTAAAACCAGGTCATAAGATTCCAATCATACAGTTTTCAAGATTAATTCATTTGAAAAAGCGTTATCCATCATCATTCAATCAGATTGACTCCCACGCACGCTCAGAATGACGTTATGCAAAATTGTGACAGTAACATGCATTGTTTTAACTTAGTAGTATTAAATAATTGTTACAAAAGATTTGTTTCAGATGGTGACGAGTGTAATTCAACCTAGCAAGGATTATTTAGAAACTTAGTGCATTTTTTGTGGGTTGGGAAATCATCCAATGACATCGCCCGCTCTGGGTGGAGCGGGCGGGTGTGTCAGACTCTTACTGACTAAAACCCACCCCTGTTCCTTCCCTGCCTGAGTGCCCAGGGGTGCGCTAACTCTGTTAAGAATTTATCCGCTACCCCTAGGCATATGAATCATAAGGGTGTTATGGTAACTTAACTGAAGGATTAAGTGAATATTTCTTCACTATTATTATCAACTTATTTATATGAATAAATCAATAATATGTTATGTTTTAGAATTCAACTGAATCAGATTTATATAATATTCATTAATGATTAGGAATTAATAATAATAATTTGATTTCACTTGATTTGATTTTTGATTGTATTTAATTGTACTTTTAATTTAATTTGACTTGTATGATTTAATTTATTTGTTTTATTTTCTCTTTAGTTTATTGTACTTACTGACATTTTATTTTGATCTCAATAATTTAATTTTAATGTTTAATTTAGTTTGATTATTTTTAATTTTAATATTTACAAAACACGTTATCATATAAATTATAATTGAAAATGTATTATACTATATTCAACAGACTATAACTACAATACATATTATCACATTAAGGGCTAATTAAATTGTACCAAAATATTGGTATTTGTTAGTAAAGTATACGTAATAATTAACATTATCACCAAATTTCAAGTTCATAGGTCACTGGGAAGTAAAAAAATGCTTCGGAACGAAATTTTATGACAGACGACGGACAGGCAGACAGACGGACACGTGAGTGACAGCAATAGGGCTCTGTATGGACCCTTTGGATACGGAACCATAAAAAAGAATTATCCAAATAGGAACAGCCGTTTTGAAGTGATGCGCTTATACATTAGGCAATTGATTTTGAATTATTTGGAAGATTTTGTCAGATATCTAAACTTTTCCCGGTAAGACCCGACTGACGACTTTTTTTTATTTTGCTATTCACGCCTTTGCACCAGGTGAGATAGTGGTTTATCTCACCTGATGGTAAGCGATGATGTGGTCGAAGATGGACCACGCTTGCCTAGGAGTAACCTATTCACTCTTGACTTAAAGACTCCCAGGTTGTAGCTATCAGGAAACACAGACTCCAGCAGGGAATTCCACACCCTAGCTGTACGCACAATGAATGTGTTTCACTGTTCAGATTTCAACAGCTGCTCAAACCAAAGGGCTCGTAATTCTGCTGGTAATTATGGCAATGGCAAATAGATGCAGATGCTACTTCAAATCCATCTAGAAGTTATTCACAAGTAGGTCAATTACCTTTCCATACGTACGCTAGTCATAACATCATACACATACACTTAAGTAAAGTTGACCAAGCCATTTGTTTGGTTTTATACTCTACAGTTAAAATAGTCATCTTTATACTACACTGCCAGTTAAATTGATGACTAAAAAAGTTTAATTAGTCCATCAGTTAGATTATCAAAAAATATTAGATACGTATTTTTTATTAGTCACGTAAGCAAAAAAAACTTTTTTACAAAAAAATAGAACCGACTTCCAAAAAAAGTGCAAAATAACTTTAATTTCGGAAGTCGGTGTTCCTGTTTTGTGTCTTCGTTTTTTGACACCGACTTCCGAAATTAAAGTTATTTTACACTTTTTTTGGAAGTCGGTTCTATTTTTTTGTAAAAAAGTTTTTTATTTTTCACTTTTTAGTTGTGGTTCCCAATTAAACTGTGTTAACAATTCATAGACATACGATAGCAGCAATCGCGGTTGATTTGCTGTAAATTTTTGAAGAGTTCCGTTGTCTGTCTCCGAAACCCATCATCAGATTTTTTTGAAATTTAAATGGGACCATTTCGGAATAAACCCCTTTCGAACAAAAAAAGAATTTTGCAAATCCGTCAATATATGACGGAGTTATGCCCGAACATACATAAAAAAAAAAAAAAAAAAATACAAACATCCGAATTGATAACCTCCTCCTTTTTCGAAGTCGGTTAAAAAAATGAAGACGATACAGTGCGTTGAAATTTCGGATGACGTCATAATAGAGTTACAAGCTGTACCACTTTTTATTTGTATTGATTTGATAAAGCAAAAATTACGTGTACAATATTTTTTTATAATCTAACTTACGGACTGAATATTTTTTTTTTTTTACCTGGGAATCATTCTATTTACATACACTTTTACCCGACTGCGCTAACGAGGCAGTCAACTGACGATTTATTTTGATTGCGTTCGTATTTTTTTTTTTAAACTGTGCCCCACACTAGGAATATTCCTGTATCGTGGGTGCGTTCACAAACATGTAAACTCACATACACAAGACACCCAGACCCGGAACAACTATCTGTAGGCCATACAAATAATTGTTCCGTGCGGGGATCGAACCCGCGACACTCGGCGCAGCAGCCGAACGCTCAACCACTGCGCATATGCAAATCCCATCCTTGTTCTTTCAGTTGCCTGTGTCAAGGGCCACAGTAACTCTATTTTAAATTTATCCGCGATCAGTTTAAGACTGCACTAATAATCTCTTAATGTTCAATGGTCAAAATCCCGGTCTTGGTACGTTCCGATGCACCTTAAGCATTGTGGCTCCTAACGTTATCTGCTGTTTACGTCTTGGAGTACCGCAAGGCAAGCACTCCAACCTCACCCTGAACGTTAGGGAAACTCAACAACAGCCGAGTCGCCCTCAGCAGCAGCCGCCGCAGGAGACGCCAGGGGGTTCGGGCGCCGCGAGACGATCTCCGGCCACCGTAGACCCGGGCCTGCGGACGGCGAGTAGTGGGTAACTCGCCGCCCGATCAGCACCAGGCCCGAGAGTCGACGGCGCGTAGTGTTCCACGCGCGCCTCAAAGAGTTGTCAGCAATAGGGACGGGGCCCATCATGGCCGATGCCTGCCCGGGGGTGGAGGATAAATTCGAAAGAGTTACCTCGCCCCTGGGCATTCAGGGCAGGAAGGAACAGGGGTGGGTTTTAGTCAGTAAGAGTCTGACCTTCCGCTCCACCCTAGAGCGGAAGAAGTCATAGGATGATTTCCCACCCCCCAAAAAAAAAAAAAACGTAGTATGTCTTTGCAAGTCAGCTGGCATACCAAATAGCTCTTTCAACTATACATCTGCCTTGTCATACATACACGTACGTACAATAATATTATGTACATACAGCATGTCATCAATGAACAATTTGTTACAAGATTTCTCTTCTTCCCTACAATTGACTTATGAAAGTATGACCTGTGACTTTAGGCCTAAAATGCATACTAATACATCATTACTTTACACATTATTTTCTCAAAGAAACATTGCATAATAGTTGCGTAAACAAGCAATGTTTCGCCGTAAGATTTTCTGAGTGTTTAAACAAATATTTTGCGGGTCAACAATTTAGGTAAATCTTTGCTACCATGAGTAAAGTTTTGAGTTAATAGTTGTGGTGTAAAAGGAGCTAAGTGATGTTGCGGGGGAGGAGAAAATAGGACAGATTTCTAGGAAGAGACTTGGCTTTTGTTAGTTTGGTCTATTGTCAGCTTATGTCGAGGATCTAACCATCTATGTAAACACTGGAGGATTAAATGCTAATGTCTCTTTAGTTTATTAAAGAACCCCTTCGGGTACGGAACCCTAAAAAACGACAGTATCAAAACTATGTAGGTTTTAAGTCATTCACAGCCCTTTTTATCAGCAAAGTCATTAATATACTCGTATAGATCTATGACATTTATTGTATCACGGAACAAGCGTGGGAGACCACGGTTCTTGTTAAGATATCATCGCGAGCTGTCGTAAGGCGCCTCATTATGTGGCTAAATTATTTGGGTTGCATTTACACGCATAGGCTGGGTTTCTTTTTGAGTGACGGTATTCAAATAATATGTTCAACTTTGCCCCACCAATCCGAACCCATCAAAGGGGCAAAGTGTAACAACATTCGCAATTTTGACGTCCAATGTATACACGGTTTTTTTTTGGGGCATACCTTCAAAAGGCGCCTAGAATTTTGGGGAAAAGACGAGGGTGTGAAATTCTTAATTCACTAAAACCACCCCAGGGATCAGCACATGGAGGGTACGTGAGAGAAACGTCTCTGGTTCTAATTATGGCTTTATACAACTTATTATACAATCACATACATAATTATATCGTTTAACACTAATGCGTAGGCTCAAGTGTAACTGAACTACTTGAAAGGTAAAATCATCTACGACAGAATAAATAACCTAAATGTCAAAAGGCTATCGAACTTGTCTCACTTAGTTACGCATAATGTTATGTGTGCACTTGTATCTCTTTAAGTTTCATCAAGTAACTTCCGGCTTATATCTTTTAATCGACCGGATTCAGATTACTTGAAAGCTGGAAGGGTCTTAAATTTGCCAAAAATATCGTGTTGTACTGCAGACCGCACTATACACATTAAAGGGTAATGTTTACATTTTTTTTATTGCAATAATTCAGTACTATGTATGCAATTGTATATATTTGCTACTTTAGTATGTAGTTGATATTCACAAAAGGATACCCTTTAAAAGATTACTCAAGTAAGTAGCCGTAAGTAATAATCTGAAAATCCCAGTCTTTGAAAACTGTAATCTTACGAAAACTTATTGTGAATTTATTTTATACATGTATATATTCCCACTGCTAGGACTCAAGCCACTTCTCTAGGAGAAGGGTTGGACCGTAATCCACCACGCATACCCTGTGCGGTTTGATGAATGTTACATGCCTTCGAATATTTGGTTCTAGGATATGGCGGTTTCTTCGCGATGTTTTCCTTCACCGTTTTGAGAGCAGTGGTGATGAAGAATATTACACAAAGTAAAGCGCCTGCCTGGGTTTGAACCCACAATCTATAACTATAGTCGGGGCTCTTGCCCTGGGCCACCACTGATCAAAGCTTATTTTACTCAGTAGTATATTATTGATTGGTATCTGCAAAATCTAATCCCGTACGGATTAGATTTTCATACAGAAATAGAAAATGATGATTTTGTTCTTATTTCTTAGGTGCAACATTACTTTGACTTCTAATGTAGAAGATGTTATGACATTTATGAACCTACCAAATATATTTTACAAATATTTATGCGAAGTCATTGTAGTAACGCAACATTTATATTACGTTACCGTCTTGCCCCCAAAATGGTGGGTTGATTGATTGATTAAATAACCCAATGAAAGGTTAGATTGCTACTTATGGTAAGGTGATTGGTAGGATTATCAATAATGCCATGGGTTTGTGTAAGAGTATTTATGTGTAATGGGTATTTCATTAAAAGATTTACGCTAAATCCTACTCCTACTTAATACCATAAATGCGAAAGTTTGGTTGGATGTTTGTTACTCAAAAACGCCAGAACAGCTGAATAAATTTGGATGAAATTGGCACAAAGATAGATTATAGTCTAGAATGGAACATAGGCTATAATTTATAATAATGAAAGTACTAATTTGTTAAAGATGATCTACAAAAAGCAATAGTTACTTGGACTAGGGAAGATTAGAGACAAATTATTCGGGTTGATTAGTGAAATGATCTTAATTATTATGATAGAGTTCTTAAGCTTTTTAGTAAAACTATTTACTAGCTACAAAATATAAAAATTCGCGAAAAATCAACAATTGAATTTGAAATGTAGAATACGGCACTAGTATTTTTACAAAAAAATACTAGGTATATACTAGTATGATTCCAGACTTGTAAGCTTTTGGTAATATCAGGATGTCTAAATTGAACAACATGAAAGAAATTACAAATTCTAGATCTAATTAATAACATATAAACACAAGCATAATGTAATCAGCCTTTTAAAGTTCCGACTGGACATGAGCGAGAGATTGGGCCTTTAACCACTATAATGCATCTACCAACCCGGTAGATGTCACAATCATGTCTTCGAATTTTTGGTTCTAAGGCATGCCGGTTTCTTCACGATTTTTTCTTTTCTATCACTGTTCCGAGAGCAGTGGTGATGAAATAATGTACACAAAGTACCTAAAGTGCCTGCCTGGGTTCAAATCCACGACCATTTCTACTGGACCACCACAGTTCTTTCTCTAATCCAACACGATCTCTTCATTCAATGAATGAAGAAAATTAAATCTCCTACTGTGCGGTTTAGGAAAGGTGAACACTAAGAAAAGATTTTCGAAAATTCGTAATTCATAAATGGAGATGAAAGTTTTTATGACAGTTCATCAATAGCGGACAGAATTGATGATTAAACTCTATTGATTTTAATCGAATTAAAATAAATAAACATCCCAACACCTACTGATCCGTAGGTGCCAAATGTGGAATAAAATATTAAATAATTATTCCACTAATGGCACTTGCGAAAAATATTGATTGGTGCCTTTCACTCAGGTACCCAATATGGAATACCTCCACGGAATCGCCTCACAAGAAGTGATAAATAAACAAAACAAGTTCAACAACAATTGTTCTCAAAATTACGTAATTCTCTCAAATAAAATATGGCAAACAGCTACTTCCTCCCTAACAATAATGACGAGAATCTCCACAACTCTTCGTGTTTCATCGCCATCATTCGTGCACCTTCGTGAGTATTCGTGTACCGGTAGTTCACATACAGGGTGTAATGATTGCAGTCGTGGCTTTGATTATATACATTATGTCAGAAAGGCGTGCGTGGTAGCTTCGGGGTCTGAGGCTAAGTGCACTCGTTACTACGATGTGTATGCGTTAGATCATGTAAGTATGAGATGAGGTGAAATTTTGGATTGGAACGAAACTTGTGAACCGATGACATGGTGAGGGTAGGGGGAAGCCGATGGATGCAAAGGGCACAAGACAGCTCGTTGTGAAGAAACTTGGGGGCGGCCTATATCCAGCAGTGGACGGCTTTTAGCTGCAATACTATAAATTCAGGGTATTTTTTTCAGAGGGATTTATTTATGAAATCCGAATATTGAGAAATTTATGTAGTGGAAAAATGTTGGAGTTAGTAGTTAAAACCAAATATACAAAAAAAAAACATTAAAATCGATCCAGCCGTTCCGGAGGAGTACAACCACAAACATGAGATTTTTATATATTAGATTTTCATGTTTTATCACTTTCGCCAATAAAAATATATCTTAAATCACTTTAAAAAGAACTAGTATGCAAAAAAGTTGAATAAACCATTAAATTCCTAAACAGAAAAAGGTCGTTACAATCTTAATGGCAAATCTGTCAGTACTAGACCTAATTATGTCATAACACCAATGATATTATTATATAAAAAAGAGGTAGATATCGCACTAGCGCGCGCAAATTGTTGCAGACAAATTCAGACAATTGTTGCATTTTGATTTAGTCGGTTAACAGCAGCGATCGAAGAAAAGCGTGTCCGTGGCGTGACAATAATATGTCTAAGAGTGTAAAAATTGTGTTTGCAAGATATATAAGAGTGAAGGAATTTCATACCATAATTACTTTACATCTATGGCAACTTAACGATATCTGAACGCCACTTTGTATGAACGTTGCGTATCTTTCCTTTATAATATCATTGCATAACACAAGAATTTAACCTAACACCCAAAAAAGCAAAAAGCCCTGACGAAGTTAATGTCATAATAAATACCTCATAAAGATGTGGTCGTAAAGATATGGTCTTTACGACTTCAAATCATCACAAACTTCAACTGTATGGAAGGTAATTTATAATATGTAACAATACATAATACCTCTTTAGATGATGTCGGATAAGCCATATTAAAGTTATCTGTATGGGAAAATTGACCATAAGGTAAGTACAGTGTAGTGAACAATGTTGGTTAAATTTGAGGTCAATTGTTTTGCAGCAGTGCAGTAGGAGTGTACATGAATGAGTACACTTTAGTTTGACATGCTTTAAGAATCACGCTGTACTAATTTGAGTTGGGGTGTAAGGGGGAGCACATAACATCCAGACTTCCCAAATGTCAACCTCACCTGCGCGCGGTGCACCCTGCCATTGACGGACGAGGCGCTGGCGACCGACCGATGGCGGTATAACCATCATAAAAGCCAACCTAAATTCTCCAGAGCGATGACGGGCAGCAGCGTCATCGTTGCGAAAGGATTGGCTCTGCGGTTACCAACCCGCTTGCCCAGCGTGGTGACTACGAGCATTAAAAATCTCCTATGAATAAAGCCCCCAAACAACGGCCCCCAGTTCCCGGTGGTCCCGCTATTCCTGGTCAAGGTAGCGGTAACGGTGACCGACGACCTTAAGGCCCTTCTCGCGGTCCAGTGGCGCCCTCATTAAATAAAAAATCGTAACATAGCACAGAAAATAAATATTAAAAAATCCAGCTTCACGTTTGTTACAAAGAGGAAGGAAAAGTGCCAAAAACGACCGTTTCTGACACTTTTGCCTACTACTTTGGATACGAAACCTTTTGAGACCTGTTTTAACAACATAAAAATTCTTTATCCTCTTTGTAACAAACGTGAAGTTGGATTTTTTAATATTTATTTTCTGTGCTATGCTACGATTTTTTATTCAATGAGGGCGCCACTGGACCGCGAGAAGGCCCTTAAGAAGGTGGCTGGGATAGACTGGATGCGGAAGGCGGAGAACAGGGTGTTGTGGCGCAGCCTGGGAGACGCCTATGTCCAGCAGTGGACTGCGATAGGCTGAGTTGATTGATTGATTGATTGAATTTGAGTATATATTGGCTATTGGCTCATATGAGTACAATATTTCGTTTATTCATTTAAAACTATATCTAAAAAACAAAGTTGGGTTAGTTACACCATTACAAATAAAGAACGGCTGGACCGATTTCAATGATCTTTGGTTTGTTTCCACCCCAAATAGCAGAATAATTAATCATAAAACATCAAAAAAAAAAAACCAAAAAAAAATTAATGAAGAAAATTTATTTTCTCATAGATTTTGTATAGAACGGATATTATGTTCATTGATTCTGATGCGGTACGAAGTTCGCCGGAACAGTTAGTATACATATAAATTACATTTAAAAATATTTCAATAAAAATATTTTAAAAAAACGTTTATAAATAAGTCTCCTTTGTACTTGTATATATTATATTTATAATGTTGTTTATTTATACTTTATCTCTGTGTAAATAAATAATACCCCACCGGTATCGGAAACAGGGCCCAAGCTACCGGCGATCAGGGCTCCAGAGAAAAGAACCTCCTAACAATACGAGCCATGTTCGGGTTCATTTCTGAATGAAGCCCTCAGGATTCAGCCGCCTAAATAAAAAACTGGCCGAGTCCATGTCGGGTTTCGCACATTGAGGGTTCCATACCATTATATTGGTATTTGTGAGTAAAATACACGTACCTAATAATAAACATTATCACCAAATTTCAAGTTCTTATGTCAATGGGAAGTTAGAAAATTCTTCGTAACAAAATTTTTGGTACAGACTACGGACGGACAGACATGACACGTGAGTGACTACAATAGGGCTCCGTTTGGACCCTTCGGGTACAGAACCCTAAAAATCAACTCCGTAGGATAAGAGGAAGTGGTTCTAATTCAACTTGCGAGATTTGACCCGAACAAACAAACATATTTATAAACACTGCAAGTTAAATAAAAGTTGGTAAAAATGTTGTGGTTTTTTTTTTAATGTTGTAGCTATGCCACTGGCTTGGTTATAAGACCTTTAAGCCAAGTCTTAACTGAACACTATCACTTATTTCCTCATTAGAATGCAGGTGTAACACATTCTAATGTCAGCAAATGTATCGAGTCAGCCATCTCGGCAAGTTACGCTTTTTTTTTGAGGTAGTTAATACTACAATAAAATTGTCAGCATCATTTTACCGAGATCACACCTGTTTCAATGATGCCACATATTTTTCAGTTGCGTAGACACTTGAGTCACAAAACTACACCAATTTTACATCACAATATCCACTAGGAATCATTAAGCGAATAATTAAAATAGCCACTGGACTTCACTCGTAAAAATCCCGCCAAAAACTCAAATGTCATGACGTGCTAACCCACAACAGGCAAACCAAGTAAGCCTATCATAGACACTAGCCCGTAATGCACCATAAACCAGGTACCACAGATAATATAACAGAAACACCGATACCCGTCAAATTAACACACACGCATATCACGGCACGTGATTAGTGTAAATCTTTCAGACTCGTGCTGCAGCTCGCCAATTAGCCAATCAGGAAACGGTATTCTTATAAATGCCTGACGCAACGACAAGGGGCATCCTCACGATTCGTCGGTGAAATTACTTGAAATTATGGTAAAAACGTAAGGTCGTGACAGGAAGATGGACGGAAAATTGAACTGTGGATGCAGTGGACAAGAATTGATTAGGGGATAATGATTAGAGACTTTCCAGATGCTGATTTAATTATTATGGCGATTACACATTACGTCAAAACTGTAATTGTACACCTGATTTCGTTACCAATATACATGATACTCGTAGATTCACTTTCAACAGATATACTTTTACTTTTTAGTAAAGAACATCTGACGTGGGTTTAAAAGTTCTCACTACTTTGAGCCGAACATATTTTTTTTTCAAATACCATTAAGTTTTCATATCCTTATTGACCACGACAACCTCTCTAATGAATTTTTGTCATATTATATCTGCCACCGGAGAATCGCAAACAGTGTGATTACAATATCACGGTGTTTATAGGTAAATCTTAGAAGAGTTTAAGCTCTTGATATACATAATTATGAATAGATCATATTTTGAAATTAATTTTTTTTTTTACAAATAACACAACGACCCGAACCCACCGAACCCGACTCTAACTCCAAAAAAGAAAATGAAAAAAGAACTTTAATTGCGGAAGCCGGTGTTTGTATTTTATTTCTTCGTATTAAACTTATTTTTTAATTTTAAGTGTATTTTCTTTTTTGGAAGTCGGTTGTATTTTTTGTAAAAAAGTTTTTTATTTTTCACTTTTTAGTTTTTAAACCCCAGAACTAAAACTAAATATTAAAGTTACGTCCGAATTGATAACCCCTATAACATTTTTTATTAAAGGGTGGGAAATCATCCAATGACATTTCCCGCGTGACATTATCCGTATTTTCTTCGTGTCAGACTCTTACTGACTAAAACCCACCCCTGTTCCTTCCCTGCCTGAGTGCCCAGGGGTGCGGTAACTCATGTTAAGAATTTATCCTCTACCCCTAGGCATAACCCCAATAACATGGAATTTGTACATACTCGTAATTGGAGGAGAACAAAACGTCATCTACGTATACACATTTTTTGGGGCCACCTCTGGAGTATTCTCTTTTCTGAGAGAATACTCCAGAGGTGGCCCCATATAAATTTTATGGAAATTGCTTTAGCGCTTTTTGAAAAAGTTAACAAAAAATGTGTATACGTAGATGACGTTTTGTTCTCCTCCAATTACGAGTATGTACAAATTCCATGTTATTGGGGTTATGCCTAGGGGTAGAGGATAAATTCTTAACATGAGTTACCGCACCCCTGGGCACTCAGGCAGGGAAGGAACAGGGGTGGGTTTTAGTCAGTAAGAGTCTGACACGAAGAAAATACGGATAATGTCACGCGGGAAATGTCATTGGATGATTTCCCACCCTTTAATAAAAAATGTTATAGGGGTTATCAATTCGGACGTAACTTTAATATTTAGTTTTAGTTCTGGGGTTTAAAAACTAAAAAGTGAAAAATAAAAAACTTTTTTACAAAAAATACAACCGACTTCCAAAAAAAAAAGAAGATAAAAAAAAAGAATTTTTAAAATCAGTCCAAAACAGCTGGCAGAGAAATCGGTGGCCATATATAAAAAAAAACATACATACAGTGAACATAGAACCTTCTCCTTTTTGCGAAGTCCGTTAAAAATAAATGTCATCCATATTTATAATTTACAATGTATTCAAGCCATTGAAAATAAAGAGTACAGTTTTACGGGATTTTTAAACAACTGACAGTGTTAACAATTACCGGTGACATATCCATTTTGATGGGGGTTAAAATTAATCCAAATAACAAACAAAAAATTTCACAAGTACCTTAATAGAAAATAAATTCGATAATATACCATGGTCAATTCAGTATCGATCTATCGGCAATCAAAACAATTCTCGATTCCCACACTGGCAAACATAATACAATCGCCATAATAAATAACTTAGAATCCACCATATAAAACCAGCCAGTGTACCTTTTAGTATTCACGAACGAAACGGTGAAAACGAAAGGTATGATCTGTCAGGTCGGGGGTCAGGGAAAGTTCCTAGGGGAGGACCCGTTCCTAGGTCCAAGGTCTAGTCTAGCAAGCGGCAAGACTGGATGAGCATACCGTAGTACAGGTTTGCGACGATAAAATTGAGTGAAGTGAAATCTTTGTATAGCTGGATTTTTGTTTCCGAGTTCCATGATGGCGCCGACTCGATGAGAGTAAGGAAGTGAAATGTTTTATTTTTAGTTGAATGAATATATCAAGTCGCGATTTTTGTTATTTTTAACCGATTTCAAAAAAGGAGGTTCTGTAGTCGACCCGTATGTATGTATGTATGTACCTATGCTTGTTTGTCCGCGATTTTCTCGTAAACTACTGATCCCATTTGGATGGCGTTTTCGTTAATTAAATGCATATTTCTCAGGGAAGGTTTTTAGTAAAAAACGAAGAAACAAAACCAGAAAAACTGACTTTCGAAATTAAAGTTATTTTGCACTATTTTTGTTTTTTTTTTTTGGAAGTCGGTTCTATTTTTTTGTAAATATGGTTTTTTACCAATAAAACACATTTTTTTGTGTTCAAAATAATGCCTGTAGATATTTTTGGGCTGTATTTTTTTCGACGAAGTTATTACTGGTTTTTACCAAATTAAATCGGGCAACGTTTGCACTTTTTAGTAACATTTTTTAATTTTAAGATATCTAAGCTTCCAAAAAAAATATCAACCTGTAGGTAGGTACTAATAAAGCGATACTTTTCATGTCATATGTCTGCATCAAAATCCCGTTAATTTGCTACAAAATAAATCTAACCTGACCTACAGCTTTTAATTAAGCCATAACTCCCATTAGATCATTAGATAGTTACATAAACTGCCACCAGAGGTCGCACTGTCGTAAGTCTAACGATTTTAAATGTATGTTATTAAATACATCGCAAATTGGCATTAATTAAATGCAATAGTAACTTCAAAACACTACATAGTTACAATAAAAATAGACTTGACGGTGTTTTTATTGCTTTACGTAATGTATTTTTTGTGTATGTCATTACTTACATACTTGTTTGTAGTTGCAATTACTGTTGCAAGTAAATTTCTTCATTTTTATCGATTGGGTTTACTATAAGAAGTTGGTGGCATTGATTGAGTGTTTTTTTAAATAATATAAACGAATCTGTTCTCGATATCATCGAAAAAGCTGTTCCGTACAAAATGTTTGAGAAAATGAATTTTCAATTTTCAAGATGGCTTCTTTTTGGTGATGAAAAATATCCGAAAAATTCATCTAATTATTCTGCTTACAAAAAATACAACCGACTTCGACTTCTTTTATTTTGTTTTTTTTTTAGAAGTCTCCTATTTTTTGTAAAAAAGAAATAAGTTTCACTTTTTAGTGGTGGTTCCCCATTAAATTGTGTTAACAATACACAGACACGATCGCAGCAATCGTGAGTCATTTGCTGTTAGATATTGAAGAGTTCTTCTGTCTATCTCCGAAGATCTTCATCAGATCCGAATGTATTATATACTAAAACCTTCCTTGAAACATATGCATTTGAATAACAATAACGCCATCCAAATCGGATCAGTAGTTTTCGAGAAAATTGCATACAAACAAAATACATACATACGGGTCGAATGTAATCTAACTTTTTTTTTAATTTTTTTTTTATGTTTGATAGGCTCCCGTTTGACCACTATCTCACCTGATGGTAAGCGATGATGTGGAACTGACCGGACTAATTACATTTTTTAGCCATCAACCCAATTATCTGGAGATGAGTATGAGTTGGTATCTAGTCCAATGAGAAAATTAAGACTGTTCTATTAAAACCACAAATGTAGAATATGTGTAATTGTGGAAGTAGGTGAAAATACGAGTATTATTGCATACAAAACTCATTCTCATAGTGACACAATGAGACATTAAATTGGCTATCAAGCCGTGTGATTGTGTGAAGATGTACTTTGTTTCGTCATTGCAAAGGTTACTCTTATCGAGTTTATTTATTTATTTATGGAAAGTACTGCCTCATCACATTTAAATAACATTAAATATATAACAAAAAAAATACTGGGTAAGTGGTCTGATGCACGTGACAATAATGGCGTACATAACATTGTCAATTCTTCGGCTCGGCTCGGTGATAAAACACAATTGTTTAAAAAAATACAATACAATGAAAATTGAAATAAAATTTTACAATTAATACAATATAAATGTCAAATATAATATAAATAATAGAAATGTCCAATGTAATTCAATAGAAATGTCTCTCTTTTAATAGAAACAACTTCCGAAATTAGTTATTTTGCACGTTTTTTTTTTGGAAGTCGGTTCTATTTTTTGTGAAAAAGTTTTTTTTATTCTGAGTAAGTAGCCTGTGGATCTCAGCGATGTGCGGCTTTCGATCAGTGAAAGAGTTTTCATAATCAGATTTTCCAACAAGCGACCAATTTTAACGGAAAAGCGAGGTTATATTTAAATACTGTCTTTGGCCATAGAAATTAACTCCGAAATTTTCGACCGTCTACTACAAGTTTTGATCAGCTGATGATTTTATTTTCTTTGGGAAAATAAACAGTTACACATTGCAATATTACAAAAAATATTAGCTACAGAGTGAGTCCAATGTATAACCCACGACATTTTCCACATATTATAAAGAAAGTTATAAAACTATTGCGATGTATCCTTATACTAGCTGCGCCCCGCGGTTTTACCCGCCTAGACCGGAATAAAAGGTAGCCTATATGTTAATCTAAGCTATAAGCTATCTACATACCGAATTTCATTCAAATCGGTCCAGCCGTTTGAGCGTGAAGAAGTAACAAACATACACACTCACAAACTTTCACATTTATAATATTAGTAGGAAGTAGGATGTACATCATTAAAAATTAATAAAAATATAGGTTACAATAAAACCACATCATGTGTTAATGACAAAACTAAACTAAACAGGCATGCAAAATAGAAGAATAAAAATAAAACAAGAAATTATAAATACAGTCTTAGAGTTAAGTATATTACGGAGCAATATCCAAAATAGTATCACGAATAAGGCTTCTTTTACTAGCTGGAAGAGCGAAGATGTTAATATTTTTAAATAGGTAATTTTATACGGTAAATCGTTTTGTACGGTTTTTTATTAGGAATTGACTATGGTTTCTTTGAAGAAAGTTATTAATTTCCATGAGCAAAATCGGTATCTAAAATATAACCACCTTTCCGTTACAAGATAATACCGTGTATTTTTTTATTATTTTTGATAGGCACGAGTTTAACTTTGACCGCTATCTCACCTGATGATAAGCGATGATGAGGTCGAAGATGGAGCACGCTAGCCTAGAAGAAACCTATTCAGTCTTGACTTAAAGACTCCCAGGTTGTAGCTATCAGGAAATACAGACTCTGACAGGGAATTCCATTCCTTAGCTATACGCACAATGAATGTGTTTCTAAAACATTTTGTGCTTGTGGATTTTGTGAAGATGTACTTCGATTTTTCTGCCTTTCATGATTTGACATGGCTAAGCTTAAGCATAATTTTATCAATAGACCGACATTTTTAATATTAATTGGTCGTTATTATTGTAAAAAATCATCGGAAATTTCCTTTCATGATTTGACAAGGCTAAGATTGCTTGCCATCGACCTTAAGATGTTTCGTAGAAATAAATTTATGATATTTTTGCAAGGACAGGTTATTTATAAATACGAGGTCAATTATTATTGATTTCAGCATAAGAATAAGTACCTACTTACGTGCAATATTTCTTATTTTTACCTTCAAAACTAACTATGGCACGTGTAACTTGACCTCAAGGTTGATCAAGCAATGATTTTGTCTAAATAAAATTTATATTCTATAGACTTTATAAACGGTGTGAATATTTAGGCAACCAACCCGCATTGGGCCCACGTTTTGGCCTATTACGGCCCTCACCCTCTCACAGAGAGGAGGTCTATGCCCAGAAGTGGGGACACCAAAAAAGCTGATGATGATGATTTGGGCTCTTGCCAAAGAAGATAAAAACTTCTTGAAAATTCAAGCTATTAGAGTATTTATTTTAGACGTAAGCAGACTTGCTAGCTTGGGCCGACAGGATTTTTTTTTTTGCATAGATACGTGTAGATCATATTTGAAAATCCAAATAAGGCGTTTAGCACCCTCCCAAATCATCTACTATATTGGGGTCGGCTTTTAGTTTAACCTCATATAGCTGAATACCAGTAATTTGGAGCAACTGCGTATTTGAGCTCCGGAACTCAGTAGCTGGGTACCACGATACGACTTAACAAGATAGTCTAGGAAAATTGTAGCTTAAAACAAAAAAAACCTGATCTAAATAAACTATTAAATACAACCCTATAAACTTTATTTTCATCATAAGCCTCAAAGCTACAAATTATAGACAACCACTCACCAACATAATCCTGAAGATTAGCACTTTCAAACCAAGATTGTTTCCTACCTCGCAGCTTTACGAATTCTGTGGAGTCCTTTCAATAAGACAACTTTTCCTTCTCAATATAATTTTAATGCAACACATGAATATCTTATACAACCCACTCACTTTAAATAGGCGCACAAAACTCTTGGTTTACGCACAACCCATCGCTTCAAAAACAAAATTTAGCACTAGATTTGCTCCATTTATTGGCCCCTACATTTGCAACAAATTAAATAAAAGTCTGAACATCTACCCGATGACGAAAAAATCTTGCAAAATTACAATAACTGAGTACCTACAGAAACTCTCGTATGAGGAAACAGAAAATTTGCTTCAAATACCTAGTTAAACAATTAAAGACTCAACTACTTGTTTAATTAATTAAAATGAACTAAGTAATATATAACAAATTCATGCTCCGCAATCTTACACACCCTGAGAGGGTGTGTAAGATTCACTTTTCGACACGATTCAAGACACTCATTCACGCACACCTCCATCTCACACAAAGAGAGGTCTGGTCAGACACCTATAACGTTACCTTTTCAATCATTAAAATACTTAATTTGTAACTCAGGGGGATTCGGCGTTGAGGGCTGAAATACAGGTTATGCCTAGTTCGGCCCCAAATGCTAATACTTTTGTGTACCTTAAGTTTAGAATAAGCAAACTACTTGTAAAAAATGTACATATTTATGCGAATAAACATTACTATTACTATATAACATAACAACCTACACCTTTCATCATAATTTGAACTCTCAACTGCAGTGATAAGTCATCATTTGCAATGACATCTTGCCCAAGAGCTCAATTACGTATGTCAAGTGAAGATCGATGGTTTGGGTGTATTTTAAAGACATTATTATCATAATTCTGGACAAGTTGGTCATAATAATGATGTAAGTACCTACATTTGGTAATAGAGATTGATTCACACATGAGGAATACAGCATGTAACAAAAACCCTGTCCGATCCTGAAGGGTATTATTTGGTATCGTACTGTATACGTAATCATTTAATGGATACGAGATTATTATTTTTCCCCAATGAAACCAATTAATTTAAAAAAAAAGAAAAACCTATCAATGGCAATACTGAGCGCTCGACAAAGTTCACCTATAGTTTTGTGTCAAAGAAGCCGCCTGAGCGAGACGGTCTTTGTGATCCTTTGTTAAATAGTGCCTACAGCGCGGCTGTATAGTTTGAAATAAAAAGAGGTAAAAACGAAAAGATTTCGCCAGCCGGTGGAGTGTTGTCAACTTATGAAAATTTGGCATAACTTATAAAAAAAAAAAATCTTTAACTTTTGGTTCTTATGAGTTATATTTTTTTTACTATTTTTTCTAGTATGTATGTTAAACCAGGAATACACCTTTATTGGATCGTACAGGGTTTTTGTTACATGCTATATTGGGGAATTTCTTGACAGTTTTTGATGCAGTATTTTATGGGAAGCACAAATGAGAGAACAATGGAGAGGCTATACTGGAATTTTCCTTACATGATCCAATCAGACCAACCCGCATTGGGTCCGCGTGGTGGATTACGGCCCACACCCTCTCACAGAGAGGATGCCTGTGCTTCAGCAGTGGGGACATTAAAAGGCTGTTGATGATGATGATGATGATCCAATCAGAAATGAGAATATCTGCAGGAGCACCAAAGTTACTGACATAGCCCGAAGAATAGACAAACTTATTTGGCAGTGGGCAGGGCACATTACCCGCAGAACATCGATGGGGCGGAAAGGATCTGGAGGGGCCACAAGGTGGACGGATGACTTGGTTAGGGTTGCGTGAATCCTTTAGATGCAAGACGCACAGGACCGGTAATTGTGGCGACACTTGGGAGAAACTTATGTCCATATGTGGAAGATGAAGAAACATCCCGCGCCAACCCCCAATGTATTGGGATAGGGGCAAGCGGTGACGATTTTGTGAGAACCTGAGAGTTACGAAACTTTTTCAAGTAGAGGTCATATATTAGCTTTAGGTTTTGTCTTTGATATTTCGATTTAAATTAATGATGAGCCGATATTTGTTCTACATTCGGTTTTACCGAACTTCGGCATTCGGCCGAAATCCGATCATTCGAAACATGAAAATATTAAAATAACTCAACTGTTTAGTCTAAAATAATAAAACCAAACCAGCAAAATAAAGTCATACACATTTATTTAATGTTTGTTAGTTGTTACTTATTTAACAATATTCTTATATTCTTAACATTTTCAGAATTTGGACATATAAACATTTAAATATATCGCCAAAAATAAAATCACTAATTTTAATTTTTATAAGTGTTAAATGAAGTCATACTACCCACTAGTAATTAAAATTTACAAATTGAAGGTTACGGTGCAAAAACAAGATTCGACGTGTCACTTGAAAATATCCGAAAACATAGTGAAAAAAACCGAACTTCAGCCGGAATTCGGGCGAACTTTTTATTTTTACTGAATGTTCGGCCGAAGTTCGTATTCCATTAAAACCACATTAGGCCCATCCCTAATTTAAATGCGATAAGTTTGGTGACAGATAGGGACATATTAAAATAATCCTGACTTGCTGTGTAAGTGAATCGGATCAAAAGGTCAAACCATTTGTTAGATTTTTTTAGGGTTTTAGCTTTCACTGTCTGAAAAATGGTAACATAATTCGATACTACATAGTTCGATTCGATATAGCTTTTAGCAGTATCTTATGTAGACCAATTTGATCAGACTATTTGCCATATTCGTAAGCCCATCAAAGGATCGTCAGTTCTATTTCATTAAAGAGTGACAGATATTTTTAACAGAGGCCTTTCGTTAATTTTTCGCACGGCTCGCGCTCAACCACTATCTCACCTGATGGTCAGAAATGAATAGCTAAAAAAAAAAAAACAACGTCTTGCATTTCGGGAATAGGTACCGGCAGAAGTGAAAACTTGAACATTAACGTTGTGCATTTTTGAATATTTTGGAATCGTCTTACGAATTTTCGATCAGGTCACGTGTGTCCTGACGCGAGTTCAATATTTTATACCCATCCCAAGAGAAGTGCTCAATGCCGCTAAAGAAGTTTTCACTTCAAAAAGAGTGGCACTCCGGGAGTGCCGACAGAAGTGAAAACTTGAACAATAATGCCCAACGCGCCTAAAGAAGTTTTCACTTCAATCCAAATAGCGGTGTCGGTGTCGGTGTTGATGACGAGTTCAATAGTTTTTTCCCATCTTAAAAATGCCCAACGCACCAAAAGAAATTTTCACTTCAAAAATATTATTTTAGTGAACTAAATAGAGCGTCATCCCTCAGACAAAAAGAATGGATAGCTTTATCCTTGTAGAAAACCACACGACGACCGACTCACATCTAAGCTTTTTCCACTTACAAAATAGGCGCGAAAATAAACGCCACAGAGTTCACACAATACGAAACAACATCTATTGAATTTAATCTATGCGCCACTAGATATAATCTGTGACTTCATTGCAGTATGGCACAAATGCATGGCACGAATGCAAGCGGATCAGATTCTATTTATTGTTTTCTTAGAATAATTATGAAACTGCTACGGCGATGTAATGTGCAATGGAAGCGCACTAATTCTTTTTTTTTATCATTCGTTCTTGAGATCTAGACAAAGTGATAACTATTGTCGTTAGTTTAAAATGTCTGGGTTTGATCACGTTTTGGTAGCGTAAGTCCCATTCATTTTGGACTATTTGACGATCTTAATCGCCGATAAAATGGCACTTTTGCTTTCGGAAGACAAAAATGAAATGGCGAAAAGCAAAAAAAAGTGAAGATGTTTTGTAAGAAGATTTTAAGTTCAGTTAGAGTCTAATATGGCACCTTACTATTGACATAGAATGGACTAAATCATTGGTTCGGTATGGTTCATTGCTGGGCGGTAATTTCATTGATTTTATCAATGCGAATTTAAAAATTATTTTCAGTTTTGCTTCGATTATTTTAATCATAGCACTAGTATTTTTAAGAAATTCAGTTAAATCTACTAATGGTGGCCAACGAATAACCTTTACTTTTCCACCAGGGTCCGGTAAAACACTTTATTTTACCTAATTACTTTTAGCGTACAAAATAGAGCGATTTTTTTTTTTAAAAACGATTATTATTAAAGTATTAATTTATTAAATATTTGCAAAAGTATAATTTACTGTACAAAGGCGTAAAATAATAGTTTATGGGTTTAATATAACAATTGCTACTTTAACTATGCTATAAGGTATGGTTTTGAAATTGATCTAGAAAACAGAATCCGTTGAACAGGGAAATAGCAAACAACACATTTTCCATGTCCGCTATTTACAATTTAACACTTTTACAAACAAAAGCTTTGTTTTGTTTTCAATACTTTCGTTTTCTGCGTGTGTCGTAATAATGTGTAAACAATGTTTTATTACGCGGTAGGTAACCACGGAACAATTGAATGACTAAAACTTAAAAAAATCAAACCTACATACGTCATAGGTGTGCTACAGTTTCGGTTAATCCGGCCGAGTTAAGATTATAAGTATGACTTAAATCATGTTAGTGTCATAATCATAATGTGTGATTTTAACGCAATGAAAATGTATATTTCTTAGTTAGTTTTAATTTAACTAATTATTCACTATAGTTTACGGTCTACTAGTACTTCCTTATTAATTAAAAAATAAACACACCATTTAAAATTAAAAAATAAAACTTACATTTGAATTTCTTCTTCTAAAAAAATAAAACACCGAAGAGAGAAACTATAAAAAATAAACGAAAAACTATTAGAATAAAAATCAAATCACAGCACTACAATCACTTTCCGATGTATCGGCGAAAATAAAACTCACGTTCCAAAATGTATTTGAAAAAAAAACGCGGCAAAAATACAAAAATAGAATGCGATTAGAGTCTTCCACTCAATG
Source organism: Polia nebulosa (assembly GCA_951329385.1). Lineage (NCBI taxonomy): Eukaryota > Metazoa > Arthropoda > Insecta > Lepidoptera > Noctuidae > Polia > Polia nebulosa. The sequence continues at coordinate 25,704,079 of OX589600.1, read as the reverse complement.
GAGGCAAATGCACGCGTGCGAACCATAGACCACGCTTATAACCCTCTCCCATACATAGACACCATTTTATGCCGACCCCGCCATCCGAACTTTCACCCAGCGACATTAGACCACTGTAAGATGGATACGTCAACCAATCTTTTTAGACCCCTTCCTTAGTAACGTCACTTACAAATACCAGGTCTCTATAAAATTGTCAGTTTCTTCTTCTACATGTATTCTGGGGGGCATTACCACCCAAATTAATGAAGATTCAACAATTAGAATAAACGCATTATGTCGGCACTATTTTCTGCTTGCGTAAAATAAGACAATAAGAACGACCGAAGGCTATTTCTATTCAAACGTCTTTAAAATTAGCGTGTATAAGATTTCGCAGCGACTGACATTTATTTAGTGAGGTCCTAAATCGTATAGACGTGTGGATCAGATACGGTTTTTTGTTAAGAGGGTGTTACAACCTCCTTTGTGCGGTTGGTTACAGAACTTCTTGAACGGAAACGCGTTTTTTTTTTAAAGCTACATTGATTGGCAAAGGTCAACAGTGCGCATGAATTGAGAAGCTTATTACTATATTATGTAAGATTTGCGTAATAATATAATTGGTTTCAACTATTTATCATCTTGAATGGAGAAATACCAGAGAGACATACCACTTTTTTTTTAATTGGCACCATGGGTTCTAATATTCAAAATTTGGGATCGTATATGAGTTCAATCCCATCTGAAAGGTTAATTTTGGAACGAATTTCCATGCATGAATATTACTCTTGCTCGCCAGTGGGTAGGCAGGCACGCGACTTATTAACTAACTTCTGCCGGCGGCTTCGCCCGCGTAGATTCAGTACTTCCGCCGTTATAAACTTTCAACCTGTTTTTCACCCCCTTAAGGTTTAATTTCGAAAAACCCTCTCTTAGTGATTACTTACTCTTCACAAAGAACACACCCTCCAAATTTCATATCTCTAGGAGCAGCAATTTAGGCTGTACGTTGATATATCAGTCAGTCAGTCAGGACTTTTATATATACAGATATTGAGCTATTGCGTCTTGGAATAAAAATTATGAAAAAACCGTCTAAGTGCGAGTCGGACTCGTACACAAAGTGATACGGTTCCGTACCATAAACCGAAAAAAATCACGTAATTGTAATTTTTATTTTATAGTATTAATTTTTTGTTAAAGCTGGAATAACCAAATATATACTCTGAAAATTTAAACTGTGTACCTATTATAGTTCATGAGATACAGCCCACTGACGGACAGACATACGGACAGGTATAGTTATAAAACATTCAAACACGATGTACATTGTTAATGAATAAATTAAATTAAATTAAATGAATGAAATGAGACGGACGGACGAACAGCCGAGGCTTAGTAATAGGGGTTTCGATACCCTTTGCGTACGGAACACGAAAAGAAATTTACCAGAAATGAACAGCTGAGTAGTAAGAAAAACATAATTTCCACTAATTTTATGTTTTACGTCGCTGTTACCCAATTGTTCCTTTTGCTTTAATTCCTAGACGTGCATTAAAAAGGAAACTGAATTACAGTACTTTCAATGTTGACAACTTGCAACCTTCAAGGCACAACCTTGTAGCCAGGATTATCCATCAGCAACTTGCTCTGAAGTACTCTCTTGTGGAATCGGAAGTGCCGTACTACAGATATGCGCCCGACCCAGTTCTCGATAATGGTCATATCTCATTGTACTGGGATCGGTCCATCATCACTGACAGGACTATTGTAGCCAATAAGCCTGATATAGTGGTGGTAGACCGAATCGAGAGGCGTGCAATGATTGTTGACATTACCGTCCCACATGACGAGAACCTCGTGAAAGCCGAGAAAGATAAACAATTCAAGTATATTGACTTGGCTCGCGAGGTTGTCGACATGTGGGATGTGGACTCAGCGATCATTGTACCGATAGTCGTGTCAGCCAATGGCTTAATAGCCACGAGCCTCGACCAACACCTCAGGAGGCTCTCGTTAGGCGGCTGGATCAAGGGCTTGATTCAGAAAGCAGTACTTCTGGACACGGCTCGCATTGTCAGGCGGTTCCTCTCTCTGGAGCCCTGACCGCCGGTAGCTTGGACCCTGTTCCCGATACCGGTGGGATACTATTTTTTATATTTTTAAATGTTTTTTTTTATCCTTTATATTTAAATATTTAAAAATGTAAATAATATGTCTATAAAAATAAATAAACGGAATAATAAATAATAATAATAAATTTATTCACAAACTTTTTTACAAGAATCCTATGAAAACCCTGACTTCTGAGCTAGGAAAAAAAAAAACCTGTATTACAGAAGTCAGTGCCCTCTCCCACTTTCTACCTGATACAAATTGTGAATAAAAATTTAAAAAAATAAAAATAATAATAAAAAATAATTTGTAATACAGGCCAAGTGCGTGTCAGACTTCGCACATTTAGGGTTCCGAACCAGAGAGTAATCAAAGAAAAAATCTGATTTATCAATATTTTGGTATTAAAGCGGTGCACATCTCTGGGGCGCAGGCTCCGAGCCACCTCCAGCACCATCCTGAGCGTATTTGCGAACAGGTTTGATTGTCAGTACATTAACCATTGCTATTTGATTAATGTGATGACAAACAAACAAATGACTCAGAGGCAGGCGTATTATTAATTAAAAAAAAAAAAAAGAATTGTATTTTATTTTATGACTTAATTTAATTGTGATTTTGATTTTTGATTTTAATTTTGATTTTGTTTTTTTTTTTTTTTTTATTTCAATCTTGGTTTTATAGTTTTAAATTGTAATGTTTACTTTTATTTAATTACTACTTATATGACATGTATTATTATTATAATTTTAATTTTATTTGGAATGAAATGATCTGAAAGGAATGGATTGAAATAAATGATTTTTGAATTTGAATTTGAATTAGTAAAATATAAGTAGTTAAAAACAGTATCATTAAATTTCAAGTTCATAGGTCAATGGGAAGTTAAAAAACTCTTCGGAACAAAATTTTGGGACAGACGACGGACAGACAGACAAACGGACAGACGGATAGACAGACAGACGGACAGACGGACATGTGAGTGACAACAATTGGGCTCCGTTTGGACCCTTCGGGTACGGAACCCTAAACTAGCACAGACACCGTCATTTACTCAATCTTAAAAAACAACATAACTTGGTGCATAGTTTTTAGGGTTCCGTACCCGAAGGGTCCAAACGGAGCCCTACTGTTGTCACTCACGTGTCCGTTTCTCTGTCCGTCCGTTGTCTGTCACAAAATTTTGTTACGAAGAATTTTTTAACTTCTCATTGACCTACGAGTATGAACTTGAAATTTGGTAATAATGTTTATTATTACGTTACTTTATTAAAAAATATCAGTATTTGGTACAGAACCCATAATGTGCGAAATTCGACACGCACTTTGCCATTTATTGATTAGGATCGATGAGTTGTGCTTTTTGGTAAATAAACAATTTTAGTAAAACAGTGTTTTTACTAACCATATTTTATTAAAAAAGTAATTTTACTTTACGTATACGTGTACGTTGTAGAAAAATTTATCTTTCATTAATCTCATTAGTTGTTTTTAAAGATTGAGTAAATCATTTAAAATAACATATCTTTGTATTAGGCGGGATAGCAAATCCATAGAGCGACTGGTTGTACAGGGAAAAGTAGAGGGAACCAGATCGCGTGGCAGGTTACCTATGCGCTGGACTGACCAAGTGAAATTTGCTATAGGAGGCCACGTGTCTGACTGCGCCAAACAGTCCGCCAACAGCGAGAGATGGCGGGAGATCGTGCGGAGAGCTGTGTCCGCCTCTACCACCGACGTGGACGCCTCTACGTGACCACGACCGCTCTGCTAAGAGCGACATGACAGAGAAGAAGATCTTTGTATTTATTTGATAAGTATCGATGTGTTCTACCAGCTTTTTTGGTAAATAAATAAAGGTAAGTAAAACAATGTTTATTGTTACCACATTTTATTAAAACAGTGTTTTTACTTAATCATAAACGGTCAACAGAAAAACGCGTTACGGAAATTAATTTCATTAGTTCGTTTTAAAGATTTCGTAAATCTTTAAAAACAACATAACTTTGTATTGTTTATAGTATTTCGATGTGTTGTACCCGCTTTTTGGTAAATAAACATTTTTAGTAAACATTGTTTTTATTTACCGCATTTTATTAAAATACTGTTTTAATAAAATGTGGTAAATAAAAACAAACAAACATTTTAATTATTCAAATACGTATGCGTTATAGGAAAATTTATCTTTCATTAGTTTCGTCATTTGCCATAAATTACTTACCATTCCGCTTTGTTGCTTTTCGAGGGCTGCCGAACGAACCCCACGAATAGCCATTACTTTTAAATGAATATTTTATGGAAATCATTGAGGAAATTAATTAATTAAGATGCTGTAACTATGCAAAAGGCATCTTAGCAGATGGATTGACCTATGAGACCCGGATTCTAAAAAACCTAGGTTTTAAAAATGTTCCTACTTATCCACTTTCTGTCCCATTGACAGCGATGTGGACGAATGAAATGATGAATGGAAATTAAAGATGATTTTGATGCCCAATGATGATTTTAATTTTCATACGCGGTTATAGATATTTTTATTATCAGTTTGTAAATAGTGAAGTATACATAATAACATATTTATTATTATTCGGCGCGCCAGCATTAATGACATCATCCGTCGGGCTCTTGTCACCGCCGGGTGCCAGCTGATTTAGAACCCAATGGCTTGGCACGTGACGATAGGAAGAGGCCAGACGGAATGACCATAATGCCTTGGAAGTTGGGTAGGCTTTTGGTGTGGGATGCAACATGTGTCGACACCCTTGCGCCATCCCATCTTCTTTGCACAGCGGGCTGTACTGGGGCGGCTGCTGCAGGTGCAGAAAACCTCAAACAGTGCAAATACGAGTATAACAACCTTATTGGGAGTTACATGTTTGAGCCGTTTCGGGTTGGAACACTAGGGCCATGGGGTTCGAGTGCTCATCGAGTTTTTCGGCATATCAGCAAGCTGTTAGTCGACTCTTCATGTGACCAGAGGGCTGGGCTTTTCTTTGGCCAACGAATCAGCATTGCTATTCAACGTGGCAATGCTGCTAGCGTTCTGGGCACTTTTTCCATGGACAGCGATGTGGATGAATTTTTTGATGCCCAATGAGTTGTTTTCATACGCATTTGTACATGTTAGGTATTATTATTAGTTTGTATATATCTATTAATTATTAGTTCAGATGTGAAAAATGTTAAATAGACAATTGAATCTACTATTTAACAAGCTTCTATTTAACTTGCAATTTATGTATGTATCTAACTATGTTTGTTCGGTTGGAATCTTGCAAGCTGAATTAGACCCACTTCCCGATGTCCGATTGGACTCAAATTTGTAGCACTTATGTATCTTCGGTGACAATATAATAATATGTTACCATGGAGCTGGCTTGATGATGGAGATGGAATGTGGCTATAGGAACTTCTGAACTAAACCAGATAAACCCATCGAGGTTGTGCTTGATTGATTTGTCTTGAGCAGCACTTAACGCCTAGATGATATCCAGGGTCTGATGATGAAGCTGGAAGATGGCCACGGTATCTCTGTGATAAAACAATATAGCCCCACCGAATTTGGGCTCGATTCATTTGTCTTGAGAAGCACTTTACACCTAGACTATATCCAGGTTCTGATGATGAAGCTGGAAGGTGGCCACGGCATCTCTGTGATAAAACAACATAAGCCCACCGAGTTTGTGCTCGGTTGATTCGTCTTGAGGAGCACTTTACATCACATCATAATATCCGTAGAATATTTTAAAATACCACGCCTACTCTAGAATACTTACCTAATAAAAAGCTAAAAATAAATTAATGGTATAAAAATGTTTTTAAAAACAAGCTTTTATCAGGGACAACAATTATAAATTTGGAAATAAATTCTAATAAGTATTTGGCGTGTAGGTACTAACCTATATTCTTAAAAGCTTGAGGCACAGAAGTATACCTAGTAAGTAACAGGTAGTGCCTCAAAAAAATAAATAAAACTGAAGCGTCTGTTTGTAATGTCAAAATAACAGTTTTTTTAAGCTCATACAAATATCTGCACGACACCCAAAATTTTTGTCTGTCTGTCTGTTTGTTCCGGGTAACATCCGAAACGGCTGGACAGAAGCCAGTTTGAAATAAATCAAATGTTACCTGTGAGCAAAATTGGCAGTAGGTACTAATGTAACTGTGAATTGCCGAAGCATGGTGAGGTGAGTCTTACACTGGGACTTGTTAATATGTACGAGTATAACAAGTACCAAGCTAACTGGTGAATCGAACTGAATACCACTATTTAACCGATTGCTTCAGAAGGAGGGTCATGTTTATTCGAGAGGTTTTATGTACTCGTGTCTGACAAACTTAAGGCGCAGTTATACGACTTTTAATGGTTTTTAATTGAACATTACGTCTAAACGACTAGTCTTATTACTTTGAAAAAAATATAATGTTACTCTAGACAATTTCCGTCGTAGTTTGCTCTGAGAATATTTGAAATTATATTTTTAAAACATAGTGCAATTAATTTGTACAGTTATGTCTAACGCAGATAAAAATTGAGAATCACGCAAAAACTATAAAGCGTGTTTCTATGAAACCTTCCCCATTTGTAAGATCATTTAATTATTTATAATTTCGTCTATGTGTTTTAGTTCCATACCTGTTGTTTTATGTGTAATAAATTAATAATGTGACTAACTTCGGACAGCGCTCCTTGATGGGCGAGTCCAATTACTGGGTGGACGTACGACGCGTTACATGAGCTCAGCACAGATCACGCAAGCTAACCACTCAAGGTCATTGGCAGTTAATAGCGCCTTAAGAAGGTGACTGGGATAGACTGGATGCGTAAGGCGGGGGACAGGGTGTTGTGGCGCAGCCTGGGAGAGGCATATGCCCAGCAGTGGACTGGGATAGGCTGAGTTGATGTATGTATGTATGTTTCTTTGGCACGCCCTGCAGCCTAAACGGCTGGATAGATTAAAAAAAAAATGGTTTCACAACGCTTGCAATCGCTTTAGGACGCTTGATGGCGCTATCTGTATTTTTAATAATTTTGCTCTCGTGCAAAGCTGAGGCGGGTTGCTAGTTTTGTTAAAAATAATCCTTGATATATTTGCGACGTAAAAACGCCTTGCAATATCACAACGTCAATGAGTTTGCGAATACCAATGTAAGTGAACTTGTTACATAATGCGTCGAGATGAGACCGTGTAAATGAGGTTATGTTCACGAAATATTAACTTTTTTAGCTTGTTAACTTTTCGAATTTGCTTATTGTAGGTTTGTATTTTTATAAGATTTATGTAACTTATAGCCTGTTAACTTTTCTGTAAAATTTACGTCTCATATGTGAATTTATATCTTTTTTATGCGTTTATTGATTTTTAACATAATTTATTGAACTTTTCAGCACTGACATAAAATATTGGGCACTAAAGTTGTCTTTTTATATTTAACTAGTTTCCGCTGGCAGCTTCGCCCGCATGAAAGTCGAAAATTATCCAAAAAGTACATACTCCCTGGTTAAAAAGTCCTAAGTCCTGTTCCAGGACTTGGTCTATCTTGTAGGTACTGTGACGATTGTAGACACAGCCTAAACTCAGCGGATGTGTACCGGCCTTCAGCTGGCTGTTAAGATTATTGAAGAGCCGTTTGAATATTGAATAAGTAGGCATCACATTTGTTTTAGGGATCAGTTCTGCGGCCCTGGCCGAACTAGGCACATGTACACTGAAAAAAATAAGTAGTAAAGCATAATGAAAAAGCATTAATCTGAACTGTTAAAGCATTAATCTGAACTGTTAAAGAATTAATCTGCACTGTTCAAGCAGTTCAGATCAATGCTTTTTCATTATGCTTTACTACTTATTTTTTTCAGTGTATAATTACTTCTCTATATAATATAAGAGTTCTGAGTGCTTCATCCTCTTTCTTTTGTAACACTGCACAAGTTAGCCAGTCACTCTCATACACCACACTCTCGCGTTGCCAGCGAGTGAGTCCTCTACCCTGAAATTACTAGAACGTCCCAGGGGCCCTGCACACCGTACTGGTGCCTTGGGGTCCTACAGTACCAATCAAATTTCATCAGAATCCGTTAAAACGTGAAGAGGTAACAGACAGACAGCGTTACTATCACATTTATAATACTGAAGTATAAAGTATGGATTAATAAACACATAGCAACGACTACCTTTCGATCAATATGCTTGGTTACAGTTAATAGCTGTGGTGGCCCGGTGATAACGGCCGCGAATTACAAGTTGTAGGTCGTGAGTTCAAACCCGGGCAGGCGCTACAAAACCTCCACTCTGAAATATCTTTAGAATGGCTAGGAGGTTTCTAAAAATGTAAAGAATTATACTGATTTCCGTAATACCACTATAACAGGACATATTACACAATATTCCACGACTGGCAGATGCATAACGTTATGCTAAAATTAATAGGTATAGTTATTTATACATACAATGTTTAGCACATGCTGTGTTTTACACACTTTCGTTTTTACACAAACTATGGTAATTTGTTTGTGCACAATTTGTGTGAATTTTAAAATGCAAATAGGACTATATTATTTTTGGATTTTGTATAGCAATGACATGGTAAATAATAGGTCATTTTTTTTTTTGACAAGGTTAAATAGATCAGCATGCTTTTTTTTTATTTGATATTGGTAGGTAATTACTTCAGCTTGTGCAAATTACATTATAAACTAGGTTACAGTGTACAGCATCCAATATGTATTACTGTATCATCATCTTCCTGCCCTTATTCCATGTTACTTGGGGTCGGCGCAACACGTTTTGTCTTCCATTCTGTTCTGTCAGCCGTCACGCTATCACTAACTCCCTTTTCTTTCATATCACTCCTCACACAATCCATCCATCCTTTCTTTGGCCTCCCTCTCCCTCTCCATCCATCCACATTTATATTCATAACTCTTTTAGTTACATGTGTTTCACCCCTCCTCTTTACGTGACCATACCAAGATAAGCGGTTCCCTTTCAACTTTTCTATGTATGTATTACTGTATATGAAAAAAAAATTAATATGTCTCGTACTTGAGTCAACATCTATAAACCTACAGTTGTTTCTTTATAGCAAGGTAAATACCCATAGGTTACAGCCTTTTTTAGGGTTCCGTACCCAAAGGGTAAAACGGGACCCTATTACAAGACTGAGTCTATCTGTCTGTTTGTCTGTGACCAGGCTGCATCTCATGAACCGTGATAGTAAGACAGTTGAAATTTTCGCAGATGATGTATTTCTGTTGCCGCTATAACAACAAATACTAAAAAATGAATAAAATAAATAGTTAAGGGGGCTCCCATACAACAGACATGATTTTTTTGCTGTTTTATAAAAACAATATATAGATAATGGTACGGAACCTTTTGTGCGCGAGTCCGACTCGCACTTGGCTGGTTTTTTTTTACAAGATTTGTTTAACTCGCAATCTTTGTTTGTTCAGGTCAAAACTGCAAGCTGAATTAAAACCACTTCCTCTTATCCTACGGAGTTGAAATTTTTACATGCTTATTCAATGCAATTTTACGATAAGTATGATCTGAATCGACATCCAAGATTAGCTATAGATAGAGGATCACCCGTCAACGGTGAAGACACAAAATTTTATGTATGAATTTAAAATCTTGTTTAAAAAGATATTTTTTTACTATTAACTATTACCTAATTTGTGCTGGTTACCGAAAGCGGCTTGGAGGTCCATAGCAGATTGGAGACGTGGTAGCAAAGACTGGAGAGTGTTGGTCTGAAATTGAGCAGAACCAAAACAGAATACCTGTTCTGCGATTTCGGCTCTCACCGGAACGCCTATACCGATCTGCTCCGATTTTCGGTACCTCGGGTCGCTTGTCCAGGGGGATGGCGATATAGACCGATACGTAACGCACAGGATCAACTCAGGATGGATGAAATGGCGACAGGTCACTGGAACAACTTGCGACCGACGTATGCCCCTCAAGCTCAAGGGGAAAATCTATAATTCCGTGATTAGACCTGTCGTACTGTATGGATCAGAATGTTGGGCTGTAAAAAAGACGGATGAAAAAAGATTGCATGTGGCGGAGATGAGAATGTTGAGATGGATGTGTAGTAATGTGAATGGATAAAGTGAGAAATGAGTACGTTACAGGTAGTTTAAAAGTGGCGCCAATGACAGAAAAGTTGAAATGGAGCCGCTTATCTTGGTATGGTCATGTGAAGAGGAGGGATTAAACACATGTAACTAAAAGAGTAATGAATATTAATGTAGATGGATGGAGTGGGAGAGGGAGGCCAAAGAAAAGATGGACGGATTGGGTAAGGAGTGATATGAAAGAAAAGCGAGTTAGTGATAGCGTGACGGCTGACAGGACAGAATGGAAGAAAAAAAACGTGTTGCGCCGACCCCTAGTAACATGTAATAAGGGCAGGAAGATGATGAACTATTTCCTAATTTATCCTAGTAAGAACCCGAACAATAAACTTTTCTTTCTTTCACTACAAAAGAATTCAGAGGATCGAAATCGATCCCAGAAGAAATTATATCTTAACTCTCGTGTTTAAAAATAAATAACAAAAAAATGTAGTTGTTATGTTAAAACGAAAACGGTAGATATACCTAATTTAATTGTGGTGTTTCAGAGATAATTTCAAGAAATTTATTTATAAAGTTATCTGAAATCGTTACAAGTTTTAGATCGCTATATTTGCGAAATTGTAAATGATAAATGATAAATGATGTTTATTCAGTAAATAGGTTACAAGGAACACTTTTACACGTCAATGTTTTTTTGTCAGTTTAAGCTAGATGAGGCCGGTGTTTCCTAGCTGACTACCCTGAGAAGAAACACCGAAACAAACTCAGAGGTCAAAGTCTCTTTTAGTGTTCAAATCCATACAATGTGGACTGGTTAGATCCTATGAGAACCATGTACGTTTATGTCTGGGATGAGCTTTATGAAGAAAGCAACACACGAATTCGAGTGGACCTGTCCAGACAGTGCAAGCATTTGTCAGTCATCGCGAAGCTCAACTCAGAACTCTGAGGTGCTCAACGAACCGACGAACAATACCAAAGTAAGGACATTTGAGTAGGCCGCAAAAAATACTCAAACTGCCAGACAATCATAAAATCTACATGAATATAACGACATACATAGTTCTCGCATTCACATTATTCTATATGAGGACCATGCAGCTTAGTGTCTGTAGTGGTCTTTTGAAGAAAGAACCAAACATATTTGAGTGGACCTGTCCAGTCAGTGCAAGCATTTGTCAATAGTCGAATAGCTCAACTTAAAAACCACTAAGGAGCTCAATGACATGACGAACAATACCAAAGAAAAGACATTTGGGTAGGCCGCAAAAGTACTCAAACTGTCAGACAACGTTGAAAATTACTGTAAAAAGGAGGAGAAAATAATAATAATAACCCACATAGTCCTCACATTTACAATAATTAAGTAATCAAAAAAAAAAAAATATAATACTTTACAAAGTAAATATTTGTGTCAAACAAAATAGTAATCATAATATGTCAATCAAAAAATAAAAATAAATATAATACTTAACAAAGTATTCAAGTCAAAAAAAATAATAATAATAATAAAATGTCAATAAAAAAATAAAATAAAAAATATAATGCAATACTATACAAGTATTCATGTCAAAAACGAATATTAAAAAAAAAAATATATATATAAAAAATTTTTCATCAGTAAGTAGTACATATGAAAACAATGGCTCATGTATATCATTGAAGCAGCTCAATCCCACGCCTTTTTGTCCTCAAGAAAGTCATTAATTGGTAAAGTGAGTCTACTAACAAATATCGTCTTCTAAGAGAATTTTAGTATTTCTAAATATTCTGTATATTTAACGGCCCGTCAAGGATCATAAAAAAGTAATAAAAATGAAAGTACTGTTACCTAAATCCTTTCTGTTATTATAATTTATTTAAGAAATAAACGTGTTTAGTTTTTGTATATATATTACGTACCTACACATGTATTTTTTTTTGTTTTTTTTTGTTTTATTGTATACCTTTATAGACTTAATTTTATTTAGTTAAGTATTTAAATATTATATAGCGATTTTTATTTCATTAAAATACCTAAATCAATTTAAGAAATACACCCAGTGTGATTTACGTTTTAAAATTAAGTATTTATTAATATTTTTTCATTTCTTGTGTTGATAAGGCTAGCAGTTTCTTTTATTTTTGGAAAGACGTCCGTTATTAAATTCTGTGAAAATGACGTGCCATGAAAACAATATATTTAGCACAATGATAGAAATTTATTCCAACAAAGATTTACCATTACATAATTTATAAGACCCGCTTGTCAGTACACAGCGGTCTGTCTATTATATAATCCGTACCTACTTATTTTTTAAATCTTCAAGGAAGCCAGTTACACAGCTATTCTGCTACAGTACCTACCTCAATAAATTCCATAGTAATTATACATAATATTATACACAAATATTCAAATTAAGCTTTTAAACAGAAATAATCTGCAGTGACTACAGACTATAATTATGTATTAAAATTAATTATACATTTTAATTATTTTGGTTTATTTTCTCTGCAGTCTGCGTTAACGTAGGTTTGCATTATTTCGTAATTTTAATTTTGTTTAATTGTGCATAAAAGTTCAAATTTAGTACGACTAGTTTACATAAAATTATATAAATAAGTGGTAATTTGGATGCATTCAGGTAAGTAACAGTTTATTATACATATAGGTACTACTATCACTATTGTGAGAAAAGCCGAGAAATATTGTTTATTACAATTTTTTTTCGTATTTTTAGGTTTCCGTACCCGAGGGGTCCAAACGGAGCCCTATTGCTGTCACTCACGTGTCCGTCTCTCTGTCTGTCTGTCCGTCGTTGTCTGTCGCAAAATTTTGTTCCGGAGATTTTTTTTAACTTTCATTAAAAACAAAAACAAACAAACATTTACATAGGTTATCTCATCTGCCCGCGCCTTTTCCCAACTATCTTGGGGTCGGCTTCCAGTATAACCGGATGCAGCTGAATTCCAGTATTTTACATGGATTTTAATATTCTAAAATTAGCATGGATCCCTCTCAGGTAAAGGCCTCCACCAATGCCTTCCATTTCTCTCTATCTTTTGCTGTCGGTAACCAGTTTGTTCCTGCGATATTCTTTTCGTCGTCCTCCCATCTCATGTAGGGTCTCCCTACTCGGCATTTGCCTGACGGGCCCTTTCATTTAGTGACATTTATGGTCCAGCTGTTATCCACATATCGGGCAACATGGCCGGCACATCTGAATTTTAGCATTTGGGCATAAGATAGCGCATCCATTGCTCTAGTGTAATTTCTTATCTTTGTGTGTGTCCTCTTTTATACTCATTCCTAATTCTATCCATGCGCGTAACACCACACATCGTTCTTAGCATTCTCATCTCAGCTGCGCATCAATTGCTCTCCAAGCCAACATTATAAGCAACACTAATACCATCGTTAAAGATTTCTAATTTAGCATTATAATTTATAGATATGCATGTCAGTTTTGTGACAAATAAACACTTTTTCATTCTAATGTTAATAATATCTTTATTTGAATTCTATTTTTTTCTTATATTATTTATTTATTATATACTTTATTGTACACCAAAAAATACACACACATTAAGGAAAACTTATACTAAGAAACATAATTGGCGGCCTTATCGCATGCCGCGATCTCTTCCAGGCAACCTGGAATGGACAGAGATTGCCTGGACACAAAATGAGGCTGCAGTTGGTGCAAATATAAAGATTACAATACAATACAATACAATTACAATACAATACAATTATAGATACAATACAATACAATTATAAATACATAAATACATACATACTACATATAGGCAAGAAAATAAGTATGTGTGTATCATTTATTTCATTAGGGACTTTTAATGCGTATAACAGTCCCATCATACCCTAAACACATATTGCTACAATTATATTTTTATAATATATTTTTCACTTTGTAGTTGTGAAACCCAGAACTAAAACTAAATAATAAAGTTATGCCCAAATGGATAACCCCATGGAATTTGAGCATAATTGGAGGCAACTAAAACGTCATCTGTTTATATATATATATTCTTTGTTTACATTGTTTTTTTTTCAAAAAGTGCTGAATCAATTTCGATAAAATTTATTACGGGACCACCTCTGAAGTATGGCCTACCAAACAAAACAAGAATCATCAAACTCTATTTACAAGTGGCGGAGAAATCGCGTAACATACATGACGAATTGAAAACCTCCTCTTTTTGGAAGTCGATCAACAAAAGCGCTCAGCAGTAGCGCTTTTTTTTGGGATGGGAAATTATCGAATAACTTCTCCCGCTCTGGGTAGAGCGGGAGGGCGTATCAGACTCTTACTGACTAAAACCCACCTGTGCTATTTAGTTGCCTGTGCCAGGGCCACGATAACTCGCAACCCAGGCAAGCAGCAGTAGTGCTTGTGATTACTTTATACGATAAGGCCATATTCATGACTTTCTTCTAAATGCTCTATTTGAATTTGATTTGCATTTCGTAATTATTTCATACTAGCACTTTGCCTGCGACTTCGTCCGCGAAGATTCAAAAATTTATAGCCTATTTATAGCACTTCGTACGCGACTTCGTCAGCGTGGATTTAAAAAATTTATAGCCTATGACACTCACAAATAACGTGGTTTTCTATTGGTAAAAGAATTTTCAACCTCACAAATTCACAAACTCTACCTCTTTATAATATTAGTATAGATTTAAATTAGGTGATCACAATCTTGAAATGTAAATAACCTTATTAACCAAACATATCACCTCACCGGACATGGCTGTTTCGGTAGGTACCTGTGTCGGATCAAGGCGGAGGTGAACCCCGGGTGTTTCCACTGCGAGGATCGCCCAAAGGACACGGTGGAGCATACGGTGGAGGTTTGCCCCGCTTGGGCAGAGCACCGCCGTATCCTCGTGGATGCGATAGGTGGCAGCGACAACGCGCGCCGTGCCCTGGTTCAGGCCATGGTGAGGAGCGAAAGGGAATGGGAGGCCGTCTCCTCCTTCTGCGAAGCAGTAATGCTCGCAAAGAGGGAGGCGGCATACGTTAGGGAGACTCAACAACAGCCGAGTCGCCCTAGCGCCCTCAGCCGCAGCCACCGCAGGAGACGCCAGGGGCCGCGAGACGATCTCCGGCCACCGTAGACCCGGGCCTGCGGACGGCGAGTAGTGGGTAACTCGCCGCCCGATCAGCACCAGCGCGTTCCATGCGCGCCTCAAAGAGTTGTCAGCAAAGGACGGGGCCTGCCACGCCAATGCCTGCCCGGGGGTTGAGGATAAATTCGAAAGAATTACCTCGCCCCTGGGCATGTAGGGCAGGGAGGAACAGGGGTGGGTTTTAGTCAGTAAGAGCCTGACACGCCCTTCCGCTCCACCCTAGAGCGGAAGAAGTCATAAGATGATTTCCCACCCCCCAAAAAAAAAACCAAACATATCACAAGTTACTCACGAATGCATTCGTGAGTAATTTGTGATATGTTTCGGCTTCTCATTCTGTCTATGTGAGCTTATTTGGCGTGTACAGATATAAGCCAGCTTCTCATTCTGGTAATTCAGATTGCTGGATTTTGACACTCCGTTTATAACCTTTCATAGTCTAAGGTCACACAGCCAACTTACAAAAAAAAATAACCTTCCATACTAATTTTGAGTATCTGATGATAACTTGGTACGAAAAGTATTTTTTTTTACTTGACTTTAATTTACTTAAAGGTCTTTGACGTGGGCACAAGCAATTTTAAAAAATTACCACACCTTTTTGTTACACCATGTAGGTATTTTAGACACATTTATACCCACAAGTTTCAGAAAACATGATGTCACAAGCTCCACCACAGCACCCTGTCTTCCGTCTTTCGCAACCAGTTGATCCCATCTTTTAACCGACTGCGCGACGCAAAGGAAGGGTAATGTGTTGTTGAGCCTATGTATGTATGTATATTTGCTCCTTTGTGGCACTCTAGAGACCAAACGCGTGGGCCGATTTTGATAATTCTTACGTCAACCGATTCCTCTTAATCTTGCGAGTGTCACTAAAGTTAAGAGAGTAATCAAAATTCAATAAGACGACAACCAGACGCCATAATTGGTGAAAAAAAAAATATGAAAGTCGACGAACTATATTATGTGGGGATTAAAAACGACGGTTCGAGGAGGCGATTCCAAAAATTAAACTCACTAAAATGTAGAAAATAAAATATTTTCAGAAACCCGACTGTGAAAAACAACTAAAAATTTCTTAAATAAGTCACTTTTCAGGCAGTCTGATGTAGTCGGAGGCATGAAATCAATAATTGAACTAAAATAACTGCCACCAACTGCATCAGACTGCTTGAAAAGTGACTTGTTTTGATCTTTTTAGTAGTTTTTTAGTAGTTGTTGATCCAAGGGGGCGTTTCAAGTGTAGCCGTCTGACGAAAGCCCATGTAACCAACCCAACATTGATAGGTCAAAGGTCAGTTCTATTATAGAAGGTATCTGATTGACCGACTTAAGTATTTATTTTCACCACAAGCTATGCATAAAGCTCATGCAAACGTAAAAGAAGAATATTGTTATGTCAGAGATCACTGACCTACAAAATAAAGTGCACGAATTACGTATGCATCAAAGCGAACTCTATTAAACCATCTAATTCATAGAACAAAGGCTTCAAGTGACTCCGACTAAGCCATTTGATTTTATTTGTGTATCTAGTCCCGAATTCATACATAAGTTTTTGCATAAGGCTTAGGATGAGTATGCACTTACGAAATCTAGGCTAGCGTTGTGGTTTTACGAGTGAGTGTGAAGTGTTAATATACAACAGGCTTGGGGAAAAGCTAGTGGTACATGGTGGTCATCCCACCTTTACGCACAAAACGTTTTGGGAGCACATTCACTGTGCGTACAGCTAAGGAGTGGAATTCCCTTCCAGAGTACGTGTTTCTTGACAATGGGTCTTTAAGTCAATAGTGAATAGGTTACTTCCAGACAAGCAGGCCCCATTCTCGATCACATCAGCGCTTACCATCAGCAGGTCTATTCGCTAACTCAGTTGACATCAATTTGATAGGCATTATGCAGTACATTGCTGCTTTGAAGTATAGATAAACAAAAACCTACTACGTAGTGCCTATTATAATCGATGTCTGCCGAGCAATGTACAGCAAAATGCCTATCAAATTGATGTCAACTGCGTTAGCTAATACACCTGCTGGTGAGATAGATGTCAAGCGCTAGACAATCATGATAAAAATAAATAAGTACCTACACTGTGATCCCGGTGTATACCAATCCTTACTGCATATTGGCATTACATAACAAGTTAATGTGACATATACATTAACTGCACTCTCGTGATTGTGACGAATTCGTTTAATGTTTGACAACTTAACAAGTGACGTTTCGAATTTTGGTCTTCGAGCGAAGGAGATTAGTTGCTGTCATGCCATATTATAAAATTGAGATGCAGTTTTTTGCGGTTGTACTTATGTGTTGGATATTATTTTCTATTGTTTCATTATAATGTGTGTCAATCTTGTTAAAATGTATTAGAAAAAAATTATCAGTCTTATTTGAAGCGTGTCTCGTGCTTTAAACTGCCAACTTCAAAATTGCCTTGTGCTGGAGTATTAGACCAAACTTGTCTTAAGTTAACAAGTGCTATACAAATCATGAAACGACCAAAAACTCGAACTTAGCTTATGTAAGTTTTTTGTTAAATTAGTCTGCTCTGTCCTATTTATTGGCAAAGACCTCCCTCCATTCCTTCCATCTTTCGTGAGTCCGCTCGTCCTTCTTTCAGTTTGGATGGAACCCTGTACAGCTCATCCCGCCAACTCCTTCGAGGCCTGCCGAAACCTCGTATCTCTATCTCTATCACAAGACTCTACTCTGTGATATTTGGACCGCAGTATGTCGGTAAGTATATCAATAGTCAATTATCAATGAGCCATTTATCCTAAACTTTTAAGATTGTTGTCTATAATGTTGTAATGTTTTACAGTATGTATGTCTCTCAGTTAAGTGTACCTCTTGGCAGAGGCCTCCTTTAATAACTTCTATTTTTTCTTTCTCGAGAAACCCTTCTTCAGTTGGGACCAGTTCTTAATTTTATTTCATCATGCCATCTCTTCCCTTGCCTCCCTTTATTTCTTTTACCATCTCTATCCCAATTTATTTGAGGTCAGCGCAGCATATCTTTTTCTTCCATACTTCTCTATTAGTTGTCATCTTACAGAGATGACAACTTCACCCCCTTTTTACCCATATCCTCTCTACACAGTACATCCATCGTTTCTTTGGCATTCCCTTTCCCTTATAGCCATCCACATCCATACACAAGACTTTCCTCACGATATTTTCTTTATTCCTCCGCATCACATGCCCATACTACGATTTTTAGACTTGCTCTTATATACTCATTCCTAATACTGTCCATGCGCGTAACACCACACCATTACTATCTCTAGGGTACCTAATATTCAGTAATAATCTTTATTCACTTTTCTTGGGTACTTCGCAGTATATGTAAGATAAGTATATACCGTCAAGTAATTAGCATCTATTCATTACAAGTTTTTCTATGGCGCATTGTTATTAGATAACGTAGAGGAAGCTTTATAATGAAAACAAAACAGAGGATGTCCCTTAATGCTGTGACTAAACATTATTATAATTGATAATAAAAAGGTTAATCAAGGTCCGAAACATAGGTACCAAGGAGATTCCTACTACGATGATCAACCTCGAAAAAATCAAATCGTCGATTAGCTAGCACCTGGATAAGGTTTCTGCCTAACTAGAGATTAGCGCTAATGATGGTATTGATGAGTTTAAAGCAATGACGAAATGTATCATGCTACCGGTCAGTAGGAGTGAGGCGTATTTATCGGAACAGTTTAAAAAAAAAGGTTTTTGAAAGTAACAACATGGAACAGGTATCGCAAAACCAAAAATACAGTTCCAGTTCCTGTCTGTCCCACAACCTACAACAGACAGACCAAATTAAAACATTGCCGTAACTGGTGAGTGTATGCTCTTCTCTGTCTAGCTTACGGATGTTTATGTTATTAGAAAAAGAGAGAGAGATACAAATATGCTTTTTCCTCTTCTGACTTATTGTAATAGACAGAGATAGCATCTTCTGCAACAAGCTGAAGAGCTGGTTCCAGAGAAGTATTAGAACTGTTTTTCCCTGGAACTAGAACAGGTGAAACATTCTAATTTTTCCTGTTACAGACCACTTCTACCGGTCAGTCTTCTACAGATTGTACCATCTGCACTTGGTTTCTTTATCGACTAGTAGTACAAAACGCTCCTTCTTTACATGATGTATTATACGTTCAGCAAAACTGTGTAACTTTTCCAGCATTTATGTTTCCTACCACTTTTAAACCTTCGGGCCTCGCTCACTCCATCAGAGACCTCATCCGTTGCTAGTCATTAGGAGACAAAAAAAAGAGTGGCGCTCCGGGAGTGCCGACAGAAGTGAAAACTTGAACAAAAATGCCCAACCCGCCTCAAGTTTTCACTTCAATCCACTACGCGATCCGATACGAGTGCTACGACGCATAGCGTAGATCGAGCAGCGGTGTCGGTGTCGATGTCGGTGTCGGTGTCGATGTCGGAGTTGGAGTCGGAGTCGGTGGCGAGTTTAATTGTTTTTCCCATCTCAAAAATGTCTCAACGCGCCTGAAGAAGTTTTCACTTCAATCCGCTACGCGATGCGGATTGGTAGCGGGTCGGTGTCGCGCCGGTTCAACAGTTTTTCCCATCTCAAAAATTCCCGACGTGCCAAAAAGAAGTTTTCACTTCAAAATAAATAGGAAGTTATGGGGACTGCCGACAGAAGTGAAAGTACTGGCGCAACACGAAACTAGCATGTCGGTGACGCGAGCCAATTTTTTTTAATTTTATTTTTTTGTGGGGTGGGATATCATCCAATGACTTCTCCCGCTCTGGGTGGAGCGGGAGGGCGTGTCAGACTATTACTGAATAAAACCCACCCCTGTTCCTTCCCTGCCTGAGTGCCCAGGGGTGCGGTAACTCATTTTTAGAATTTATCCGCTACCCCTAGGTATGCAGGCACCGGCCAGTGATGGCTGACACTCATCTCTTTAAGGCGCGTGCGGAACACTACGCGCCGTCGACTCACGGGCCTGGTGCTGATCGGACGGCGAGCTACCCACTGCTCGCCGTCCACAGGCCCGGGTCTACGGTGGCCGGAGATCATCTCGCGACGTTCTACGCCCAGTACCTTTCCTGCGGTGGTAGCGGCCGGGGCCGTGAGGGCCACTCCGTTGAGCTTCCCTCACGCGTCCCGCCTCCGCCTTCGCGAACATTACTGCTTCGCAGAAGGCGGAGACTGCTTCCCATTCCCGCGAACCCATAAGTTTTACCCCTATCAAAAATCGCTCAAAGAAGTTTTCACATCAAAACTACCAGCTCCCACAACCTTCAAACTGGAACAAAACAAACTTGACAGTTATAATTAATGGCGTTAGTCTTGTACCTACACTGGTATGTCTTTCACAAGGGGCTACACCACACCATAACACCTTTTATAGAAACAAAAATTTCTCCAAAACCCAAAATTTCTAACACACACGTAACTTATAATTGCCCACTGTTAAAAAACCAGTTCGGATTCCGACCTTCCAGCTCTTCCAATCAACTTACGATCATGCCCGAAGATTTCCGATCAATTACCGATTAGTACACGTTGTTCGATTCATACTGTTTGGTGCTTTCACCCTCATCTTGTTGTGATTGTTTGACGTTGGGGTTGATGACCTGTGAATTTGTTTTGAATTAGTGGTTTGAAGATTTTTGATGACTTTAATGTACCAAGATTCAAAGTGTCTTCTAAACGAAGAGCTAATGCAGTGTTAACCTATATTTGATTACCCGGGCCTGCGGACGGCGAGTATACAGCTAGGGAGTGGAATTCCCTACCGGAGTCTGTGTTTCCTGATAGCTACAACCTGGGAGTCTTTAAAGTCAAGAGTGAATAGGTTACTTCTAGGCAAGCGTGCTCCATCTTCGACCACATCATAGCTTACCATCAGGTGATATAGTGGTCAAACGCATGCCTATCAACAATAAAAATAAATAAAAGTGGGTAGCTCGGCGTCCGATCAGCACCAACCCCGTGAGTCAACGGCGCGTAGTGTTCCACGCGCGCCTCAAAGAGATGAGTGTCAGCCACTACTGACGGGCCCCATCGTGGCCGATGCCTGCATGCCTAGGGGTAGCGGATAAATTCTAAAAATGAGTTACCGCACCCCTGGGCACTCAAGCAGGGAAGGAACAGGGGTTGGTTTTAGTTAGTAAGAGTTTGACACGCTCTCCTGCTCCACCCAGCGCGGGAGAAGTCATTGGATGATTTCCCACCCATACAAAAAAAAACCCAAATTTTTGATTACTCTGAACTAATAAATTGCTGTTTGCTTTGTACCATACTTTACTGTGTTACAGTGTTTACCTTTTACTGTGCGTGTAAAATACATGCCTAACTAGCTGCGCCCCGCGGTTTCACCAACGTAGACCGGAATAAAAAGCATGTGTGTTAAGCTATACACATACCAAATTTCATCCAATTCGGTCCAGTCGTTTGAGCGTGAAGAAGTAACAAACTACACACACTCACAAACTGTCGCCTTTGTAATATTAATGTGATGTGATACAAATGTAAAAAGTTTATGTCACTGTCGAAAAGAAACTGAAAATCCGTTTGATTTTCCATCCCTTGTCCTCTGAAACCAGAAACTTTCAGTACGCTGGTCTCTGTGTTGTCACTCACCGTGACAATGATTACAAAAAGTAACTTTAATTTCTATTTATTATTTCTCAGCAATGTATTCGCAGCAAAAAAAAAACAAAAACATGTTTAACGTATCATCTGTGAAATGATAATATTGCACACATTAAATTGTGACTTATTGATTTCATTCATTGCTAAAACGTCGTCCCTCGATGCATTTGAGAGTCTGTCGCAATATTTATATGGTCATCAATATCATTTTAGCCAAAAGATACCGACTGCTGGACATAGTCTCCCCGAAACGACGCCACACCGATCCGTCCTATATGACCTTTCGCACATCGTCTCACATCCATCGGCTACCCGCGACTCTCACCAGGTCATCGGTCCTCCTTGTTGGAGGCCTTCCAACGCTGCGTCTTCCAGTACGCGGTCGTCACTCCAGAACTTTTCGGCCCCATCGACGGTCTGTTCTGCGAGCAATGTGCCCTGCCCACTGGCACTTCAGTTTGGCGATTCTTCAGGCTGTCGGTAACCTTGATTCTCTTGCGGATTTCATCATACCTGATTCGATCACGTAAGGAAACTCCGAGCATAGCTCTCTCCATTGCCCTTTGGATGACTTTAAGCCTTCTGATGAGGCCCATTGTGAGCGACCACGTTTCTGTTCCATATGGCACATACAGGCGGTATACGTTAGGTAACATTTAAACGAATACATTAAACGCGTAGATACTCGTAGACATAGCTACTGTACTCATGGTAGAAACAAATTAGCTGACTACACACCCTATCTAAATCTGTAAAAGTTAATTCATGTTATGGCTCCATCGGTATATAACCGGCTACCGGATAATATGTTAAGCGCGACGCCTGGCCATGGTACGGAGCGAGAGGGAATGGGAGGCAGTCTCCGCCTTCTGCGAAGCAGTAATGCTCGTGAAGGCGGAGGCGGGACGCGTGAGGGAAGCTCAACGGAGTGGCCCTCGCGGCCCCGGCCGCTACCACCGCAGGAGAGGTACTGGGCGTATAGGCGTAGGACGTCGCGAGACGATTTCCGGCCACCGTAGACCCGGGCCTGCGGACGGCGAGCAGTGGGTAGCTCGCCGTCCGATCAGCACCAGGCCCGTGAGTCGATGGCGCGTAGTGTTCCACGCGCACCTCAAAGAGATGTAGTCAGCCACCACTGACGGGGCCCATCGTGGTCGGTGCCTGCATGCCTAGGGGTAGCGGATAAATTCTGAAAATGAGTTACCGCACCCCTGGGCACTCAGGCAGGGAAGGAACAGGGGTGGGTTTTAGTCAGTAAGAGTCTGAGCCCTCCCGCTCCACCCAAAGCGGGAGGATGATTTCCCACCCCACAAGAAAAAAAAAAAAAAAAAGCTCAACGCCTGACAATGCGTTCAAAGCTAAACTTAAAGGCTGGCTAACCAACCAGGCATTATATGACCTAAAATAATGGTTTTAGATACCTAATTGTTACAATTTTTTTTTGTTTAATATAACATAAATATGTTTTTTTTTTAATTTGTGATAATTTGTGTTTGATGCTCTTAGTAATGTATTCTTAGTGACTTGTGTTTTTATTTTATTTTATATTTCTTTTCTTCAAACCTGACATGTAATTTTTAACAACTATTAATAAATAAACAAAACCAAACTATGTCATCACTGGCAACACGCACTGGTCATAGACTTTCGTCTTGAGGCACTGTAGAGGCCGTGGTAACTCTCCTCTAACTCTTTCGAACAATTCTGCGACCTTGGCAGACAGGAGATAGGCCTGCCTCAAGCGTCGTCCCAATGCCCGGTTCTGTATTTCCAAAATCGACCGGATCGCTATACTTAAAGAGTCTGTTCAAATTACCTCGGTAATCATTGGTATCTAACGACTACAAAACAACAACAACATACTCCTACTAATCTTTTAACTCTTAACCTTGATAAAACTAAATTTATTACCTTTTCAATAAGCAATAAAACCCAACCTTTACAGGATTTTAATATTAAATTCCATAGCTGCCAGTTAAAACCTGACTGTACTTGTCCACAGTTGAGCAAAGGTTCACAAATTAAATACCTCGGAGTGGTGATAGACGAGCGTTTAAATTGGCACAAACATATAACGTCACTAACATCTAAGGTCCGCAAAGTAATTTATATATTTAAACTGCTTAGAAACTCAGCAGACATGGACACGCTCAAAACTGTCTATTACTCTCTGTGCCAGTCACTGCTAACATACTGTGTTACTGCTTGGGGAGGTGCAACCAAAACATCGTTTTTACCACTAGAGAGGGCCCAAAGAGCTGTTCTGAAGGTTATGCTACACAAACCGTTTAGGTACCCGACTGAACAATTATATCAGGACTGCAAGGTGCTCACCGTCAGACAACTCTTTGTTTACCACTCCACGCTTCGCAAACATGTCTCCGTCCCACCAAGTCTCACACCCAATACCCGACGAAGGGCTGTTCAAGGCTGCCAAGTCGACCGTTTTAAGACCACATTTGCTGCTCATCAATATTTCATCTTAAGTTCTCGAATTTACAACAAACTGCATAAGATATTGTTAATAATCAATTTGAATCGCTTTGAATTGAAGACTAAATTATTAAACTGGCTCTTAAATCTAAATTATGTTGATACGGAGGAACTTATTTATTCAACAAATTAAACCAAAAATAGAAATTAGTGTTGACTCTGGTTTCACTAAATTAATTTGACCTATTAAATTGAATTATTTAAATACTTAACCAAATTTAAACCAACAATAATATAATTGAAGCAAATTTCTTATTAAAAATAAATTTAATTAAATGACTTAATTAATAAACTAAATTATTAAATACAATTACTTAATTAAAATATCAAATTAAATTATTAAATCAAATTAATTAATTAAAATAATAAGTTGAATTATTATCAAATCATATCACTGAATTAAAATAAATTATAAAATCAAATTATCTAATTAAAATATTAAATTAAATTATTGTAATTTCACACACTCACAGTAACAAATTACCTAGCGTTGAAATATGAAAATGTTATTATTATCAGGGAACTATCTCACTGCTTTCAGCTTTTGTTTTCCTATAGTTTAATTTTTGTTTGTAATTGATTTGCTTTTTTATGTAACCGAACATTTTTTGTCAAAAATCTTTTGAATCCTCAATATTGGTACCCAAGATACAGGCTTGCCTAGTTTGGGGCCAATGTAAAAATATATGTACCTAATACTGTTCTATAGTAAATAAATTATTATTATTATTATTATACTAAATTCAAGCGGCCGTTGACTCCATAATTAGCTGTGGTTTTTAGGGTTCCGTACTCAAAGGGTCCAAACACGACACGGTTGGCGCAATGGTTGAGCGTTCGGCTACTGAGCTGCGTGTCGCGGGTTCGATCCCCACACGGAACAAATGTTTGTATGACCTACAGATAGTTATTCCGGGTCTGGGTGTCTTGTGTATGTGAGTTTACATGTTTGTGAACGCACCCACGTTACAGGATTAAATCATATTGTGGGGCAACGTTATTAAAAAAAAAAAAACGGAGCCCTATTGTTGTCACTCACGTGTCCGTCTGTCTGTCTGTCAGTCTGTCGTCTGTCACAAAATGTTGTTAAGAAGAATTTTTTAACTTCCCATTGACATGAACTTGAAAGATGATAATGTTCAGTGTTACGTATACTTTACCAATAAATACCAATATATGGTACGGAACCCTTAATTTGCGAAATCCGACACGCACTTGGTCAGTTTTTTTTATCATTAATAGGCTCGCGTTTGACCACTATCTCACCTGATGGTAATCGATGATATGGTTGACAATGGAGCATGCTTGCCTCTGGACTTAAATACTCCCAAATTGTAGCTATCAGGAAACACAGACTCCGGCAGGGAATTCCACTTCTTAGCTGTAGTTTGGGTTGTGCATGTGGGTGGAATATCCACCATGTACCGTTGATGCATCACCGTACGCCTAGTGGTCCGATGATGGAACGAGGAAATAAGAGTTTCAATTTTATTTATTTGTGTCGTCATAAGTTAACGATACACATCACGTCTGAGGAGTTTTGCTCGATTAATATGACCCTGCATTTATTCAATAAACAATCTTGTAAAAATATTTTTGCTTTGGATTAGGCACACCTACACGATTGCCAACGTATTCTAACCTTCACATTCGCATGTCACCTTCTAGAAAATGCCGCGGCAGATGGAAAATTTTCCACAAACTTCGGCTCAGCATTCCATCTAGGACAAAAACCTCAGATTACCTATTATTATAAGTGTCGTAAAGCTCCAAGTAAAGGACACTTAGCCGCAGGGTTGGCAAACAGTAGGTCGTCATATTCTGTTAGTTATCAATTGAACGCACTGTGACAAAACTGTCTAATGGTTCGAAAACCGCATGACTGATGCGATGGTACTGGCAAGCGCAGAAGTTTTATTTAAATTTAAAATGAATTTAAGAAAAGGGTTATATTTTAAAGGTAAAATCTTATAAAAATTGGTATCCATCGTCAATAAAATCATAGCATAACATCAGGTGAGATTGTGGTCAATTGAGAGCCTAAAAATTACAAAAAAAAATATATATAACATAAATTAAAAAAATCAATTATGTAACGCCTTACTCAGAATGTTTAATTATTATGTAAGTATGTATTAAATATTAGATTTTAAAATTCTGTGTTGAAAAGATTTTTTTTGTTATATTTTTTTTTAATTTTACTTAAACTGTGACTAATAAATAAGCTAATAACTTGTGGAAACTAATATATATACAATGTACGATTGTTTTTTTTTCCAAATTAAATAAAATTTAAATTTCTTGTTTTAATTGTCATTTTTGCCATGCCTTCTTTGCCAGACCACTTTTGGGTTAAAAGGCAAGCTTTGAGAAGGTACAAAATAATAGTGTATTTTTGTCAAGAGTAATTAATGTAAACATACATAGGGATGGTGTACGAGGATATATAGTAGAGGATAGATAGTCAGATGGATAACAAGGGCAAATTAAAAAAAAACGCTTTATACTGATCCTGAAAGAATCAAGAGCAGGAAGATATGTAGTAATTTCTGGCAATCTAATACCGACTATAGTTAACAGACACTTCACTCTTGCAAAAAAATGCATTTGTCTTTTTCTTTACTAATTTGAGTCCTACTTTCATTACGTAACTTTGAGCTAAGAGTACTAGTCACTTAGGAATATTCAACGCTTATGTAAGACATATTGTGAGGAGAAATAATTTAGAATTTTGGTTGTGCCTGATAGACAATGTCTTGGTCAATTAGTAAAATTATGTCTCTTTGCGGTTGCCCGTATTTTTTTAATGGCTAGCTTTTCAGATCAAACAATGCTTATACCTAAACAGTAGAGAGGCAATTGAATAAGAAGTAAGACAAAGCTTACGAAATTACAAAAAACCGCTGATGTGTGTGTCGAGCCACGCGCAGTGTAGGGTTCCGTAGTCACCCGTTATAACATGCGGACTTAGATGGGGGATTTAGATTCATGGTTTTAAATTAAGAATGAAAAAAAATGATTTTATTTATCCAAAATTTTACATGTTTACTATCCGTTTTAAATAATGATTAAGTTAAAACTTCACCCTAATATTTTTTTCTAAAGATTTTGTGTTTTTTACGACATTTTCCATTTTTTTTATATTTTATGAGTTGGGCGACTATTACTCTTAAAGTAACAGACCTAAAAGCTATAAAAACACGATACGACTGCCATGACCACACGACGACCCCCACCACCACGATTTTTTTCAGTGAGTTGTTATTTTTTAGTGAGTTGGGAGGGAAATATCACTTTAAAGTTTAATATTTCGCAAACGAATCACTGAATCGAAAACTAGTCTTCACAACTTCACTCAATGGATTTTGAAGGGCCTATCCAACGATATCTCTTACTATAGGATAGACGAGAAAAAACAGTCATCCCCACTTTACATGTACGTGAGCTACCATTAAAAAAAATCTTTTTCAAAATTTTATTGTTTCGTTTTCTCGGCGTGATTAATATTACGTGTTTACGTTTCTAGTACTAACAGTATCTTCATATATAATATCATTGGTCTCTAAGCTACGCTTCGGACGGACAGATGGACAGACCGAAACTATAAGAGTTCCTTGTCCTTGTAAAGACTACGGAACCCTAAAACTGTAGGCAGCAAATTCTCATCGCTATTTATGTTTGTAATGTGTTAATTGTAGTTTATGATACTGTCACATAACAAAGGTCATTAAAATATGAGTGTAAGTTTACAAACTTAGCCGCAGGAAAAATTTATAATTTGTAGTACCATACGAATGCACGGGTCCCGGCTGTCAATCGTGGATCTTTGACAGCCGTTGCGGGTCGTCAGAAGTCCAAAAGTCTGACAATCTTAGTCTTACCAAGGGGCATCATATTAAGCTAGCCACTGACTTGTGATTTTTATTACCGTCACTTTTTGTTACCCAGTCGAGTGCTATGAAGATACATGGGAGTGCGCTGATCATGGGTGACGAAGGTAACAAATAGTTCCAAGATGACTGAATTTTGAAGGATACTGACGTATTATAAAATATAGAGTGTAAATTTTTCCTTGAAACAATCTTTCAGTGTAGAAGCATTTTTTTCGTTTCATTTTTCTTCCTCTTATTTCAAGAGCACTTATTACAGTAATCTGTACGAAATCCATTTTAAGAATGAGCGCGTTTTGTTGCCCAGAGACTTTTCAAATAGGCGCAATGTGGATGACAGTAGGTGACAGTGACAAAAAGTCACGGTGACAAAAATCACAAGTCAGCGGCAGCCTTACCCAGTAACTGGGTTGAGGAGTTCAGATAGGCAGTCGCTCCATGTAAAATACTGGTATTCAGCTGCATCCGGTTAGACTGGAAGCCAACCCCAAGATACGAGTAGTTGCCAAAAAGGTGAGGCAGATTGATTGATGTAGTATCATACGAATGTTTTGCGGGAGCAAAAAGCTACTACAAACAATCACACACAAAGCGCATATTATTATTCATTAATTTTGGATTTGACCTTAAGCCGAAAACATGTTTTTATTTTGTCCTAAATTATTTAATATACATTGTTGTTATCTATCTTTCAATTTGAAAACTCTACTGAATTGCGTAATTTTATCTATTTTTTTCGTCAACATGAAGTAAAACCTATGATTTGAAAACTCTATGGTCGAGCTGTACCTACTTTTATAGAAAAAAAAGTAATTATTATGTTAGGAAAGGTAGGTACCTATATTAAAATAAATCTGATTAAGTTTATTAGCGTTGTCTGTGAATAAAGTCTGTCAATAAGGTATTACTTTTAATTTCATCATTTGAACTTAACGAAACGATATGAGAATAGATAAAAAAACATTGTTATTACGACATATTTTATTTTATTTTGAAGTCAGAACTTTTTATTCATCATCTTTTTGCCATTACTTGGGGTCTGCGCAAGAAGTTTTCCTCTTGCATTTTTTCCTTAAACGTCACGCTATCACAGACTCTCTTTTCTTTCATACCATTCCTAACACAATTCATCCATTTTCTTTGCCCACAGAATGAGCATAATCATTCAACGTGTTAATGCTGTCAATCTGCTGGGCACGTTTCCGGATGACTGCGATATGAAGGAGTACTTCGACGCCTGAACGTATTTAGTTTTTGTATGTATGTACGATGTTACGTTAATTGTTTTTTTTAAATTAAGTATAGTTAGTTCAGTATTATTTCATATGTTATGTAAATATGAAATCAATCAATCAACTCAGCCTATCGCAGTCCACTGCTGGACATAGGCCTCTCCCATGCTGCGCCACAACACCCTGTCCTCCGCCTGCCGCATCCAGTCTATCCCAGCAACCTTCTTAAGGTCGTCGGTCCATCTAGCTGGTGGGCGTCCCACACTTCGCTTGCCAATACGCGGTCTCCACTCCAGGACTCGTCTGCTCCATCGGCCTTCGGTCCTTCGACAAACATGACCAGCCCACTGCCACTTCAGTTTGCTTATTCTGCAAGCTACGTCGGCTACTTCGGTTCTTTACCGGACACCTTCATTTCTAATTTTATCCTTCAAAGAAACTTCTAACATAGCCCACTCCATAGCGCGCTGAGCGACCTTGAATTTGTGGACCAGCCAGACCGTCAGTGTCCACTTTTCGGCACCGTATGTCATAACGGGCAGAACGCACTGGTTGAAAACCTTAGTCTTCAAA
Source organism: Polia nebulosa (assembly GCA_951329385.1). Taxonomy (NCBI): domain Eukaryota; kingdom Metazoa; phylum Arthropoda; class Insecta; order Lepidoptera; family Noctuidae; genus Polia; species Polia nebulosa. The sequence continues at coordinate 25,673,937 of OX589600.1, read as the reverse complement.
CATTGTGGGATAGGGGACGAGAAAACCTGACGAAGTTTTCCAAACGCTGCCCAACCCAACCGGATCCTTCTGTCAACTTCTTTCTCAAAGTTGTGTCTACCGAGCTAGATGACTTGCCCTAGGTAGACATACTCCTTCACAACTTCGAGAAGCGAACCTTCGATGCGGATTGGACTCGGTACGACATTTGAATTGTACGTGACTTTCGTCTTGTCCAAATTCATCCCGAGGCCAACCCGTCGCGAAGCTCCATTTAGGCTGTCTAGCATCAAGCTTAACTGTTCCACCGTCTCTGCTATTATGACGATGTCATCGGCAAAGCGAAGGTGAGTGTGTGGTGAGTATTAAATAACAATAAATATTTACTTTACTTTCATTTACGTACATATAGGTATGTAACACATAAATAACATTGTAGATGTATGTAGATGTATGTTAATACAAAATATTTTAACTAAGACACTCCGCCCAATATAACAGATAATGCAATCATATTTGTCCCAAAAACAAATATTTACTATTAATTAATAATTTAAAATGCCTATTTTAAATAGTTGCACCAGTGGAAATTGGTTAATAGCCATGTCACGATTAAGAGCTGGTCATAATGTTGGGATTTAATTGCGTGTCCCACATTCAATTAAACCTTTTATTGACTTTAAAATATAATTGGATGCATTCTTAATTAAGATTATTCGAATTCTCAAATTGTTTCGTAACAAAGTTCTGTTCTTAGTTTTTGGAAAAACTACATTTTTATCTTCGCTCTCTGGAAGCTCTTGCTAGTGGGTAGGTACTGCTTATCATCCACCGTGCCATAGCATAAGCATATCATAATCAGCCTATAATATTACCTCTGCTGGGATATAGGCCTCCTCTCTCAATCTGCCTAGCCTTTTCCAAACTATCTTGAGGTCGGCTTCCAGTGTAACCGGATGCAGCTGAGTACCAGTATTTTACATGGAGTGACTGCCTATCTGACCTCCACAACCCAGTTACTAATACGATACCCCTTGGTAAGACTGGTTGTCAGACTTTCGGGCTTCTGACGACCCGTAACAACTATCAAAGATCCACGATTGACAGCAGGGACCAACGGCTGAACGTGCTTTCTGAGGCACGGAGGAGTCTCGGTATTTAAAGATCTATCCATGGACCAACCCCGGCAAGCGTAGCTTGACATGATGGATCGACCCGTGCGGCTGTTATTACTTTATCCACGAGCTCCTCACATAGGCCTCCTCTCTGTAAGAGAGGAAGTGTCGTTATCCACCACGTGGGCCCATTTTGGGTTGCTGGATGTTACATGCTTTTTGCTGGGGCGTTTTTTGTGTCACTTTTTCTTCCCAGCTAAAACACTAGGAAATGGTGACGGGTGGGCGTTTTAGAGGGACTGTCTTTGAGTAGAACTATGACGTTCATAAAGTGCTGGCTCTCACCCTAGTTTTAATAAATGACTTGATTTTCATTCATATTAATTATCATTTTGTTTAATTCCAGGACATGCCGGTTTCCTCAGAATGTTTTCCTTCACAGATTTGAGAACAGTGTTGATGAAATAATTGACACAAATTAAAGTGCTTGCCTGAATTTGAATAAACGACCTACAACTCAAACTTCGCAGCTTTTTTCACTGGACCACCACTGCTTCTATTTCTCCTGAATAACTTGGTTCCGCGTACTGGGAGATGCACCGTTGGAAGGCCTTCAACAAGGTGGACCGATGACCTGGTGAGGGTCGTGGGTAGCCGATGGATGCGAAACCCACAAGACCATTCGTTATGGCGACACTTTGGGGAGGCCTTTGTCCAGCAGTCAGTCAGTCTTTAGGACGAAGTGATAAACTTGGTTCAAAATAAATTAGATGCACGTTATTTACATTATTTAATTTTTCAACTTAATTTTAATATTACTTTTTATTACATAATGTGGCATCCTCATAAGTAATAGCAGAGCCAAATGCTAAAATTATGCAAATAAAATAAAATAATTATATAAACCTGCCAATATCATAAACACATAACGGAAATATTACTTTTAAAACATTATTTATAATTATCATCTATTTGTAAAACGACTTCCGATGCTTTCGTTTATTGTCTTATTTTATATATTTATTGTTTATTTATTGAAATGAGCTATTTGAGTATTAGATTTCAACTGAGTGCAATCTCTTTTGGGTCAGTTAAGTAATTACTTTGAATTATAAGTAACTAATAAAAGCTGAATTTATGTTAACACCAATCCGTTCGCCAGTGATAGCAATTAAATAGGTATTGCGTTTTTAAATTGATAGCCTAATTGAGTAATTACTTAATATATTTATATTATCATGAATACGCTAATATGAGAAACATTTAGGAATATTATCTGTACCTATATATAAAATTCAAAGTCCTGACTGACTGATATATCAACGCACAGCCTAAACCGCTGGTCCAAGAGACATGAAATTTTTCAGGTGTGTTCTTTGTGAAGAGTAGGTATCCACTGAGAAAGGGGTTTTCGAAATTCAACCCTTAAGGAGGTGAAAAAGGGGTTGAAAGTTTATAACGGGTGAAGTACTGATTCCACGCGGGCGAAGCCGCCGGCAGAAGTTAGGCTATTATGTATTCATAAACTAAGTCACAATCTATTAACAACTCTTCGGCAAAACTAGTTCATTTTAAGTGTTAATTTCATGATAACAATTATTCATTATTTAATCATAAGAAAAATAAAAAAACCCGTACCTTATGGGGTTTTGTCGAGTAAAAAAAAACTATAACTACATAACACTTTTCTTTCCGACTGTCCAAGTACACTTGCCTACACATATCGTTGATAGATGAAAGGTCACAGAGGTCGCGTCTGAAGGCTTACGCGACCTCGACACACTGTTTACTTCGATGTTAGCCGAATTCGTATAAATATTGCCAAATAGACCATACGTATGCTAACGAAAGGTACTCAGAAGTTCCATTTACCCAATAGCCATCGTCGTTCGGCTGAAATGATGATATTCAGTTCTTTGTACATGAATTGTGTGATAACTGTACTATGTTAAGTTTTTTTTTGTGTACAATAAATAATTAAAGAATGACGATCACCATTTGATTGGGGCCTCTCTTAACCATCTAATCTCGAAGGTCAAAGTGATATTCCCATTCTGTCAGTGACAGTAACCGTCATAAGTCCAAAATGTCCCATACATTTTGTACTTTTGACAGATTGCATGCGCTACCATAATTTCACGCGGCTTTCCGTTCGACAATAAAATAGATGACTATTTGATTCGTCAATTAAATTACCAAAAAAAATTGGACATCAAAAAATGAAGACGATAAAAAAATGTGACGTCACGCGAAATTTCAACGCACGGTGCGTTCGCGTGACGTCACAACTACGTATTTTTATTTTTTTTTAAACGTTGCCCCGCACTAGAAATTAAACCTGCATCGTGGGTGCGTTCACAAACATGTATAATTCACATACACAAGACACCCAGACCCGGAACAACTATCTGTAGGCTATACAAATATTTGTTCCGTGCGGGAATAGAACCCGCGACACGCAGCGCAGCAGCCGAACGGTCAACCACTGCACCAACCGTGCCGTCAAATACGTACAAAATGTACTACTTATTACCTAAAAGTAACGTAACGAGTCCCTACTCCCGAACTTGGATGCGTTTTATCTTGGTCAGTTTTCAATGATTTTATAAAGCAAAAATACGTGGCCAATATGTATTTTATGGCTGACTACATAAATATTTTATTTTTACTCATGAATCATTCCTATTAACCATTACTTCCCAGTCGTTATCACTGACATAATTTCACTATGTCTATAGCTAGCTAGCTATAGCGCAACCAGTGTGGGACAGCGCCGGCAGGATCCAACATGCTGCTACGAGTACGTCCTGCAGTACCGACGACGCAGCTGTACGTATCCCGTTTGCCCTCTACGAAGACTGAGGACATCGTAGAGTACATTAGGGTGAAGACCAACTGGACCTTGAGGGTGAAGAAGTTGGAGGCGCGCCATAACACCAATTTCAAGTCGTTCGTGGTGCGCGTTCCGACTCACCATTTGATGACCTTCCTCAAGGAAGAGTTTTGGCCGAAAGGTGTGCTGTATCGGCGTTTCACATAACACACAACGTAACACGACGCCGTCACTTCGTGTACAATAGTTTATTGTATAAAATATGTATTAGTTTATAGTAATTATTGTTTTATACTTATATAATGTATTGTGTTTTATGGGCCATAGTTGCCTGAAATAAAGGATAAATAAATAAAATAAACCCCCTTTTTAACCGACTTCTAAAATGAGGAGGTTCTCAATTCGTCTGTATGTTTGTTTTTTTTTTTTGTGTGTTATGCGATTTTCCCGCTACTTGTGAATAGATTTTGATGATTCTTTTTTTGTTTGGTAGGCCATACTTCAGAGGTGGTCCCATATAATACATATTTGCACACAGGTGACGTTTTGGTTGTCTCCAATTATGCTCAAATTCCATGGGGTTATCCATTTGGGCTTAACTTTATTATTTAGGTTTAGTTCTGGAGTACAACAACTAAAATGTGAAAAATAAGAAAACGTTTTTTAAAAATACAACCGAGTTTTTTTATATTTCTCACATTCAGCGGTTTTTCGCGATCTTTACATGAAACAACTTGTCGGACATTTAATCATGCTGCGTCTTCCAGTATGCGGTCGTCACTCCAGAAACTTTCGACCCCATTGTCCTTCTATTTTGCGCGCCATCTCTAGCAGACACTAAAATAGTTGTGCCTTATTAAAATAGCGTTAAGGTCATTTAGGTCATTAGTTTACAATATCAATTTTATCATGATATTATGCGATTTAATTCCTTGTATGATTAATCTTCATTTTCGCTTTAATGTTTAATTTGAATGTCAAAAACCTTGAAATTGAACATCGCGTTTCCACATTTTGTGTACGGCGATCTATGGTTACGAGAGCAGTCCACAGGACCGGTCGATGTGGTGATACTTGGGAAGACCTATGTCAAGCACTGGACGTCTTACAGTTGTTTTTTTTTTACAATACATATTATTTGACACCGACTTCCGAAATTAAAGTTATTTTTAATTTTTTTGTGTTTTCTTTTTTGGAAGTCGGTTGTATTTTTTTGTAAAAAAGTTTACAGCAGAATTAAAACTAAATATTAAAGTTACACCCGAGTTAATAACCCCAATAACATGGAACATGGAATTTGAACATAATTGCAGGGAATGGTCATAATGGTCATTTTTTAAACAAGCGTTGAATCAATTTCGATAAAACTTATATGAGACCATCTCAGGAGTATGAATTTTGATAATCGGTCTACAATTGACAGATAAATCGTTGAACATACATAAAACATCATACATACAGTCGAAAATAGAACCGCCTCCGTTTTTCATAGTTTATAAGAAACTTTTTTACAAAAAAATAGAACCGACTTCCAAAAAAAGTGCAAAATAACTTTAATTTCGGAAGTCGGTGTTCCTGTTTTGTGTCTTTGTTTTTTGACACCGACTTCCGAAATTAAAGTTATTTTGCACTTTTTTTGGAAGTCGGTTCTATTTTTTTGTAAAAAAGTTTTTTATTTTTCACTTTTTAGTTGTGGCTCCCCATTAAACTGTGTTAACAATTCATAGACATACGATAGCAGCAATCGCGGTTGATTTGCTGTCAATTTTTGAAGAGTTCCGTTGTCTGTCTCCGAAACCCATCATCAGATCTTTTTGAAATTTAAATGGGACCATTTCGGAATAAATCCCTTTCGAACAAAAAAAGAATTTTGCAAATCCGTCAATATATGACGGAGTTATGCCCGAACATACATAAAAAAAAAAAAAAAAAAAAAAAAAAAAAAAAAAAAAAAAAAAAAACAAACAAACATCCGAATTGATAACCTCCTCCTTTTTCGAAGTCGGTTAAAAATGATGATGATGATTTAGGGAGTGTAACTAAAAGAGGCATTATTAGTTAGGCAGAAATCGGTCAACTGGGGAACTTCTAGCTTATAAAATGCCAATCAAATCTGGAATGAGGTCTTCGAGAAACACATTGAAGTCCTTGTGGTCTGCCTCGACATATCGAAGACTTTCGACAGGGTCTGACACGAAAGCCTTATTGATAAGCTTCCTGCCTTCGGTCTACCCTCTGGATCGTGTGATTGGATTTTTTTTTAGCAGTGATAGGCACGCGTTTGACCACTATCTCACCTGATGGTAAGACATGAAGTGGTCGAAGATGGAGCACGCTTGCCTAGAAGTAACCTGTTCACTCTCGGCTTAAAGACTCCCAGGTTGGGAATTCCACTCCTTAGCTGTACGCACAATGAATGCAGATTTCCTGAGAGATCGGTCTATCCGAGTGATCATTGGGTTTCACAAGACATCGGTTTTGGCAGTTGAAAAGATGGAATTGTAACCGTGATGAACCTTCTTCATATTGTTTGTATTATAGAAATGGTGTAAGTTATAAAAGCACGCCCTTTATGGAAACGAAACACCTACATTTTCTATTGTAAAATGATACTAATCTCACCAATGTTTTGTTGTACAACTTTTAACTTGTTACCTACGTCGTGTTTACTAATCGACCTTGGCATCGTATAGTTTTTGATTGATGGATGTTAGAATCTATTAATAAATGTCTAAATGTCCCAAATACTAAACTTGACGTAGTAGCATGACAGTGTTCAGAATCAGAACCAGAAATAATTTATTTGCAAAGAATTTAGGTATCAAATTATTGTGTTGTTGGTTAATAGAGGATATTAGGGTTCCGTAGTAAACAAGGAACCCTAATAGTTTCACCATGTCCGTCTGTCCGTCCGTCCGTCCGCAGCTTAGCTCAGAGACTCTTAGTATTAGAAAGCTATAATTTGGCATGGTTAAACATATTAATCACGCCGACAGTGGTAAAATAAAATCATGAAAAAAAAATTTTAGGGTACCTACCCTAATTTTTTTTTCTCGTCTGCCCCATTTTTTTTTTTTTTTTGTGGGATGGGAAATCATCCTATGACTTCTCCCACTCTGGGTGGAGCGGGAGGGCGTGTCAGACTCTTACTGACTAAAACCCACCCCTGTTCCTTCCTGCCTTTGAGTGCCCAGGGGCGAGGTAACTCTGTTTCGAATCTATCCTCAACCCCCGGGCAGGCATCGGCCATGACGGGCCCCGTCTCTTGCTGACAACTCTTAGAGGCGCGCGTGGAACACTACGCGCCGTCGACTCTCGGGCCTGGTGCTGATCGGACGGCGAGTTACCCACTACTCGCCGTCCGCAGGCCCGGGGCCGTCCGCAGGCCTGGGTTGTCTGCCCCATGGTGTGACCGTGTGAGGTATCGTTAGATAGGCTATTCAAAAATATTACGGGTCTTTCAAAACCATTTTTGATTTAGGGATCCGTTAAATTGCAAATTTTTGTCTGCCAGCTAAATGGTTGCTTTTAAATATGTGAAAAAAATCACGGCAGTAGTATATAATTATAACGAAATTAAAAGGAAATCTATCACAGCTAATTTAGAGTAATAATTGCCAGAGTAAAAATTTCTACTGGTTAAATTTCGTACAAAATACAAAACAAAATACTTAGGTGAAGTACAGTCTACGGAACCCTACCTTGCGCGTGGCCCGACATGCACGGGGAACGAGCTGCCGAGATCAAAGTTAAATAAAGTCTCAGTCTCAAATGATAGGTTCATTTTGGATCTGTGTCGTGCATGGATTATAAATATACGAAATAGAGTTATCGCGCCCCTGGGCATTCAGGGCAGGGAAGGAACTGGGGTGGGTTTTAGTCAGTAAGAGTCTGACACGCCCTCTCGCGCGTGTGGAATACTACGCTCCGTCGACTCCCGGGCCTGGTGCTGATCGGACGGTGAGCTACCCATTACTCGCCGTCCGCAGGCCCGCGTCTACGGTGGCCGGAGATCGTCTCGCGGCGCCGGAAGCCCCTGGCGTCTCGCGGGCGTAAGGGCGAGGCTGTCGTTGCAGCCTCTCCCTAACCCGATCCGCCTCCTCCTTTGCGAGCATTACTGCTACGCAGAAGGAGGAGACTGCTTCCCATTCCCTCTCGCTCCGTACCATGGCCTGGACCAGGGCCGGGCGCGATAGGTAGCTGCCGCCGATCGCCTTGACATTCTATCAGTGCTAACGATAATTCAAAGTGACACTTTGACATTTTAGTAGCGATACCAATAGTATGAAATCCAAAATAACTACAGTGATACCAACAACTTTCGTCTAACTTTGATCATAATATAATCGTTTGTACAGTGGAAAGTTTAGATAAAAAGAACAAAAACAACAAAAATAAAAGATCAGTTTAATGGATTAGTGTGACAAGATAGAGAACTATAGCAGCACAATTGCTTTTTTTATTATAGATTATACAAATCATTTTTTGAAGACACTAACTCTATATTTCCAAGTGATTTCGCCACTCGACTAAACCTAGACTCACCAAACCGACAAGTACAGCTTATAAGCCTGATATTAGTGTCGACCGCATATAGCATGTTTCTTTCGAGTAAACTGCCTCAATAGACAAGAGATATTTCAAGAAACGTTCATAGCTTGAAGTTTAGAATAGAATAGAGTAGCATATAATATAATATAATATATTATAAATAAAAATAAATAAATAAATAAATACATAATAATATAATATAATATAATAGAATAGAAAATAAAATGAGACAGCAAAGTTAATGTGGGAGATTCCAGTCCAGACAGATGTAACAGTTACTCATAATAGACCAGATATCATATACATAAATAAAATAGAAAATAAAACATATTTAATAGACATTACAGTACCATCAGACTATAACATAGGACCCAAAGAGATAGAAAAACTAAGCAAATACCACCTGCTTAAAACTGAAATAACCCGATTGTGGAACACATCTACTGAAGTAATACCGGTAGTAATAGGAGCGACAGGAATAGTAGCAAAAAGCATTCATAGATATTGTGACAAAAAAGACTCAGACATAAATATACACATAATTCAAAAACAAGCAGCCATTCATACCGTTACTATTTTGAGCAAAGTACTGGGGGACACAGTATTTGTTACTAGTTAGCAGGGGATCCGAACCTCCTTTTCCCTGAGGGTCTCAGGGCGGGAGCAAAGAAAATCACCGAGATTCGTCCCGAGTAGAAATCACCTTTTCAAATACATAATAATAGAATAGAATACATCTACTGAAGTAATACCGGTAGTAATACACAGAGATAGAGCGACAGGAATAGTAGCAAAAAGCATTCATAGATATTGTGACAAATTAGACTCAGGCATAAACATACACATAATTCAAAAACAAGCAGCCATTCATACCATTACTATTTTGAGCAAAGTACTGGGGGACACAGTATTTGTTACTAGTTAGCAGGGGATCCGAACCTCCTTTTCCCTGAGGGTCTCAGGGCGGAAGCAAGGAAAATCACCGGGAGTCGTCCCGAGTAGAAATCACTTTTTCAAATACATAATAGAATAGAATAGAATAGAATGGAATGGAATGGAATGGAATAGAATAGAATAGAATAGAATAGCCCCCCCTAAGATGTGATAAGTCACGTGACACTTATTTACGCAGGTAATGTCATTGCCATACATTTTGTTCTAATCGTTAGCGTAAACAATAATAGAAATGTAATATGGCTAGGGGCGTGGAATAGAATAGAATAGAATAGAATAAAACTTTATGGTACACCAAAACAGTCACACAATTGTTTTACACGAGCTTAAATCTATGGGTACAACGGCGGTCTTATCGCTGAACAGCGATATCTAATAGCCTAACCTAGCCTAACCTTGTTTACGACGATTGTTACAAATTGACTCTAGTACAGTGTACTGATACCTGATATCAAAACGATGGGCTGGGGTACCTTAGGACTGGGGGTGCTAAGAATCCCCGGGCGAGGTTGACCTTCCGTCATGCGACCCAGGCAAAGAACAAACCGACCAACGAAAAATCTCTTCACGTTCTAACTTGTAATACACGAACACTAAAAACATAAGATTGTTTTAAATTAGAAATTGAAAATGCATTACATGAATACAAGTGGGATATAGTAGGCTCATCAAAAGTGAGAAGAGACGTATAGATACATTAGAAAGAGAAAGAAGAATATTGTATTATAATGGAAAAAGTGGTGACCTTTACGGTATTGGGTTCCTGGTCGCGAAAAGGTGGAAAAATAATATTCTTGAATTCATTTCGTACTCAGATAGGAAAGCAGTTTTAAAATTTAAAATATAAGACACAAAAACCTTAACTGTTATTCAGGTGTATACGCCAACACTACTCACAAAGATGATGAAGTTGAGGAATTCTATGACCTACTAAATAAAGCTTGCAACGTAACGAGTGAGGCTCCCGTCTTATCCAGTTTACCTTTGGAAACACCTATTTAAAGGAAATAGTTTTATTCTACAAGGAACATCAAAGACGTTGGACGTAGATTTCTCCAAATAATAAAAACAAAAATGGGATAGATTAAGTAGTTAGTTCTTGTGTTTACAGACTGTTTTTATAAAAAGAAAAACATACTAAATAGCCCCGACACAAAAATCCACAGAAAAAATATTTTTAGAAACCAATAAAGAAAATTAAATAGGGAAACTCTTATTGCTTGTGAAAAAAAAAGAATTTAATTTAGAACTTTAAAATAGTTTTGATTTAATTGGCACAGAAAGCGACGAGCGTGATATAACCTGTCAGCTGACTTTGCTAATAGTATAAAAAAGGCTAGTAAAATTGTAAATTAAACTAAAATTAAAACTAAAAAATTGTCATAAAGACATACTTTGAAACTTATATATATGAAAGACTGGCTTTAGGTACAGAAAAGAGAAATTTACAATCTAGATTAAAAGACAAAAAAGTAAAACGTAGCATTAGAAAACACATCAGAAACTATAACAATATTTTAGAACATATTTAACGCCTTAGAAAAGAACCGCTCACTTAAAATTTCTAACAAATCATAGATTACAAATCTGAAACATGGCAAGAAACAAATAAATAGAGACAACATTTTAGATATTTGAACAACATTTTATAGATCCCTATATTTCGATTCGTCTGAAATACCAGACACACATAAATACTTCTGTCCAAACGATATACCGCCCATTTCCGGGAGTCAAGTCCATTTTAGGTTATTTTTAATGCATACTTTGTGAAAAAAGTACAATAAACACTTGGGGCCTGCTTTTTCCAGGCTACGCAAGACAAAAAAGTTGCAAGACGCACGGAAAACGCCTGGAAGAGAGAATAGCTTTACAAGGGTGATCTACCCATGTCCTTGAACCGCAAGCTGGATATGTGCATTCTCCCCATCTTAACTTATGGTGCACAGGTTTTGTCTTTGACTAACATCCAGAAATCCAAGCTCAAAGTCTGCCAACGGACAATGGGGTGCAACATACTTAATGTTAAACTATCTGACCGAATAAGAAACACCAAGCTGCGCTCCAGAACGCAAATTGCCAACGTAGCACAAAAAGCTGCAAGACTGAAGTGGGACTGGGCAGTTATGTCTGTCGGATGCCGTCAAAACTGTAGGCCCTGACACAGCCAGACAGGGTTGCTGCAAACCGGAATGACACTGTCTTCAGCAGTTTTGCTGTAATCTTAGATAGTTTTCACGTACTGTAGAAGTTGACAGCAATAAAATGTTTCAAGCTTACGATGACATATTGAGGTGATATGGCCTCTTTAAGTAACTGTATGTTTTCAGCAATTTGTAAGTACAATCAATAAATTAACATCACTTCCTCGTAGCAAC